>JASFXZ010000002.1:47979019-48093330 GCA_032209605.1 Mactromeris polynyma
AACAATAAAACGCGTTTAACACTTGGAACAAAGTGAAGATTGAGTAAAATAGTTGCGTTTTTAATGGCGTTAAGTATACAGTCAAACCTGTCTGTAAAGACCACCCATGTGAACAGCAAAATGTGGTCTTTGTTTACAGGTGGTCTCTATTAACATATTAAATATCATTGAAAATGGTCTGATGGGAGATAAAATTGGTGGTCTTTGCAGACAGGTGGTCTCTATTAACTTATTAAATATCATTGTAAATGGTCCTGATGGGAGATAAAATTGGTGGTCTTTGCAGACAAGTTTTGCAATAGTGGTCTTTGTTCGCAGGTGGTCTTTAACACAGGTTTGACTGTATTAGCGTAAACATAATTGTATTCCCTACTTTTCTAACTGTTTTATAATCAGAAAAGTTCCCAAAACTAACCTTAAGCGTAGAGAGCCTCCGTGGCCGTGTTTTTGAAACAATACATTTTGTTATACAGTACAACCTCAATAATAAGACCACCTTTAGAACCCTTGGAAACTGGTCTTCTTACTGAGGTGGTCTTAATAAAATATAATTTTACAAAAAAAAAAAAACACAAACATACATTTTTTTCAACAAAAACTAATTGAGGACACTTATTTCTTAACTAATAACAGGGAATCATAGAATCGTTGTTATAAGGAATTTTTCACGTTCACGAGTGGGCTACCTAAATATTGAGTTTGACTAACGAGCAAAACAGTGGAAATTGTCTGGACGTTTTTCACTGTTAGCCTGGGAATCACGTCATACGTAGATGGGACACTTCTGTTCAACTTGTCGAAACTCATCAAGTACTAGAAGCTCATTAAAGACACCAGTTTCTTATTAATGCTCGCTTCAACCTAAACTTTAGTGCAAATAAATACCTGAATATCACGTGCGGTGACCAGCCAATCAGTGCATTAATCGTAACTACGATGATCAAACGCCAGTTCATCGTGTGTCACATAAATTGACGCCTGTTTGTAGTCATGAACTTGATCACAGACATCATACGCATTCTTCTACATAATCATTTCCCAGTCGAGTGACTTTACAGCTCAACATTCGTGCACTTAATCTGACACGTTATTTGAGCTGTCGGCATTTTCCGTTTGAGTTCGTAAGTTTTCGGCATGTTCAGTGAGTGTTCGTTTAAATATTTGCAATGGACGATGTTTACTGCAAAACAATGAAAGACGTTATTAAATTTGAAATCAGTCAAAATGCTCAAAACTAATTTCCATTCTCAGCTTATAGTCTCAAATTCCAGACCTTAGTATCTATCCTACATTATTGATGTAATGCCATTGACCCAATTTTCCAAAAGGACGATTTACTACGCGACAAGTAGTTAACTACGGGCCCCTTCATCTGCCCCTAACAAAAGCTGAACAATGAATTAGAAATGCCTACTTAGTCGTTGTTGTATATGCTTTTATTTATCGTCGCCACCGGTTTCCCATATGGGCGACGCCTCCGGAAGAATGTTAGTCATATTAGATTGCCTACTTAGTCAATGGTTCAAGAAGTATTTAATTCCTTATAGCTTAATGGTTAACAACTTTCATTCCGGGACAACAAAATTAATACGCCGATAGACTGTTGCTACTACGATTGTTTATTCATAAAAATAGCCCGCTCGCATGCAAGATATTTATAGTAACATGACTACGCACTGGAAGAGTCTCTAAGTGGGTAACACAAATATATCGTATTGGTTCGTAGAAGCGAAATGTCATTGGAATGTAAATTTGCCAGATGTTAATTACATTACGATTGTAAAAACATTATTATGAGGATTTCAAATGTTCAAATGTATTTAAATTGTTTGATTATCATTTCTATTTCTAACTGAATAATCATAGAAATAAAATTCGTTTCTCATGTCTTCTTAGTACAGTAAAACCTCACTTAAAGACCACCTCAATAATAAGGCCACCTCAATAATAAGACCATCTCAATAATAAGACCACCTCAATAATAAGACCATCTCAATAATAAGACCACCTCAATAATAAGACCATCTCAATAATAAGACCACCTCAATAATAAGGCCACCTCAACAATAAGACCATCTCAATAATAAGACCATCTCAATAATAAGACCATCTCAATAATAAGACCACCTCAATAATAAGACCATAATAAGACCATCGCAATAATAAGACCATCTCAATAATAAGACCATCTCAATAATAAGACCACCTCAATAATAAGACCATCTCAATAATAAGACCACCTCAATAATAAGGCCACCTCAAAATTAAGAACACATTTTCAAGTCCATTTTCACAATTTTGCTCTTTATTCAACCTCAATATTAAGACCACCTCAATAAGAAGTTTCTAGGTTCCCAATGGTGGTCTTATTATTGAGGTTTTATTGTACGTTTTTGCTGAAATAAAGTTTAATTAAACAAGCGACTACTTTCATGAGTCATTACCTTAATGTCTCATTTTGGTTATGATGATACAAGATTGAATTGAAAACAAAACGAATCACCTGCTCACATAATGATCACTTTGTTGTATTTTTTGTTTGTATTGACGTAAACTATCAGTTTATTACACAAAATCTTACCACAATGTGGTCGATATCATCATAGTTAACTACTTTTAATTTAATTGATAATTATTATAGTGACATACTCCTACCACCTGTCGACCACATAATTAACCAGAAAATTATGTAAGGCATCTCAACACTCGTATCATGATAATTATGTGGTTAGTAAGTTAATAAGTATCGTGATAAACTGTCTTGCCGATTAATATATTAACACGATAAATTGTCTGATAAACTCCACGACCGATACCATTATGCCCAAGATATTCCGAATGGACAATCTATTATTAGATATCTGTTAAGTGGTAAACGTGTTAAGTGTCTAGTTATCTATTTTTAGAAAATGTTTAACGCGTTTAATATCTGGAGATAATTTATTTGCGAAAAAATCTAGTTCATTAATGTAGTTCATAGGCGGCAGAAGTATGGTGCTATCAATTAGGACATACTGCAAGTTCACACGTTAGCAGGATGGATGAATGTTCGACGTTCTCCGTTGCCGAGTGGTTAAGGCACCCGCCCTCGGAGCGGGTGGTCGAAGGTTCGAGTCTAGGTATTGGTACGTTCTGATATGGCCGGTTGGAGAGCAGCCAGCTAGTTAAATAGTGGTTACCGTGTGCCTACCTGCCTGGTGCCAAGCATGGAAAGGATAGGACTCGGGATGTAAATGTGCTCAGAGAGTAGGTGTCTCATAAGTCAGAAATGGCTGGCCCTTTAAATAGGGGCGACCCTATAATAAATAAACACTGTACTTTACTTTTAAATACTTCTTTCTTTTGATTTTATGTGATTAAATCCCCCAACGTTCAAGGAATCGCATCGCGATTCGATTTCTCATTTAGACAATCGTATGATGCTTAACACTCGTACAGAAAAACAGACGGCTTAACATTACACATTTCAATCCCTGTTTTAATACCATGTGTGTTTATACGAACTCTGAGTGACAAATACGTAAATATCCGAAATCTGACAAAAAGATCCGGTTGTTTTCGTGCTCGTCCGAATTCGGACGGCAAATTCTGAATTTTCGCACTTTGGCTACTAAAGCTGTTTGAAATCATTTGACATTTGTACTTCACGGAAATAGTGTTAAAACAGAGCAGAGTACCAACAACAACAACACATACTCTGACATGCCGTCTGTGTGCATGAGTCGACACATTTGTGTCATTCTCCGAGATTTTTGGCCCAAATGACATATCTGGGCGAAATGGAGTTTTTAACATTTCTGAATGCGGGGATATTTGTAGGTCACTACAAAACAGAAATTATTGCATAACAACATTTTTTTAGGAAATTACAGCAATTTTAATACGGTCATCAAGACCAGATCTACAAAACATTCGCAGTTTCACAAATTTAATACAACAAATATGTTTTCAGATACAATAATATTTTACAAATAAATGTACATCATTCTTTTCCTTAAGAAAATGGCCGTCATCATTATTGCGTTTTGTCTCATAAACGAGGCTCAGAACATTTGGGCCAAACATCTCAAAGACTGCCACATTTATTTGAAAAACTGTTTAGAGCATCAACAATACTCTCGTGTACAGTAATAAATGTCGAATCACGGTATGAATAAATTACACGTGTCGGCGCAGGTGTTGCAATTTCAGCACTAAGGATTAAAAACAAAATTGCCAAAAAGAAATATTTGAACAATTTCAGTGAATCAATCAAAGTGATACCACGATCAGTAATGAATAATAATTCATTTATCAGGGTTTTAATTGTGGTTTTCAAAATCTGTTAATTAATGTTTTTAAATTGACAACATCTGCGGGATGTAAATAATTACTATTATAAAGAAAAAACGAGTATTTCAGAACGCGGTAGATGGTTGTAAATGATAGGGACTTCATATGTTGTTGTACCATCAAAACACGATAAACACGGACATAAATCTGTATCATCAAACGAGAATTATCTAAGCGTTGTATTACGTTGTAACACTTTTTTCTCGAATGATTAAAACTTATTATTTTACATCATTTGAACCACAAGTTACTAAGACTTATATTAATTACTCTCGACGACTGCTTCCTGTGTTGCTAAGTGCTAGCCAGTACTCGCGCCAAAACCAGGACGGGATTCGAACTTAAATTGTCGTATGGATCAGGAGTCGAGCTCTCTGACCCTCGGCTACTCTAATACTCCGTATACCAGATTGTAGTCCACCTGTGCCAAAAATGATATTAGATTGGGTACCTGGGGTCTTTTCCGGCCCTTACTGTATACAATGTCACTATATGAACCTGGCTGTTAATGTGACTTTAACTTGAAGGCTTCCTGTGCGATTTGAAGTCAGCGACCATAGCCGCTCGGCCAAGTAGGTTCCTGTCATCATCCACGTCGAGTCTGGTTGTTATATTACTTTCATTACAGTAGAAATGATATATTTATCTGGGAAACAATTAATTTAAGACGTTTTGGAATATTGACAGAACGGTGTGTAGCGTATATAGAATAAGATTGCTTTCACCACAGTTAGTACTGTGATATATACCGAACTATTTTAGTTCCATTGTAATGAAGGCATTTTGCTTATTTCCATCATTATCGAGTCCGCTTCACTGAAACAATTGAGAACTGGGCATTGTGGCAGTGACCTTTGAAATATTCGAACCTATGACGTTGAGCGACAGTCACCTTGTCCCACTACCGTGTCTGCTCCTTTGAAACATTTGAATCATAACTGTCGTTACATGTTGTTTTGTCACCTGCCCAGTCGTCAACTCAACCCTCAAGTGCAAAATGAGAGACATTTAGACATTTGCCTACAAAGGTTTGTCCAAGAAACACTTGTTTCTAAAGTTTTGTCCGAGAAACATTCGTCTAAACAGTTTTGTCCGAGAAACATTGGTCTACAAAGGTTTGTCCGAGAAACATTGGTCTACAAAGTTTTGTCCAAGAAACATTTGTCTAGAAAGGTTTGTCCAAGAAACATTGGTCCACAAAGGTTTGTCCAAGGAACATTTGTCTACAAAGTTTTGTCCAAGAAACATTTGTCTAGAAAGGTTTGTCCAAGAAACATTGGTCCACAAAGGTTTGTCCAAGGAACATTGGTCTACAAAGTTTTGTCCAAGAAACATTTGTCTAGAAAGGTTTGTCCAAGAAACATTGGTCCACAAAGGTTTGTCCAAGAAACATTTGTCTACAAAGCTCTGTCCAAGGAACATTTGTCTACAAAGGTCTGTCCAAGAAACATTGGTCCACAAAGTTCTGTCCAAGAAACATTGGTCTACAAAGTTCTGTCCAAGAAACATTTGTCTACAAAGGTCTGTCCAAGAAACAATTGTCTACAAAGGTCTGTCCAAGAAACATTGGTCTACAAAGTTCTGTCCAAGAAACATTGGTCTACAAAGTTCTGTCCAAGAAACATTGGTCTACAAAGTTCTGTCCAAGGAACATTTGTCTACAAAGTTCTGTCCAAGGAATATTTGTCTTCAAAGTTCTGTCCAAGGAACATTTGTCTACAAAGTTCTGTCCAAGAAACATTTGTCCACAATGGTTTCGTCCAAGAAACATTTGTCTCTATATATATATCTTATAGAGTAAAATATTTCTCACGAACTGATCTTGTTAAGTATATACATCATAGTAGAAGTTTCCCACGTTCCTCGCATACTGCGTTTATACGGCATCGTAAAATATTCAATATTTTTTCTTGTTTGGGGTATAGCTGTACACAGGTGTTCATAGTGATACAAATTGTGTTTATTCGAGATAAAAGATAATCAATTCGATTTTATCGTCTATGTTTGGAGTATTTCGGAACTTCACGGCTATGATTTTATCAATTCAAAAGCAATTATTTTCTATTAAATTGTCTCGATTTGTTCTCCGGACCTCTTCAATCATTCTGTTTTGTTGATATTTTGTAACACATATTTTTTTTTAAAAATAAATAAATCTCATAAGTATCAATTACATTTGCTATAAAAGATGTCAATGAAATTTGATGTGGTTAAAACGAATCAGCCTTTGATAAAGCAATTTCAATAAAATTAATATTTTCACATTTTACGAATAAACATCTACGTGTATTTCATCTTCAAGTTACGCAAACTTTTCATTTAACACGTCTTTATTGTGTGCGGTGTTGCGACTCGATTGTCTGTTTGACAGTGAGAGCATCACGTAATTTTTACTAAGCATGAGGTTTGAAACAGGAAGAAAGCATGAAACTATAAAACAGTCTGATTTTCAAATGTATACTGGTCCAATATGGTAATCAGCCAGTGCTATTTCACCATATGTTCATTTGCATTACAGTGAGCTGTATCATTCATGGTTCAGATGAATTGCTATGGGATTTACAACTTCTTCTGTAAGTGACGTCATTTAAAAAAAACGCAATATGTGATGTCACTATTTGCAAGCAGGAAACAATATTTACTGCATATTGGTGACTTCGTTTTCATATTGCCATATGGGGAAACTATTACTCACTGTCAGTACATGATGACGTCACTTGTGACGTTTTCTGGAAATGACGTCACTTAAAGAATTGGTTGGAAATCGTACAGCGGCGCTCATATAAACATGTCATAACCATGGTCAGAGTTTCTGATGTACTGAATATTTTCATAGTACAGATTGGCCAGTTAGCTTTGTTGATCAGTACAGACGATAAAACAGAGCGAAAGTATTTGCAGGAAATGGTAAATTGTTCTGTGTTTTTTCTCGTGACTTTGGTTGGTTGTGCACCGTGCATGTGGCATTTCCTGTTGAACGTCTTTGTTCAGTCCCGTATCCCATTTTGGAGGTTTTCTTTTATACCTTTCCCAATTTTTAAATTCATTTCTTACCAAGGTGATATGTCTTGGGATGGTGTCTTTTTCTGTTTCTCCGTCGCACTCTATTTACAAAAATTGAATCATTCTTTAGTGAAATTTAATATATTTTATGCTTAATCTTTTGTCTGGTTCCAGAGAAAATGTTGCAGACCATTGATGCACGTTTCCATGCGATTGAGAACGAAACTGTTCCCAGATTGGACAAAAAGATTGGGGATCTGATCAGGCTCGAGGGTAAGTAAATCGACGCCTTGAAAGTGCCTGGAAATGTAGTATTTTCTCAGATGGCTATAGAGAAGTTTCAAACCACCCATTTTGCTGTTCATTACACACATAAATACTTTATGAAAAGTGACCGTCGTACTGCATTATTTCATTAAGAACGAATATCTGAGAAGTTATTTTTACACTCCATATACAAGAAGGAAATTTTATCTCTGTTTTTTTTAATCTGACCTATCGTTTCTACGTTGACCGTTTGCTATTATGCTCATTTGTCTGAATAGAAAATGATTATGTCGTTTTTATTATACATGTTCATTTAGTCAATGTGTATAAAGTGTCTGGACAGGAAAATGGAATAATTTACATTTCATTTATACTTTTGATGTGGAATAATATCATTTTGTTCTCATGTACATCCTACTGCAAGATAAAATAGTCAGTATCAATGTCATCATGTGGGGCCCTGATCACGTAAATTTTTGTGATAGCTCTATGCTATTTTATTAACTACTCAATTTCATTTTGTGTTTTAAATGTTTGTTATATATCCCTTTCCCCTGTGCAATTATTTCACTTTATAAAGTGTTCATATTATTTTCTGACCAGTTTCGGCCTATTGTTGCCAGCTGTCTTGACTTGTCCTGTGATATTTTCATGCATTAAATTAAACCCCCCCCCCACTGTTTGTCCTCTTTGATTCTCCTTATGGTCGGCCAGGCCATCCCTTGCGCCTCCGTTCACTTACGTATGTACCCATGAACCTCCTCAAGTGCCTTGTGTTTTATGGATTGTTGTTTTCCCGGAGGTCTGTGTGGGGAGGCGCTGTCTTATGTAGCATTCCCTGGAGCAACTTATTCTCTCTCTTAAATATATCGTTTTCTTTAAATGTGTCCTCCTTAATTGAATTTCAGAAGAATATGTGTATATGTTGCTGCTTTTACAATTGTAAAACAGGAGTATGATTCACTATTTCAGCACTTCTTCGGACACCAAACGTGGCTTTCGCTGCGATAAATGCGAAAGGGAGTCCAGTAGCTAAACGGGACCCTGTTATCTTCACGGCTGTATTGCTAAATGACGGTGCTGGCTATAACACTCAAACTGGTTACTTCATAGCACCTATGTCTGGGGTATACCAATTCCACGCTCAGCTATGTGTCGGTGATACATCTGACCTCGAGTATGCTATAAAAGTTGATACCAGAAGAATTGTTGCTGGAGAGTTCCGAATACCAGGAGATTCAAACGACGGGAAATGTACTTCGTTCTGGGCGGTGGCTATGGTTCGCCGACGGCAGCAGGTGTCCGTGCAAGGATGGGGTGTCCAGCTATTCAACAATGACAACGACTGGAACACATTTTCCGGAGCTTTGCTTTATAAAATAGATTAATGAAAATAGTAAATCAAACATTGTTTACACAAACTTACCGCTGGATCGCCTGATTTCATACTGACTTCATTTAAATGATTGAAATAGTGACAAAATACATCAACGAATGCGAGAATGAGTAAACACTTCGTTCAATTAATCGCCACTTTTAATAATAACTCCACGTGTTGCTTTGAGAATGTAATATAAATACTTTACAGAGTAACCTCTGTTTTCCGAAACCCTCAAATTCAGTGTTGGATAAGAGGAATTGTGGGAGACAAGCGAACAGGGTGATTATTGTGTCTAATCTGTACGTAGCGCTGGTTATCTCCCTTTGCTGCGTAATTTTTCTTCATTAATTACCTTGTTCGTACATGTGCACAGTTATGTAAAATATGTATGGGAGTAGATCAAAGCAGATCTTTTTTTTGAAAGGGGTTTTTAACCCTATGTATCTAGTGATCATATAATGCACGAGTTCACGTTTAATTATCTTCCAGAAGCTGCTTTGAAGAGCTGAACGAGGGACCACATGTTAATCCTAAAACAACCAAGTATATATGAGCACCGCTGTTCGATTTCCAACCTCTTCAATAAGAAATTGTCACATGTGACGTCACCATGTACTGACAGTAAGCAATATTTGCCCCAAATGGAAATATGAAAACGATATGACCGTATGGAGTAAATATTGTTTCCTGCCTTGCAAATTGTGACATCACATGTTACGTTTTCTTGAAATGACGTCACTTACAGAAGAGGTTGTAAACCCCATAGCAGCGCACATATATTATCATCATAGATTTAAAATGCAGATTTTCAAAATGGCTGCGAGTGATGTCATTTATGACGTCAGTTCACGCGCGTGTTTATAAATATGAAGTCAAGTGCTTTATTATCGTTATTTTAATGGAGAAAAGTGTAAGTGCCGTTAATAGGGGAGTGTCGGTATTATGAGGGTTTACTCTATAACTGGGTGTTCAAAACTGACATTTTTTTCTCATGCTTCAGTAGAAAACATTCAAAGTGCATATCAACAATCTTACAGCAACGTCGGTACGTTTTAATACTAAAAACTGAATAAAATATTAACTTCAGCATTTATCCCGCTTTACGGTATTAGCGTAAAAACACTTTGAACTTATAACATGTATTCGCAAAAGAACATTCGTTGACGACAGCTTTATCGTATTTTAGAGGAAACTTTTTTCCATTGTACGTGACGTCAGCATTTTTCCCTTTGTAAGTGACGTCAAGAGTGCATTGCACGAATTTATCTAGTCTGCAGTTCCTTCCCCTTTCACTATGTTATCGGGTAATGTTTGCAATATCAATACGACGGGAACCAAACTATCATTCATCGTACTTTAAAGGAAACTTGTTTAAAGACAGCAACATGTTGTCTCTTTCGTAAGTGACGTCATCTTCGCTAAATCGATCCGTTCATTATCTTGCTTGCATACTCGGCGCTTACAAGCAGTCCTTCTTAAAATGCATCCTTAATTAGCTATTGCTATTGCAAATAATATTTTATCTCTTATAGATCTACGTCGCACTTTGTTTCCAACCGTTTTCGACTAAATAGTACAGAATCAGATTCAAACAAGTTGACAGTCATTTATCCACACCGCACACGTCATGCACAACAGCGGTCACGTGATGAGTATACATAAACTCCTACGTAAACGAATTAGGCAACGTGTATTAAGTGTCAAAATGAAAAATGCACAAACTGTGATATTGATGATATTGTGTATAAGTTCAGCTTCTATGACTCCCTTAAGGTCTGGACACAACGCCTCAGTACGATATCCCCGCTGGTACCATACTGCCTTGCTGTAGCGGTAGCGGTTTGGAAACGACGTATGGTGTGCGTCAGTTCAATATGACGTCAGTTACACGTGGCCTGTCGGATCGCGGGCGATCGATAATTATCCACGTAACTTCGTTTGCTGTCATGAAGTTGCTTAGTTTGTTCATGTGGCAATTGAATGCCCGTGTATCAGCAGCAACTGAGTTACCCCTGGCAAGTATCATTAATGCGCCAATACTTTGACCTTCAGAGAGTCATGGCATTGAGAGTTTTGAACTTATTCAAATCGTAGCGTGTTATTTTTACTCCTCGAATATGTGAGAAGTTGATTTCACAGTAACATGTGCGCGTCACGTGATCCATGTATACAAACTTTACCACCAATGCAGCTAAAATCATTTAAAAAGAACAGCACACATTTTCTTTTGCGTTTGAAAGTCGGTTTACGTTCTTCGCCGAATTTGCGGATTTGTACTTATACTTGTGAGTGCCATGTACAATAGAACACGCTTATAACGAATTTCAGGGGACCTGGAGATTTATTCGTTATACCCAAACTTTCTTATATCCATACAACGAAAGTTCGTTATAATTATATTGATATTACAAATTTCGTTATAACATCCTGTTTTCACACCCAGACCAATCGAAAGTGTAAAATATGTTATAACCGAGCACGTTTGCGTTAAAATATGTCTTTTGGAACCAAAGAATTACGCTATATTCAAATTCATTATAAACGTGTAGTTATACAATGAAATGTAGATGAGGTTAGTCGGGGAATAAAAATTACTACGTTCTTTCCGATTTTTCCTTATCATCGAGTTCGTTATAAGCGTGTTGCTCTATATATACTGTCCAACTATACATGCAGGATTGCTTTGTAGGTAACTGGGAGAAATAATGTACTGCATTGTTTGTTGTGTATACGGTTGATAATTAACACAAGTGTAATTATTTGTAAGTAAACTGATATTGATTGGAATATAAGCCCATTTGCTTTATATAGAATATGCATATATACGTAGATTCTTAACTGTTTTATTGTATGTTCATGCTTGAATGTGAAATTAAATGTGGAACTCATGTACGGTTTTGTCCTTTAGATGTTGTTGGGCACCAAACATCGTCATAGAGCCACGACGCGTTATCAAATGGGCATTACAGTTTTATTATTTTATTTATGTATGCACAAAAATTCACATATATGATAAGAAGGCTATTTTACAAAATAAAATACAGTTTGGGTGGTTGGAAGCTATCATATATACCTTTAGTGGAGAGAATAAAAAAGTAGGCAATGTACCCCAGTCAGCAAGACAATAACTTGCAACTATTAAAACATGATGATCGTTGCTGAATCCATTATTTGCCGGAAACCGGTACAAAGCGACACGTTGTGAGCAGTTTATCTCGAGTGTTCTACAGAAACATATACATGTACCTTAGTGTACGCAAATAGAGATTGTACAGTATGGTTTGTGGTGGCTTACCTTGACATGATTATACTTGGCTAGATTATTATTAGTAAAAGTTTACTTTTTATGTCGTAAAGTTTCATGTGACAGCCATTTTGAAAGTGGGTACTGATAAATGATGCCATACAGTGATAGTCAACACCTTGCAAAACCCTGCATAATAATTACCAAAACATGAAACACAAAACGTTCACGAAATATCTGTACCTTCACAGCAATTTTCGAACATTAAAGTTTTCCTCAAATAATGAAACAAAGCAGAAAAACAGCTTTTAAAGCATAAACTAATGATTTCCAGAGTGAAAATACTAACGAATATCTGTCTTCTTCAAACTGCCACAGGTTGCAAAATATTGTGATTTGATTGCTGCCAAACATTAAACAATGTCCACAAAGCATTACAGATTCGAAACATATGCTAACTATCACTAAACAGAACATTTCATTGTGACTTCTAGCTCTAGCCATTTGACAGTTTCATCGAGAATGACCGCGTTATGTAAAGTGTATACAAGAACAATGAACAGCCATTGAACATGAAGAGTAGCTTTACAATCCAGCTGTCTCCGAACGTTCAGTATAAACACTGGGGGACCAGTTTGCCAGCCTCGATGTAACCCTCACAAAAATCAACATTTAAAAGCTGACAAGCAGGTAAAGACTATCTTATTCGGTTAGACTTACGGTCCACACAGCGCTTTGATTCCACTGCTAAAGGAGAGTATGTTAGACTTACGGTCCACACAGCGCTTTGATTCCACTACCGTTACATGAAGGTATCGGAATAAGCTCCAGATGCTAAAGGAGAGTAGGTTAGACTATGCTTTCGCCCGGCGCGTCGCGTGGTCCTGAACATTGGTGTGTCCCCTCCAATTTTAGAGAATTTACAGGGATGCAGTTCATAAATATACCTGTAATCTTAACATAACATAGAGCAGTAGCTAAATACATCTACGATGAATCAACACGGTGTTAACTTATTTGACGACCAAAGTATGTAGAACTGGTGGAGTTTCTATATACTGCCCACCTCAAGTGCCTTATAAATTTATGTTTTATGGATTGTTGTTTTCCCGGAGGTCTGTGTGGGGAGGCACTGTCTTATGTATGTGGCGTTGCCTGTAGCAACTTATTCTCTCTCTTTTACAACATTGTTTTAACTACAGTTCAAACACACAAGAACGCGATTTCTTTACTCTAAGAAAGTCATTTGCAACACAGTTAAAGTCCTTGGCATCAGTAGCCTCTCTGTGAACATGTAACATCATCAGATGGTCGAGATGTTATTGGGTCGTGTTAGAACACGCAGGTAGGTTTTCACCCGACGGAGCGGCGGTAACGAACGTTCCCCATTCTCGACAGCTCTCGGATATTTCCGTACCACTTCGTTACTCTACGAACATCCTCTAGTGTATGGCAGGCGGAGCACTATGTGGCCATTGCCATGTATAACCGTTTATAACAATATTGTTTAATCATCTTACTAACAGATACTAGTAAAAAACACCCGCTTGTTAACAAAACTGGGAGTTTTATTAATTTTATGATAATATAAACGTCTTTTTGCGACAATACAGAGAAATGCATTATAAATGTATTCTGTGATAATGCATATTTATTGAAGTTTAACGACATAAGCACATTTTTCATGTTTGTTTGGTAAGCAAATGAACAAAAAAATAGCATACTATATCTTTAATGACTTTTATCATTTTTCAATAACATTATACTGAAGACCAAATGATTATTCTTAGAAAAAAGTTCATGTTTGTAATTTTCCAGTCAAGTCTTAACGTAAGCAAGATGTCGAAACAATAAAAAGTCTTTAAAATTCCTTATCATAGTGAAGCCATGAGAAATTATTAAACCAAACTGCCTTAAGGTGATGAATTCGTCATGTGTTTTGACAAGTTTATCAATATACACACGTATGGATTAACTCCAAACACTGTATAGTAAATTTGTACATGTAGAATGACTTTGGTGATTGTTAACATTCCGGTAAATGCACACAAAATTCTGTAAAGTATTTTTAAATATCAAAAGTATTTTCGGAAAGGAGAGAAAATATACTAGCTTATGCTATCGAGTTTATTTCAAAATTATATCCATAAAAATATAAAAAACTAGATATTCCGTACACAGCACTTGTTTCTGTTGTTGTTATTTTGGAATATAAACATAATTTTATGTTGTTGTTTTTTAAAATCTCGATGACATGAGGTAGATATAACTATCATCTCTGTATACATGTGTTTATTTTGCAAAATTAATGCTTGTGCAATTAGCCTGATTTACCGGATAAAAAACATGTACAATTTGACAGTACCGATATAGTTTAAATAATTTTTTTTCGACATCTTTACAAAATCAGAGCAGTATTAGTGGAAGGACTGTATAACGATAAAACAGTGTACAGCTCACCTTGCTATATATTATGTAGTTTCAAAAATATTGCTAAAAAGCAAATATGGCTATTTTCTAGGGTATATATCGCCTTAATATAAGTAACAAATACACATATTCAGATAATCGTACGATAATGAAACAAATATCAGTATGTAGATATAGATGGATAGATCATAATAAAAAAGAATATTTCCACTATATGTATATGATAATATTATCATATATATTATAGTGGGAAAAACTTTTTTTTCATGTCAGATTTTCATGTTGGGGGTTGTAGTGGGGCCGGGGTGTGGGGGACCTCTATGCGACGAATTCCTGTGCTTTATATTATGTTTATCGTCAATGATACAACGAAACTACCATTTTGGTTGATACCTTAATCAGTCTAGGGAAATTTCTGATATACATGTATGTGACGTTGTCTTGAAATGACGTCACTTAAAGAAGAGGTCGGAAATCGTACAGCGGCGCTCATTTGTACAATAAGTCTATATTGATCCCGGCCTTTACTGATAATTTCGGACCATCCACTTTAATTAATAATTAGTTAATCACCTTTGTCGGTCACCCGATTAGCAGGACAGAAATTAACAGTTTGTATCACTTAAACACATTGATCAGCACGTACCATACTTTTTCACACTTTATACCGTTTCTATAACGGAACGGAACGGCACAGACTGGACGGCGACATTGACCTCACCACGAGTTAATTCCCTTGTTTAAAATGGCGTTGGTTTAAAAAGATGCGTAATTTAAGTGTCTTCTTCCGGGAAGTTGAGCCGTTTTAGCAGATCGTGTAATTGTTTTCTTATTGAATTCATTGCAGTTCGGACTTGTAAATAAATGTGCGTAACCATTTTTTAAAATTATCGTATATTAGTTCAGTGTGCGTCAACAGTTCCCCGAAATCGTGCACAAAGAAATACGATTCAGGGTCAACTCGGCCCACTTACAATCTCGGCCCGGTTCTACTCGGCCCACTTACCAACCCGGCCTTGTCCAACTCGGCCCAATAATTGAGGCAATATATGTGAACATTTTGAGTGTTGAATTTTGATACATTGATCATTAATATTTAAGTTAAAACCAAGTTGAAAAACATTATTGAATAAATTCGCGGTGCAGTGGAAATTTCCCGCTCAAAGCTAACATACTTTGTATATCCTACCTAGGATAGACTACGGGTACGGGAGTTTTATAAATATTACACATACTAAGATCAAATAAGTGAAAGATATTAAAACAAATATCAGTATATAAATACGCTATATAAATGTTTATAAAAATTTGCCATAAAAAATGGCTGATAAGTTATAAATTAGGAAGTGTGACGGTGTAGTGATGTACACTATCTTTTTCTCTGATTTCAGAATATACTGCCTATAAGTAGAACAAGAATAATTTATGGGAAGAAGCTTTTTTTCTGTGATCAGTTGAATATATACAATTATATTTCAATTGCATTAACATAGTAAGAGGTACAAGAACTTGTCATTATGACGATGGTGTCACCAGATATGGATGTGATCAAAGAGATTCCAGGGTATAAAGTCATATTGAAAGCTGTATTGAAAAGTCAGATTCAGCAACTGGTAAGTTTAATAATGATGAAGTTATATTTGGTTTGATATTTTTTATACAGTGATTTCAGTTAGGCCTTAATAAGTTTGATATGCCAAAAAAATAGTCTATCAGAATGTTGGTTTTTATATATATGTATTTATTTGCAGTGGCTACGGTTCTAGAGGTACGGACCCGTAGCCACTGCCATATTTTTATATATTTGTAAATAGATTTAGGGACTCCGGCTGAGATTGCTATGTATACACTGTCCGTAGGGTGCTCAATTGACCTAACCAGTTTTTCTGGAATTAGTAATCAACCAGTACTAACTTGGTCTTCGGCAAGCAGCTGATAACTTCTCAACATGTGAAGGCTATGACCATAGCTAATGTCCCAGAAGAATCTATAGAAGTCTATTGCTTTACCAACTGAGCTAGCTGGGTGGGCTACATTATTTGATGCTTTAAACATTAATAAATGTATTAAAGTATATATATGTAGCATTGAGTCTATTGACTGACTTTAAGATTGATACTCATGCTGCAACAGAATGTTGGTTTTCACTGATTGACCATAGCTTGTTAATAGACATGAATCAATTTTGTGTATTTCAGGTAGAACAGTTGGCCAGAAATACAGATGAGGAATCTGTGATACTTACAGCAAGTGTTGCTGATGGCACGTTATGTCATCTTGGTTCAGATTCCGGCAAAGTTTTCCTCGACGATCATGAAGATATTAAATCACAGTTCTTAGGTTTCTGTTTGAAACGTGAGTATTATACCTGCTATACATGTGCCCCCCCCCCCCCCCCTGTGGCGCTGCAGTTTAAGTCACTGGCTTGCCCAATTTTGCCCTTTGTTGGCATATTCTAGCTAACTGAAAGGGCAGAATAGAACCCCTATTCTCGATGCCAAAGCTCATTTTCCCTCATGGACAGTTTATTGTATAACGGATCCCATTGATCTCGGCCCGTTTTCCCAGAATCCCGAAAAAAGTTCTGCCTCGCCAGCGTCGGAGGCGTGGGAAAAGGAATTCCAACATTTACAGACGACAGTCTTGGAAAAACTAACTGCATTCCCGTATCAAAATCATTTCTATCATGATTCATGACCGATCTGTAGCCAAATTTCATTCTGTCTAAATGCTTGTTTAACACTCATTGTTGACTTGATACTGGTTAAGTATTTTTGAATTGCATATGCAAGATAATTATTAAGGTATGTAAGCTGATTGGGTAAAGGTATCACCCCTATTTAAAGGGCCAGCAATTTCTGACTTATGAGACACTTACACTTATGAGGATCTTACATGAGTGCTTATTTGTTATTGTTTTTATGAAACGAGTCGACGAGTAAGATTCTATTTATCACATAACACCCTAAATAGATTGTTTTCAATCTTTGAATAGACAGATCTTTCTTCTTCTTCATTTATATACACAGTGACAGAAGTTCACCCCGAAGTTCTAATGCATACTTCCACTGTAAAAAGTAGTCCCTATCAATAACCTTTTGATTTTATACAAAATTAGCAACAAGGCACTTATAACATTTCAGTTATCGAGATTTATTCTCTTTCAACAATATTTTTAATAAATGCCGAAATTCAGAACAATTGTAAACAATATGCTGTCATTTAAAGTGACGTCACACTGGCCATTTATGACGTCATAAGTGACGTCACACTGGCTATTTATGTCACTGCTTTATGCCACTCCTGGAGTGCAAGTTATGTGATAAATCTACTTCCTGATTCCTATCCTGTAATGCCAGGCACCAGGCAGGTAGGCACATGGTAACAATTATATTTATAACCATAATCATGGTAACAGACCCCCTACTGGGATTCACACATTCAACCTCGACAGATGCCTTAACTACTTGGCATGGGAGACGGTATATTTATTATATATAACCATATGTATTGGCATAAAATGAAGCCAGAATAAAGTAAATTTACATAAACTATGCTGTAACGTATGCACCCTGAATGATTGATAATTGTATTTTACAGGGCATCATACAGAAAAACAAGATAAGGAAAGAAAAGAAGCTCAGGAACGTGAGGAGGCTCTGGCTCGTAGCATGCAGAGTGTTACCTCACCGCACTATGGTAACACAGGGTCTGGCATGGCTTACATGGGTCAGCATAGGTCACCTCGGTATACATCACCAAGACATATCGTACCTAACACCCAAATGAGGTTACCTGGAAACCGACATCAGCCATATCATCTCTCACGTCCTATGAGACATCCATTGAAGACCCATTCTTTACACGGACTAGGGCAGGGACCAGGTCCCTCAACAAACAATCAAACTGAAGGACAAGTAATAAAAACGGAGCCATTGAATGACATTGGTAATTCTAATTCACACAGTGGTGAAACTACTCACACTCTATCAGGGGCAATGTCCAACTCATCAGACTCTAGTCAACCTGCATCACCATTTGGCAGATCTATGTCTGCTACAGAACCCAATCCTGAACCATTATCATCCAATGACACTTCAGCCTTAGATTCTTCCACCTTGTTAACCAGTTTACCTTCAGTGTCGGAATCTTCAAGTGATTTACAAACTGATATAGGTTTAGACCCTAATGTAACTGTTAAAGTAGAATCAATGGCTAACCATGATATGGATTTAGAAATAACTGGTGTTGAGTTGGGTCAGCCAGATTGGGCATCAGAAACGCAAGATCTTGGTCACGGCGCAGCTGGAACATCGGCAGACATGAATGAGCAACAGGCTTACCGTAAGTGTTGTTTATTGTTCTGTATAAGGGTTATAAACAAGAGTTTGATGACTTCTATCAAAATTACATTTTGTTCTCAGTCCTATCTTTGAAAGTTGATTATAGTATATTCATCGACTGAAATAGCATCTACAAATTATGTTTGTGCTACATCTTTGCTGAGATACAGAAATGAATTTTGAAAACAGAGATCAAACTTAGGCCAAAACAAAAAAAAGTGTGGTTCATCTTTCCCGACCGACCGTAACTTTTTTATTCAATATCAAAAAAAAAAATCGTGAAAGTGGGTCCCATATGAAACTGTTGCGCGCGACGACAACGACACTAAATTATAGTCGTTAATAACCAAAAACGAAATAAAAAAAAAAAAAACCTACCTACCTACCCTATTTTTTTCAGGCATGTAACTGGAACCACACTTATTATTTTGTTTGGCCTTACGTCTTACAACTCTTTGTCCTATTCTTACCTTCTACTGTCTATACAATGTTAGAACTCAGAAATACAGCACCAGACATTTTTTTGGAAATTCCAGGGGTCAAAGGGTCAGCTCCAGGGGTCAAAGGGTTAGCTCCATGGGTCAAAGGGTCAGCTCCAGGGGTCAAAGGGTTAGCTCCAGGGGTCAAAGGGTTAGCTCCAGGGGTCAAAGGGTCAGCTCCAGGGTCAAATGGAACCCCCGAGTATTATGTCATATTTTTTCAAAGAAGGTGTCAAAGCACCAAAATATCACAAAAACGGAAGTAACATGAAAATAGCAGCAAGGCCAAACAAAATAATATCTGTGTTTAGGGTAACGGTCTCAAAAATGCTAGGTAGGGTAGGGACAAATTTTTTTTTTTCAAAAACAATTAAAAATCGAAAAAAAAATTATCCAGGGTCCTAAAAAACTCTAGGGTCGGATTTTTCGACAGGTAGGGTCGGGTTACCCGAAACACCGATATTTTTTTTAGGCCCAAACAGTATAATTGGTGGTCTCCGTAGAAGTTTTACATAGATCTGTTGTGGGAAGCTGCCTGTACATTTATTTTCTAGTGCACTCGAGACTGTTTGATCAATTTCCAGCAAATAATTTTGAAAGATACAATTGTAATGACCTATAATTGTTGTTTAGATGGTAGATGTTGTAACAACAGAACACAACTGTACAACTATTGTGACATCACTTAAATGGATTCCTTCCACTAGGTGCTAAATCTAAAAGGTCATTTTGATATTTTTTTACAAGATTATACCATTTTGTAGATAAATTAACTATACTTTAGAGAATAATTGACCCTTCAGTTAGAATGCAAAGGGTCAAAATGTGGCTTTTTTGGAAATTCAAAGGTCAAAGGGTCAACTCCAGGGTCAAATGGAACCCCTGATTTCTGCATCTTTACATGAACTGAATTAAAATAACAGTTTGAAAATTTACCTTTTTGTAATATTGACCCCGAAGTGTAATTTTACTGTCCAGATCCAGTTGATTTTATTTCTTGTTGAGCTTCTTGTCCATATGTTTTATTGGATTTAATGCCATTTTTCAACATTTTACACACAAAAATTATCAACTAGTACTCAATAACCATTTTGAAAGTAGCTAACCACTCCCCCATCCCACATGTAACCACTCCCCCATCCCACATGTAACCACTCCCCCATCCCACATGTAACCACTCCCCCATCCCACATGTAACCACTCCCCCCATCCCACATGTAATCACTCCCCCATCCCACATGTAACCACTCCCCCATCCCACATGTAACCACTCCCCCATCCCACATGTAACCACTCCCCCATCCCACATGTAACCACTCCCCCATCCCACATGTAACCACTCCCCCATCCCACATGTTACCACTCCCCCACATGAATCAGAGGTAGAGGACAAATGACCATAGCCAAATATCACGAAAGAACAGGACCTGCTTAGTCCGGGAATCAAACTAAGATCTCCGAGGTGACCGCAGAGTGTTCTACCTTCTGTGCTAACCAGGCGGACTAGCCCAGTTACAATCCCATCATTATAACGACCAGTTCCATTAACCAATGTAGATCTGAAATAAAAATTTATTACGACATTAGTATTTTTTTACAATTTTTGTACATCTAACTTCTAAGGATTTCAAAAAGGCTTTCATTGTTTCGGAGACTCTTAAAGACTTTCCAATCCCACTTTCCAATCCCCATCTGTTAATAAGAAAATGTTAGTAGCCCATGTATAAAATGTGTTTAAAGTTTTCTCAATTTATAGATCTATGTGATACTTTTGTTCTATTTTGTTTTTATCTGTATTTCCCTGAACATTGAACGTATGTATTATAAATGTCCCCTTTAAGTTCTGTATCATGAACATGCTCATGAATGTCATTATTTATGAAAATATTTGCATCATTTATTCTAACACATTGGGAATTGTTTTATACATGTATGTGCTTTTATGTGTCATCAACGTTCATGTTTGAGAAATGTTGAACCATCTGCAGGGGTTCCACAAGGTGCTGAAATCTCAAGGGTCATTTTGATAATTTTTTACCAGATTTTACCATTTAATAGAAAATTGACCCATCAGCCAGAATCCTGGCTTTTTGGATATTCAGGGTCAAAGGGTCAACTCCAGTGTCAAATGGAACCCCTGATCTTGCGAGCCATAAATCCTGATTGGAAATTGTGGTTTGCAACTTTGCGGAGGGGGGGGGGGTGGAGATGAAGTAATGCTGTATTACAAGTCTTTGGATTCGCTGGAAAAATCCGATGAAAAAAACCATTTGATATACCGTGTCACTTCGAAGTGTTGTGTAGCAATTGCTGTTTGTTCTAAAAGACAATAATCCTCTGGTTCTGATGGGTAAAAAACATCCAAGACAGGTGGTATTTATTTATAGATCTGTCAGTCCTTGTGACTGGTAAAATTATAGTCATATAGTCTTATCTGTACGCTATATATTATTCTTTGAGACTGGTTAAGTTTCATTCAGTTTAGCGAGTTCCAGTGCTACTGACCTGTACATGTCTGAGGAGTTTTCACACAGACTTGTATAGATAATGCAGATAATAATGCGACAAACATACAGGTTCAGTTTGGACTGGATGAATTGATGAAATAAATAACAATAACAGTTTGATAGTGCAGCAGACAACGATCATGTCAAGGTTCCTAATCTTTGTGTGCTGGTATTTGCAGCCAAAACCAAAGTTATTGAACACATTATGGCCTGGTTTTGAACTAGCAGTCATTGCAAGTCGCGAAATCTGTCATTGCAAGCCGCGAAATCTTTTGTTGCCTTCAGGATGAAAAGTTCTATAATTCTCACTCACCGTAAAATTGTTGATTTTTCGAAAAAAAATTGTGTCCATTTTTGTGACTGACTGCTAAAGAGGTGCGCTACAGTGTTTGACTGGTACACAAGCTGAGGAGATAGCAGTCATTGTTAATCATCCAATCAATATATCGACAAGTTGGTCAAGATGGTTTGGTATTGATTCCAAGTTTAGGGGTATCAATATATTTTAAAGACAAACTATATAAACTATATAAAAAACAGTGATAATTTTCTTGAATGAAATCAACAAATACAAGTGGTTTGCACACTTAAGGTTTTGATTGTTACATGAATACCCCTAGGTACAAGAAGCACAATGGTGGCTCATAAGATGAAAATGTCCACTGTCCGCATACTGATAGTAGACATGAAATTGTTTTAAACATATTTTATATTGGTGTATTTACAAATGGGTTTCACTGCTTGCATGTACATTCTGTTTTGCTTTGTGTCAAACAGTTACACTAGAGCACAACAGGGGCAGTTACACTAGAGCACAACAGGGGCAGTTACACTAGAGCACAACAGGGGCATAGCTTAGCTGAAATTGATGTGTATGCCTTATTTTAGGGGAGTACGGGGCATGGTCCCGCGGAATATATTTCGTTCCAGTAAATATGCTTACAACATACATTCAATTTCTTAGATTTATATATCTTAATGGCATTTTTTTAGAAAAAAGCGTAGGCCGTGGCCTTAACGACCTATAGGAATCTACGCTCCTGCACAATTTTGTTGAACTTTGTGCTTATGGAGAAAGAAGAATTGAAGAGAAAGCTGAAAAATACTAGTTAACCTTGTGTTGCTCAAAGTTGATGCAATTGAAATTTTGTTGGTTGTTGTATTGTACTTGATATTATGCCCCCCTTCGAAGAAGAGAGGGCATATATTGGTTTGCACATGTCTGTCGGTCGGTATGTCCCTCTGTCGGTCGGTAACCTTTTCGTTTCTGATCAATAACTCAAGAACCCCTTGACCTATCATCCTCAAACTTGGTCCACACATTCACCTTGGGTAGCAGAGGAACCCTATTGTTTTTGGGGTCATGGGGTCAAGGTCACAGAGGGACATATCTTGTTTTGGGGGTTTTCTTGGTGTTGTGGTCAATTGGATATCTCTGGAATGTTAGAACATGTGCATGTGTTACTGTTAGTGGTCAACTGAATTAAACAGTCAACTGTCATAAGTAGCCAAATATAGGGATGCATACATCTGTTTTGATTTACACAATGACTAGTTGCTTAGACAAGCATGACTTGTCACATAATGTAGTTTTATGACTGTTCTCATTGTGGAATTTATGGATGTTATCAATTCATTCATTATCATGATAATTAATATGCACATACTATGGTATTCAGACATGAGACGGATTTGCGGAAATCCACAGATTTGCGGAAAATCCACGTATTTGATGCTTGCAAGGACTGTTTTTTTTAGATAATTTTAGCCATCCTTAGATGGTTGAAAGCCAAGAGCTTCAGTGACCCTCTGGACCCCTTGCCGAATTTTCAGCTGATTTTGAAAAGGTTGCATTCTCATGCCTGTGTAATACCATTGTTATGTGTTAGAGGTCCAGTCATAGTTGAGTGAAATCAAATGAGAGAATTTGGTGTTCTACCAATATTGCAGTAACAGCCAGACAAAATGTGATGTAAGCTCAAGTAACGATGGAACAGATTTGAGTATTATGTATGTGCCTTGTCATTAATTTTATGCCTCTAACTGTTGGTGAAATGTTAGATTAGGATGCATCGAGTTACTGTATAGCGGGTTATATTGGCAGGGTTTTTATTTTGGCACTAGGTCAAGGTCTAATCCGCCGAAATAAAACTCCGCCAAAAATATGTTTCAAGTTAATGATGCGTAAAAAACTGAATGATTCTGAATGTTCAAAAATAAATATTTTGGCGGAATATGTAAATGCGCCAAAATTTAACACCGCCGATAAGGAGAACTCTAAAAACCGCCAAATTTGGCACCACAGAAATAAAGCGCTATACAGTATTCAGGTTTGTGCTGTTTTATTGCAGATGCCTTTTCTTCATCAGATTTGCAGCCAGGGAAGTTTCCCGGCTACATGGAAACATTTGAAAACAGTAACTTCCCGGGACCAGCAAGGAAGCATGGAGCTGGCAGCAGTCACGTGTGTGATGTTTGCGGAAAAACTTTCTCTCGATATGCTCATCTAACGACCCATCATCGAGTTCACACAGGCGAAAAACCCTTCATATGCAACATTTGCAACAAAGGATTTTCGCAGAAGAACAACTTGAAGCAGCACATGATTGTTCATGCCAACATTTATTGTTGACCTTGTCGCTTTGTGGTTGTTTTTCGATGAATTTGTTGTTGTTTATGGCACATGATTGTTGTTTAGAGTCCTTCATTGCTGATAACAAGATTCAATGAAACAAATAAACGGGGAAATGAAGAAAAGAGTTCACTCTGTGTGACTATTCCACTACCTTTCATGATTGGCAATTTTAGTGCGATTACAGGTCTTACCTATAAGCTAGTGATCAATGGTGGATATTTTTTATAAAACTGCTTAATCTCTTCCAGAACCTGCTTTGCAACTTGCTGGTTATATCAGGAGGTATCAGTGCAGCACATGTGGAAAAGTGAATAGCTCAAAGGCAAGTCTGGAAGTTCACATGAGAAAGCACACTGGGGAACGCCCTTTCAGGTGTGAATTGTGCGATTCCGATTTCACTACAAAAGGAAATTGGATAAGACATGTGAGAGTTGTTCATGGTGACATACAAGTGTAAGATATTGTATCTGTGTACCATACAAGTGTAAGCTATTGTATCTGTGTACCATACAAGTGTAAGCTATTGTATCTGTGTACCATACAAGTGTAAGCTATTGTATCTGTGTACAATACAAGTGTAAGCTATTGTATCTGTGTACCATACAAGTGTAAGCTATTGTATCTGTGTACCATACAAGTGTAAGCTATTGTATCTGTGTACCATACAAGTGTAAGCTATTGTATCTGTGTACAATACAAGTGTAAGCTATTGTATCTGTGTACAATACAAGTGTAAGCTATTGTATCTGTGTACAATACAAGTGTAAGCTATTGTTTCTGTGTACAATACAAGTGTAAGCTATTGTATCTGTGTACCATACAAGTGTAAGCTATTGTATCTGTGTACAATACAAGTGTAAGCTATAATTGTATCTGTGTACAATACAAGTGTAAGCTATTGTATCTGTGTACCACACAAGTGTAAGCTATTGTATCTGTGTACCATACAAGTGTAAGCTATTGTATCCGTGTACAATACAAGTGTAAGCTATTGTATCTGTGTACAATACAAGTGTAAGCTATTGTATCTGTGTACAATACAAGTGTAAGCTATTGTATCTGTGTACCATACAAGTGTAAGCTATTGTATCTGTGTACAATACAAGTGAAATATCATTGAAACTAATTGTATAATTACAAAAATGACATGTCAGCCCTTTTTTATGTGAACTTTTTGGTCAATATTGGGCATATATTTTTTCCCTTACTTAGAAAGAAAATTCCCCATCGATTATATTATTTTACACTTACAAATACTCAAACTTGGTGATTTATGATGCAAATTCCCTTATCAAAAGGACCCGCCATACTTCCCCAAAAACTGAATAGAATAGCTGCATGTGACTATTAACTTGTAGGAAGAACAGACAGCATCGATGGCTCGCCAGTAGCCACTTTTACATGTCATTTATATACTGTACGTTTAACTGTGATCTTATCTCCTTGGTCATGATGTTCCATCTTTACAAATGTGTTCATTAATTTATTTCGCATTTCTTTGCATTGGTGACTTATGCTTTTGTGAATGTAGTGATCAGATGACCTATCTGTACACAGAAGGATATAGTCTTCCCCACTGACCCTGAACCTCACTGTAGACAAACCCGTGCTCCACCCACTGAGCCAGCCTGGGTGCTTCTTGAAAACCTAATGTATGGTTTTACGTCACATGTATTTTTCAGCATCTCAAATTTTTAAGAAAGTTTTTTCATACAAGAATGATTGTTTAATGAAGTTCCTTTAAGATGATCTGTTCATGATATTTAGTGGTACACCTTTTGTTCTAGATTTGTTAGTTTTAGAATTTTATTTTTTCTATCTTATTTTTCCAAGTCAAGATGCAATAAAAATGATCATCTCTTATTTTGAATTACCGGTATACATTGTATGTGCTTTTTTTAAATCTGTATCATAAACCTGTTAGTGACATGGTATGCGTCACTGCCTCAGCTCAATGTCTGTCAACAAATTTAGTTAGTCCTCAACAATTCTCCTCAGTTGCTCTTTATGGTCAGCCAGATCATTTCTTGCGCCTGACTGTTCCCTTGCATGTTTGCCCTTAGACCATTTCAAATGCATGATGTTTTATGGATTGTTCTTTTCCCGGAGGTCTGTGTGGGGAGGCACTGTCTTATGTATGTGGCATTCCCTGTAGTTAGTTATTTTCTCTCTTTTAACAGATTTGTGAACTTATTTTTCTAGCTGTCCATTCTGACCACATTTAGTCCCTTTTTCACTGCTAAATAGGGTCCATTTCTCCAAAGCTGATGAAAAATCCCTGTAGAAATCTGAATGAATTTGACTTTGAGGAGAAAAAAAACAAATAAAGATTTGTTAAAGATTTTTTACCACTTTATAAAATATCTGCGATATCATTTTTTCTTTTGTTGACATGAAAAATGTCCCAATATGACCAGGGGCCCATTTGCTAACAAAGTTTAGAATATACCCAGTATTACACAACCCATAGTGTACCCATGTGCAAGATCTTAGACAAGGTCGATGATAAGCCAGATTACTGAAATGACACATAAGTTATGACCCTTGAATAACTAAAAATTGCCATTTTACATTTGTTAACACATCATGGGCCATATGTCTTAGTCTGTCTTCATGTAACTTAATTAGATTGTAAATTGCTTTAATAATCAAAATATCTATTGTTGTACAATCAGAATTATGTCCCTTGGAACAGTCATACATTTATAATTCTATTGTAAGTATATACTGACACTCCCGTGTTCCTTTGCAGGTTTATTTATCATAACTTTCATGAACTCTTCTGGCCTTCTGCCAGTCCCTTTAATGGAATCAAATTATAGTCCCTAATGGGTCACAACATTGTGTGCCCCCCACCCCCATCTTGAGCACTTTGATTTACTCCCGGCTGTTAGACAATTCATCTGTTCGACTTCAGTTTTTTCCACTCATATATATCTCTAAAGGTATTTAATTAAGAGCAACAATAGTTCCTAGGAATATTAGTCATGACACGAAATGCGTTTTTTATAGGCTTTATGCAGAGTTATGCCCCTTGATTGAGTGAAGTGGGGGCACCTGTGTCCTATGGACACATTTCGAGTTTTTGCATGGAATCTTAAGTTCTAAATTGCACATATTTGATGTTACTATTGTGATTGTATTCTGATCCTACTGATATATACCAAGCTACCACACCAACTGTAATCTCTCTATATTTATGTAAACCAATGAATGTCTGTTGTGTATAGAAGTGGTGTGACTTCTGAATTGTGTTTGATTAATGTTTTATTAAAATCTTGAAATACAATGTACTATTATAGGCAATAAATTATGGTAAAAAATCTCATAATTGTTGTTTTTTTTGAAAGCACGTACATTGACCCTATATAACTTATTGATGATTTGTGATTCTCATGCTTCTATTAGATACAGATGATACGGAACTCATGCTGCTGATTGGTGTCATACTAACCTTTTTTCGGGTTAAAATTGGACCTCTTGGGACAGCTACAAAAGGCTGTGAGGTGAATGCATGGCTTTAATTGACACGTTATTTTTAACAGTGGGGAAAGGGGAGGGAATGGTGTCCCCACACAGATCCCTATGGTATGATACAAAACATGGTGTCCCCACACACAGATCCCTTTGGTATGATACAGAACATGGTGTCCCCACACAGATCCCTATGGTATGATACAGAACATGGTGTCCCCACACAGATCCCTATGGTATGATACAGAACATGTTGTCCCCACACAGATCCCTATGGTATGATACAAAACATGGTGTCCCCACACAGATACCTATGGTATGATACAGAACATGGTGTCCCCACACAGATCCCTATGGTATGATACAAAACATGGTGTCCCCACACAGATCCCTATGGTATGATACAGAACATGGTGTCCCCACACAGATCCCTATGGTATGATACAGAACATGGTGTCCCCACACAGATCCCTATGGTATGATACAGAATTTAAAACAGGGTTGAAGTAGCAAGCTAGACAATTCTTTACTTCCCCATTGTTTGCCCTTTCAACTCCTTGTGTTTCATAGGTTGATGTTTGCCTGGAATCTGTGTGGAGAGGCATTGTCGCATGTATGTGGCATTCCCTATACGTGGTATCTGTGTGGAGAGGCATTGTCACATGTATGTGGCATTCCCTATACGTGGTATCTGTGTGGAGAGGCATTGTCGCATGTATGTGGCATTCCCTATACGTGGTATCTGTGTGGAGAGGCATTGTCACATGTATGTGGCATTCCCTGTATGTGGTATCTGTGTGGAGAGGCATTGTCACATGTATGTGGCATTCCCTGTATGGTATCTGTGTGGAGAGGCATTGTCACATGTATGTGGCATTCCCTGTATGTGGTATCTGTGTGGAGAGGCATTGTCACATGTATGTGGCATTCCCTGTATGTGGTATCTGTGTGGAGAGGTATTGTCACATGTATGTGGCATTCCCTGTATGTGGTATCTGTGTGGAGAGGCATTGTCACATGTATGTGGCATTCCCTGTATGTGGTATCTGTGTGGAGAGGTATTGTCACATGTATGTGGCATTCCCTATACGTGGTATCTGTGTGGAGAGGCATTGTCGCATGTATGTGGCATTCCCTATACGTGGTATCTGTGTGGAGAGGCATTGTCACATGTATGTGGCATTCCCTATACGTGGTATCTGTGTGGAGAGGCATTGTCGCATGTATGTGGCATTCCCTATACGTGGTATCTGTGTGGAGAGACATTGTATGTTTTTAATCCTTCCATCTTAAAAACTGAAAGGAGGAATAGTAGGAACAAAACTGAACTGCACAACAAACAAACCACCACAGAAATGGTTCACTTTTTTGCATGTCAGGAATTCCTCAAAGATCTTTTCTCACTAAATGTATAAGTAAGTAAGTTGCTTAATGAATTTCAGGTTCTTCAATGAGAGACTGTATAGCTTTTGGATCAGATTCAGAACGGAGGAAGCAATTGGAATATGCATCTAGCAGCCTTCAACATGGTGGCGTCTCATGTGGTGTTTGTGGAAAAGTCCTTCCATGCAAAGCACAGCTTGTTATTCACTACCGTGTCCATACCGGAGAAAAGCCATATGTTTGTCATATTTGCAGGAAAGGATTTGCCCAGAAAAATAATTTGAAGTCGCATATGCTTATTCATGCATTTCCTTCTTAGTGTTGTGTTCTCTGAAAGTTTGGATTGTCAAGGACTGTGTTCATGTATGCCGTGGGTTTCTTGGAACTTCTGAAGAATTTATGGACTTTATTCAGAAAGTCATTGTGTTTGTTAGTCAAAAAGAACTTCATAACATGCAGGGATGTTGATATCTATGAGTTTTTTGTTGTTGCTTGTCATTTGAATGTCTGCAATGTTTACATGTTGTTGATCTGGATTCTCTATGTAATCTTCTAGTGAAATGTAATGGAATATACGGGTCTGTAACCATGGAAATGGATTTATTTGGCATCAAATTGGTGTAGCATCAGTTTGACGTTATTGTGACTGTTTTGAAGGCTTAGTTGTATCACTAATGACAATTACTCTCGGAGTGAAAACAATATGTGTATTTTCAGGTGTCATGGAGAAGAAACCTGGACCTTTAGAAGATGAGAGTTTCTTCAAGAATGTTTGTGAACTTTGTGGGAAACTTCTGCCATGTAAATCCAAATTAATTGTCCATATGAGGAGTCACACAGGCGAGCGTCCTTGTGGGTGTCCGTACTGTGAGAAGAGATATGTGACTTCAAGTAATCTGAATGCACACATCAAAACTCAACATATGAACAGACATTAGGCCATAATAAACAAGACATACAGTGGAATCCCGTTGGCTCGAACTCGTCGGGACTGACAAAATTTGTTCGAGTAAAAGGTGGTTCTAGTCGACCGTGGTTGTGAAATAACTAGCATGCGTGCGTAATATGGTGGGTATGTTTTGTCAAAGTGTGTTTAAGTCCATCATATGAATAATCATAATGAACGTTAAAGCATAAACAGAAAACACACAAATAAATATACATGTATGTATAACCATACAGAATCAATAGCAGCTATACGGTCTCTGGATCCTGTAGTATCAAGCTACACGGAATAGAAAATTAAGTATACAGTCAAACCTGTCTGTAAAGACCACCCATGGGAACAATAAAATGTGGTCTTTGTTTACAGGTGGTCTCTATTAACAGATTAAATATCATTGAAAATGGTATGATGGGAGATAAAATTGGTGGTCTTTGCAGACAGGTTTTGCAATAGTGGTCTTTGTTCGCATGTGGTCTTTAACACAGGTTTGACTGTACTTACATATGACACTTTAATTGTCAATTATTGCATTAATCAATCTCCAAACAGATGCAAACAAATTTATCAACGCAGTTTGTTGTGAACGTGTGAAAAACATGCGCCGTGTCACAATTGAGCTCATTCGCCAGCAAATCTGATTATGAGGTGAGAAAATGTATTGTTCGACCGAAAAGTGAGAATAATAGTGCATTTTATGATCAAGTGACCGAATAATTGGTTGGAGAGTTCCAGGCTGGGCGGTTCGACCAAAAAGTAGTAGAACAACTCTCGCCATTATTGTCCCTTATGTCATAAATGTTTGTGAACATTTTGTGTGTCTTTTGACAGTTGATATTGGAAATGTAAGAATGCTTATTTATATAAAACTAAGATAAAAGCCATTTCTTTTAACTATAAAAATGCCCAAAATATTAGTTGAAGCGATTAAATTTCTTTCCAAATTGGCAAATTTTACGACACAAATTTTCCCGATTGTGTTGTTGAAGGGATGCTGACCATTTTTGTATGTATTGATTTTTAAAAGAACATTATTTTGTGTATATAAATGTGTGTACATAGAATGTAGCATTTTTGTTCTGTGTGTATATGATACTGTTGATTCACAATTAGTTGAGAATAACCTCTATTGTGTATAATGTTTCTATTGGTCAATATTTTGTAAAACATGTTTTCATTGGTCAATATTTTTACGGTCAATATTTTGTAAAACATGTTTTCATTGGTCAATATTTTGTAAAACATGTTTTCATTGGTCAATATTTTGTAAAACATGTTTTCATTGGTCAATATTTTGTAAAACATGTTTTCATTGGTCAATATTTTGTAAAACATGTTTTCATTGGTCAATATTTTGTAAAACATGTTTTCATTGGCTGACCATAATTTATGTAGCAGTGTATTCAACTTTGTCTTTACTGAAAGTGAATTTTTGTTATTGATTTGACGTTGGCATGGGCCGTTTTTGAGACAACTTAAGCCATCTTAGATGTTAAAAGCCAGGAGCTTCAGCGGCCCTCTGGACCCATTGCTGAATTTTTAGCTGATTTTGAAATGTTTGCATTCTCATGCCTGATTCTATAATATTCTGTTCTGTTTCATATATGATTTATTTTTTATATAATTATGTATACATGAAGAATTTTGTTTGAATATTTGTTTATCATATAAGGGATATTTGTGTGTTTTGGTGCAAGATCAAAAGTTATTGCACTGAGTGAGCAGTAGACAGAATATGTTCACTAGTCACAGAGCTACAAGTGAAAGTTTTAAGTCGGGCGCTTATGAGTTGAAATAACTTTACATTAGGTCTTGCAACAAAGCATACAAATATTCTTCTTCATGTTGGTTCTGTCTGTTTTTTTATGCGTTAATTACATCAAATTATCCCGTCGAATGCCTTAATTTAGCGTCATTATCACTTTGATAATTTCACTGTGAGTTTATCAGATAATAATACACCGTTATACTGTGGCAAACCACATGAAATAAAGTATTTTATTACACGAGGGCAATTGCCATCATTGTCCAAATCTCTGTATTTCATTCAAATAGTTTTCACACCATAGTACCAAACATTTCAGGCACTCAGTTGAGCGATTCAGGGCCATCATGGGCCTCTTGTCAATCGTTTTCTCGATGGTTTGTTTATTTTTGACTACAATGATACCCTTGAATTATAGGATGTCATTGAATAATTAATACTAAGAATGTTTTTTTATGAAAAATTAAGCAGTTTCTTTGCCATTGCTGTAAGGTCATCTCTCCCGTGTTCGTATTTTGTCATCAATTCTTCAACAAACTTGAATATGGTCATATTACCTCAGAAACTCCAGAGTTATAGCCCTTTAATTGTAGAAATTTTGTTTGATACTGTCTGCTGTGTGTTCTGAACCCAGTCTTCGACAAACTTCATCACAACAGTTACTTCCATGAAAAAATTGACATCTTGGTTCTATGAACTGCCATATGGCTTCTGACAATCTGGAGTTATGTCCCTTTGATATCGGCTATTGTTTATTTTTGTTAATGACATTGAACAACCAGTTTTACTATGTATATACCTTCATGGTGTTTTGGGACTAAATGCTATGTTTTCTTACGCTTTTACACATTTTATGTGTTTGATATTATTTATGTGAACTATATGTTATTTGGGTTAATAATAAAGTACTTAAAATTTGTCTTTGATTTCATGTTTTATACAAAGTCCTAATTATCTGGTATGTGTTTGTTCCTTGCCAACAGTCATTTTGCTGTCAATTTTTTTTTGGAATAGGTATAGCACAGGTTTTTTGTCGAGTTTGTGGTGAGATCGACGAAGTTGCCACAATGGCAGATCTGTATTTGTGTGCATCAGTGAGTGTCAATCTGGCTTTGATTTGATTCCAATCATTATTCTTGCCGTTAATTGTGAGATTTTCGAATTAATTGGCACAAAATTTATGTTCTCCATGACGAGACAGTATGTCGCACACAAGACCAGGTCCTGTGTCAGTAGCTTAAAGGTCAAGGTCACACTTCTGATTTTATCCGACCATTACTCAATTATAAGGGGATATTTAAATTTCAGAAAACCACGTGAAGGACAAATCGTCTCGGTCTAGGACAGTGTTTTAAAATGATCCGTCCCTAGTTAAGACATTGGCCTCTTTTGATCTAACTGATCAATGAAACCATATACGGCGAATGTGTTGTTTCTTTTTTGTGTTGCGACTTTATTCGTGTCTTTAGTACAGTCGTACAGTTGTACCATACCGAGTACATGCCCCTTTTAGTAAAACTTTTGATGATACGCTAATGTTAATAATTTCAGGTCAGAATCAACTTCAGGAAATACGTCGGGCTCAGCTGGAAGTTCGGAGTCGTCTGTTTAAATTCCAGTGCTCTATTTGTGCTAAAGTTTCGTCATCGTCCTCGGCACTGAAAATCCATATGCGAACACACACCGGGGAACGACCATTTTTGTGTGATTTCTGCCCAAGAAGATTTATCACTAGAAGTAATAAGTATCAACACATCAGGGGCGTACATGATCCGAATTACCAAGTAATGAAGTAAACAATGAAACGATTGACTCGTGTGTATTTGCGTTTATTTATCGTCGCCACCAGTTGCCCATATGGGCGACATCCCCGGAAGAATGTTAGTCATTTTAGATTTTTGGAGGATAGTGCATGATACAGAAGATGCCCCAGTTTCAGAAACGCCCCTGGTTCTTTTACGTGCCTGATGAATTGTACGTGGGACCTCGGTTTTTTCAAAGTCTCATTTGAAAGACTTTTAGTACTGTTAGTGTTGGAGTGGGGGATTGAACCTGTGATCCCTGGAACCTGTGATCCCTGGATGACTAGTCCAGCACGTTACCCCTGGACCACGCAGCTGCTACAGATTGAATCATGAAAATCTCCTGCATATATATATACATGTATATACACTGCCCTCCAAAAGTTCCTTCACACTTTGACAATTCCCATTGCAGTTAATGTATTTTCATATTTGTGTCACATGCAATAAATTGAAAATGCTTTTTGACTAAGCAATAATTTTCTGTAGAAGTATTTATAAATTTGTACTGAAACAAACTGTCTTATTTTTTGTGTCAGATCATTTCACATACAAATGTTGGTTTCGAATGATGGCTGATTGATGTTGCTGCTGAGATGTGCAAATTGTTAATTCTTAACTATCCATCACAGAAGTGGGATGAATAATTTTACTTCATGGTCATACATGTTTTATTTGAAATTCTACAAAAAAAATTCATGTGTGAAGAAACTTTTGGATGGCAGTGTATATATATATATACACTAGAGTGTGCATCTAGGAAAAAATGAACTAGTATCAGTGTCATGTTTGGTCTAACCTTTATGGGGTAAAACCCAGAACTCTCACAATGAGGGGCCAGCCCCTTACTTAAGTGATGTTAAACTCTTGGTTATCTTGATAGACTCTCTTTTTAACACTGTGTACTATTTTTATTTATTTACCAGATTTTTATAGCGCTTTTTTCATACATAAAATAAACATTCAAAAGCACTGTACAAACTACATATAACAGATATGGACATACATGTATACAATGCAACATAAAAAAGTATTGAAATATCAGCATTTAAGTTGAAAGAGGATGTTAACTAGAATCCGGTTTGACTATATATATATATACTAAAATATAGATCCTAAATTTTATAAAGAACAGTAAACGACTTCTATTGCACAGTCTTACAACAGCTTGCTTTTCTATTGCAAAGTTAATTTCCATAGATAATAACGAACAAATGTGTTTTTAATGATCTTTTGATCTAGTACTTGTTATGAATCTATGTTGTGATGTGGTGCATTGTTTGCAAGTGAGAAATATCAATGTCTACACTTCCACCTTTGGTAGTGGCTGAGTATGTCCACTTTGCAGTCCTTTGGTTACTGGACTTAGCCTTTCATAAAACATGAAATTTTGTAACAGATGTCTTGACAAATCAAGATTAACTTGATCGTATATGGCATGTTTGTGTTAGTATATGAAGTGATATGCTTGTAATGAGAATATTGTACTTTTTAGTTGATAGGTAAATTGTAAAAAAACATTTTTAGAAAAAGAATGCATAACAATGAACAAAGTCTTTATTCTATGAATTTTCAACATATGTGATTTTGTAAATATAGCGACAAATGTACCTCTTAGGTCGAAGGTGAAGGTCACTGTTGTTAAAAACAATTTTTGTTTCTGGAGTGTATTGCCTATGTCTATATTATCAAAGAAATATGTCAAATAAACACTCCTTTCTGTGTCACACATCACAAGGTGGACACAAAGGTGTCTGTGACACATTTCTAGTTTAATGCTTGTGTTGTATTTAGTGCATCATATAAAGAATTTTCTTAAACAGATTGATTTTGTTTTGTTCAATATACAACGTTCCATTGTGGAGCCTCCATTAATTACTGTTTCCTTGTATCTACTATCCAACAAGGAGTGTTTAGGACGACTGGCAGAATGCCTATCACAAGGTCCCTGTGTGAACGTAACGAGGACCCCGTCACAAGGTCCCCCGTCACAAGGTCCCCTGTCACAAGGTCCCCCGTCACAAGGTCCACCGTCACAAGGTCCCCCCGTCACAAGGTCCCCCGTCACAAGTTCCCCCGTCACAAGGTCCCCCGTCGCGAGCAAAACAAATTTTCATTGGTTGACTGCGCTGCAGTTTGTTCACAACAGTAAAGTAAATAAAACTGTAGTCATTTTGAACGCGTCTACAAATGTAATATAATTCATAAAGACAAAACAATAACACTCAGTTATTTAAATGGAGAAAAAAAGTACTCAATTTCGTCAGATGTGTACAACAAATTCATCAACAATTCATCCAATACATGGAATTTTTTTGCAACGGAAAGAATTTATATTGAACATACAGTGTGTTTTGTATCTGCATGCGACTTTATACTTGTTTGAAGCAATGTCTGGAAACTTATGTGGAAAAAACTTTAAACCTATGAGCCAGCCAGCCTCTGTATGAATTGTAAATGTTTTAACTCTATAGCAAGAGGATTTTGTATTGTCCATACATACCAAAGCAGATAGTTTATCTAGAAAGTAACAGTGGCAAATTGTTACACTGCTGATCTTGATGGAACCAGGGATATATAAACCATGGATTCGAAACAGGCTGGTATATGTATATAGACTTGTTTGAACTCTCGGTAGCAGTGAGATTTTCTTCCAAGATCAAACGATGGGAACACCTCGTACAATTCTACGTTAATAATGAGCGAGGTGTTCTGATTAGCGGTATAAAATTGGCGACTTCCGCCATCTTGTTTCTGAATCGAGAGAATTTGACATTTTGAGCTGCCGTAATCGTCATGTATACAACAGCTGTATATTTCTTGATGGTATTTATTTATTTTGTGTTTACTCTTGTTGCTTGCTTGTATGCATTTATTTTGTTCAATACTGAGTTGGAAGACTGAACAAGCGTCATTTAATCGGATGAAATTTCGATTCTAATCCACGATACTTATCGAGTGCGCGCTAAGGATTGTGGGTAAATTGCGCGCTAAGGATTATGGGTAAATTATTTCTTCTCATCGTTTCACCGATATCAGCCTGTTTCGAATCCATGGTTTATATGTCCATGATGGAATGCTTGGATGGATACTCGGAAAATCGTTTAGGTGGTGCGAAATCACCATCGCTAATGCGTGGGGAAATGCCGTATGAATCTGACCCTCTTGTGTTTTGTTAAGAGACTTTCGATTGCACTCAGAAATAGATTTGCTGTACGGCACCCTAATTTCACATAGTGAAATTTTCTCGACATATAGTTTACGACATGAAGAATCCATGATATTGTCTCTCTTGTTATGTAATACTGTTAGTGTTAAAATGTGTTTGTTAATTACAAATTCGTTAGATAATGGACTCGGGATGTAGGCAAAATTGCATTGTCACAAATCAATCCAGTTTTAGAACTCTTACAGTTATTATTGTTTCCGTTCTCTTTCTTGGGACTTCTTAGATAATTGCATTCTCTACTCAGGGGTTTCATTAGGGGCTGAATCTCAAGGGTCAATTTTTGACTGGATTGTACCATTTTATAGACAAATTTCCAATAATTTAGAAAAAAATTGACCCTTCAGTCAGAACCCTGAGGGTCAAATTGAGGCTTTTTGAAAATTCCAGGGGTCAAAGGGTCAACTCAAGGGTCAAATGAACCCCTGTCTACTGTTAAACTGCAGGGACATTTCAATGGTTCATAGGCAGAAAATTTGTGACAATTTTGGCGAATTATAGTCAAATTAATAGTCAAAGCCTTATAACACTACTTACTACATGTAGTGCTAATCTTGTCCCAGAGTAATATATATCAGTACAGTAAACTCCCTGAAAACTGGACTCTGTCCGGACATGGTTTAAACGCCGTTTTTCTGAGAGTTCCAGTTTTCAGGAAACTTATCATTGTTGCACACTTTGCTCATATTCCCTAATAATCTTAATTTTGTCCTCAAGAGGCAATTCAATTCTTGTAAAATTACACGTGTGAACGATTAATGGTAAACAATGAAAACCAACACCTTTTGATAACATTGTTAGTTATGGCCCCATCTCTTAAATAACAGTACACCGTATGACACTTCAACGAAATCAGGGGTCAAATAATGCTCAATATCTGATTCCAGGCACAAAAAAAAAAGCAGTCCGCAATCCGGTATTCAGAGAGTTTTATACATTGAATTAATAAGAAGAAAATATGAAACTTCGAAAATCGTCAGATTTTCTGAGGATTACGGTTTTCAGAGAATTTACTGTACAAGGTGTTAGTGATAAAAGCTATATTATATTGTATATCAATACTATACACCTGTATAATTGTAATTTCAGGTTGCGAAACAGTTCATGTACGCACTGAATCTTCAGGATCGAACAATTTGGTTCCTCTGCGAGTACGAGTTTGTCCTGTTTGCGGACAAACCTTATCGTCAAGTTCCGCATTTACAGTGCACATGAGAATTCATACTGGGGAAAAACCGTATCGATGTGAATTATGTGACAGGGCTTGGGCGCAGAAAAATAATTTGAATCGACACAAACAGATGGTTCACCAAATTTTCTCAACTTAAAATGCAGTCAAGACATTTGAAGGAACAATGCCTACTCATCTGCAAGCTTCTAACGTTGCAGAACTTAGTGATTTCATCAGAGCATGTATGGAGTAACCATCGTTAAGGCTCTTGAAAAAAATGATTTCAAAGACACTTGTCACAGACTAATGGAAATGTAAAATTTGACTTGTCCGACATTGGAACCTAGTAGTCCGAGAATATCAATAGATTTAGTAACAAATAAACATGCACAATGATAGCTCCACAATCTAAAATTAATAATCACATGTATGTTTGTGGGATTCTAAGGTTTGCCTTACAACTGAACAATTGCTGATGTTGGTTAGCTTGAAAAACAGACTTGTCCGGGACTATACTTCAACTCAACTGTTGCTAGCCCGATTCAGTATTAGACTAGTCCGGGATGTCGGGCTAGTGGATTTCTAAGAGTCCTGTATATGTATCCGATTGATGCACCATAAAGTGAGAGGTTGCACTGTATTGGTGGTTACACCGCACATAATGACGGGGTTTGACTGTACAATAAAACCTCAATAATAAGACCACCATTGGGACCCTTGAAAACTGGTATTTTTATCAAGGTGGTCTTAATATTGAGGTTGAATAAAGAGCACAATTGCGAAAATGGACTTGAAATTTGTGTTTGTAATATTGATGTGGTCTTAATATAGATTTGGTCTTAATATTGATGTGGTCTTAATATTGATGTGGACTTTAGACGAGGTTTTAATGTAATTCTGGATGCTGTAATTGCTACAATGTTACATTGACTCTTAGGTTCAGACGTATTTTTTCCCTCAAAATTATGATTCAATTGGATTTTTGTTGTAGGTGCGTATTTCAGGATAGAAAATACCAGTATCGTACGCTCGTATATGTTTTTGGTAAACATGTAAGAGAAGTGACAATGCATGGTGGTAGAGTTCATGTATCTGTATGCACTAAAAAGCCACCTATGTTCTGAATCTGATATTTATCACTAAGAATATTTTGTTAAAAACTATGTACCTTTAATTTAAAATCTGTTTGTTTAGCAACGTGTGTATTGTGTATACAGGAGAGGCATATCAGTCAGTTCTGTGCTGGATATATTGTATCAGTGGTAAAGTTTGCGAGATGGAAAAAATGCAAATTTTTGCTAATACCTTCCACAGCTTAAATTTTCACATTCTTCAAACTACAGTAGTCATTGTATTAAGAGACCACCCAAGTGACAGCCAAAACGTGGGTGGTTAATAAAGTGGTCTCTTAGTAGATATCAACAAATTTAACAAAAGTTAAGTACAAATGAATGTCCAACTGAACAATCAAAACGTATAAATACTAATCCTCTCCATTGAAATGTATCTATGTTGTGAAACCATGCAAGCTCGTAAATTTCTATATATATATTTTTATATACACACCATGTAGTCGTTACTTTGAGTCCGGTACTCCATGGAGTCGTATCCAAAGTTACTCCAAGCCCTACAACCGATTATATAATAGCGATTTTTACGACATTATGATCAAAGTAATTTCGACAATTCGCAAACAATTCTGTATGCGAATCGTCTCGAATCAGCAATTTGCGCACTTTTCGACATGCAATTTTATCCAGTAATTGATTAACACTCCGAAAAACTGATAATATACCTGTACCCATTTATACATACATACGAATATAAATAAAAACTATGAATGTTGTTGACCTATTAGGGTCAGATTGTCTGTAAACAACCCCTGAAGCTGAATACACAGTTCTCACATCTACAATATTTACCTCCCTTGTTCTGAATTGTCGGCCATTTTGATAGGCAAATTTCCTTAAAGTTTATGGGAAATATAATGTAAACGATGATAAACTAATCTGATATATAAAACATAACTTATTCATTATGCTCACGAGGGCATTTGGCTCAGTAAGTGGAAGAAAAAGTGGTTGTCACATGCAAATTCTCTTGGTATTTTCTCAATTATCACATATTTGAAAATTACTCCTATAAGGGCTTATCAGTTTTGCCTATCAAAATGGCCGACAGTTAAGAACAAGGGAGGTAAATATTATAGATGTAGGAACTGTGTATAGTATTCAATTGTATTTAATTTGTCATTTTGTTCTGTTTCTACATTGCTTATCATTCCTATGTAAGTCTTGGCTTCTCCAATCTGTGAACATAAGCTCTGTACAAAAGGTTTGACTATGGTGTACTGTTGATTGTACGGTGGCATAGAGGTGACATGTGTGAATTTTTTTCGTGGAATGTCGTGGAAACGAGATAAAAATAATTACACACATATGTCACCTATATGCCTCCGTATGATTGCCTGTTGATATTGTTTACTTTACGTACAAATTGTTATTGTTTTCGGTATCAGGATCGAGAATTGGGTGTTAATACTCTCCAATTTCTGTTTTTCTAAAACTGAATCTCATTACCTTCAAGTTGTCTGCCCTTGGCCCGATCTCTCAAAACATCTCAAATGGAAATCTCCGCTCAATTTGAGATTTTGCTTGAAAAAACTCATCTCATCTTTTTTTGTTTTGTAATATCTATTTTGTGTATGGTCCAAGATGAGAAAAATCTCAACAATTTGAGATGATATTTGAGCTGAGATGAGAGGCTTCGGTAGATCGGGGCCTTGATGAATACTGAAGTTCTTCTCTCCGCATGAATCAAGACAATATTGTAATGTTATCTTGTTAAGAGTTATTGCAGAATTTTACTTCAATCTATTTTTTTATTTCTTTCTTTGAAGTGTTCCTAATATACCTGATTATATTTGTAATTAAACCTTATATTAAAGATTGTAATATGGCAATATTTTGTTTGGTCTTTTCTCTTGTTTATTGGTACACTGTTTCACATGGCTACCATCTCCCGTGGCCAAAAGGTTAACCTATCCGCTTCAAGATTACAAACGTTGTTTGGTTGAAGAGAAGTTGGTTTGGTGGTAAACAAGATTTGATTGGTTTACACAACACTGATATGCAAATAGCAAAGCCATGTTAGTACAGCTGGGCTGGAATTTTGTTTTCAATCACTGGCATTTCACTTTCTAATATTTCAGGCGGTGCTGGTCTGTACGCTGCTACTTTACCGATAAATAAGATAGCGGAGTCTTCATCTTATATCAACATGGAAAATAAGCTTGGATTCAATTTACCTGACCGGGTCACTCGATGTCCGCTGTGTCAGAAAATCCTGCAATCTGGTTCAGCGTTAAGAATACACATGAGAGTGCATACTGGAGAGAAACCGTTTGTTTGCAAACACTGCGGCAAGGCATGGGCACAAAGAGGCAACCTGAATAGCCACATAAAAACGGTTCACCAACCTGAGGTCGTCTACGATGGGTAGACGGTTGTGTAAGATGAAATGCAAGTGGCAGATTTTTCCTGACTAACATTTACCCTGGTTGTCAGCTAGACAAGTTTTACATGTGTTATCAGGCATGAGAATTTTCCACGGAAATCTGCGGATTTGATGCTTGCAAGGGCTGTTTTCGAGATTGATGCCCTTGACTCTCAGGGTTCCTTCAACGGCCCCTTTGCCGAATTTTCAGCTGATTAGAAATGTTGCATTCTCATGCCTGGTTATGTGGCTGCAGTGTTAGTGGGTCACAATTCTTGTTGACAATTGTTTTCAATTTTTTACTGCAGCTATGCAGAGATATTTTTATCTGTTTGTTCTATTTTTAGATTGAAATATTCTATTTTTAGATTGGAATATTCTATTTTTAGATTGAAATATTCTATTTTTAGATTGGAAAATTCTATTTTTAGATTGAAATATTCTATTTTTGGAACCAGTTTATCATGGTTATTTCGCAGAAACTCTGTCAGTTTTCAGTAATATGTTCAATCACAGGTGTTCCATTTGACCCTTGAGTTGACCCTTTGACCGCTTGAATTTCCAAAAAGCCACATTTTGACCCTAAGTATTCTAGCTGAAGGGTCAATTTTTCTCTAAATAATAGGTTTTTGGCTATAAAATAGTAAAATACAGTCAAAAATTATCAAAATGACCCTTGAGATTCAGCCCCTAGTGGAACACCCCTGAATCATACAATATTTTGTTCTAAAAAGTAATAGCACGTATATGAAACAGTTGCAATGGTTGATCGAGAGTACCCAAGCAAATGCATGGAAATAACAAGTACAGTTTGATTAAAATCTGGCAGGACACAGTCATGTATTTCATCAAAACTCATGTCAAGTGTCATCCTTATTTTCAATACATTGAAAGGATCAGATTCTGTTGAAGACTTGTGCATAGCATTGAGCCTTGAAAAGACCTTGAATACGGTATTGTTGGTACAAAGTCTAAAGCATCATTAATAAGAACCCATAATGCTGTGTTAAACCATTTAAAATAATCTAGTTAAATTTACGGTGGTGGTGTCTTTATGTGCGTCCGTCCGTCTGTAACACTTCTCCAGGGCATAAAAAATATTCAATGGCATTTGTTGAAAATTACACATTTAGAGGAAGTGCAGAGTGAAAGAGCCATAACTTTGTCTCACTCACCTTTCTAATTATCTCTTCTAATTATCTCCCTTGATTACATTTTCTTGATAATGTTTTTTTTTGTATATTCTGCACTATTGAACTAAAAGTCAATAAAATACATTTTTTTAAATCATTTTTTGTTATATTCGAAGATAGAGCATAAGCTCTGACAGGCAAGATGTTATAATTTAGTGCCTAAGAAGATTTTCAAAGAAACGACTTAATGTCTCAAACTTGGCTTTGAAAACCATGTTTGACAAGTAATGTCAGCTAACCTGAGTTTGGAATGAACTATTAAATACTCCATGACAAAAATGTACGATGTTTACCACGGAAATCGAGAGATTGAGGCCCCCGGCTGGGAGAGGGGCCTGTCAAATCTGAGAGTCTCCCGGTGGAAATCGGGAGAGTTCACATGTATTTTTTGGGTCACCTGAGCAGAAAATACTTGGTGACTAAATTGTCCATCTGTCACCTGCAATTGATTTGGTTACAACCTAGAGGTCACATGTTAGATTCATTAAATATCGCACATGCGCAATACTAGGTCATCTAGGGTCGGGAATTAGGTCACTAGGTCAAGTTATACAAATGTTGTTTACAGAAGAGGTCTGATCTACATGTAACATAGGTAGAATCATCATCATGTTTGACATCTTGGCCAAAGTTTCTCTGGTATCTCTTACTAACATGGCTTTGCTATTTGCATATCAGTGATATGTTAACCAATCAAATCTTACGTTAACCACCAAAGCAAATTCTCTTCAACTGAACAACATTTGTAACCTTGACATGGATTGGTTAACCTTTAGATAAGGGGTACGTTACCTTACCGAACTCCACTGAATTTCACTCAAGATTACGGTAAAAAAAAAAAACTCCAGTAAAGTCAACGTCGGTCAAAAGTGATGTCATGCAAAACTGACGTTTGAAAAAAAAGATATGTTGTACAAAACAGATGGCACTCAAAAGTGTAATATACACAATTGTACGAGTTCGTGAAATATGAGAATAACATTGAATTGTACAAAAGTGTTGTCATACTGAATTGATGCATACCCTAACTTGTGGTATTTGTACATTGCTTATTATCATGCAATACTGATGTCTGATATGAATAAGTCATACAAAATTGATTTCATGCAATATCAATGTGATAATATTCAATTTTGTTTGAAATTATTTTGCGTATTGACGTAAAAATAATAGGTTTTTACAGAATTATGTTTTTATGAAACATTATTTCTTTTTTTACGAAATAATAATTCATTTTTACAGAATAATAATTTTTAATTTTTACGAAATGCATTTCGTTTAAACCAAATAAAAATGAAAGTGTGGCTCGATAAAAAATGAATAAGGAATGTCATGTTAGGGGCTCCATAATAAGGCCTAGAGGTCTGGTATTTGGTGTGTAGCATTGTCTAGTGATCCTCTTACAAGATTGCATAAATGATTAAGTTCAGTCAAAAAACATGGTCGATTGGGGGCATCGCTTCGTTGTATGTAGTTGAAACTATTAACGACATCTACGCCTAAACTATTGAATGGATTTTTATTGAACCTACATACCAATTTTAAATATTGACACATTAGTTTAATTCAGTCAGAATGACAGTGTACTCAGGTGAGCGATATAGGGTCATCATGGCCCTCTTGTTTTATTTGCTTTTACATGATTTAATCATCTTCCTTCCTCTCGGCATTGAAAATATTTCAAATGTCTCAAAATGGATTTTTGGCTAAGACCATGTGACACTATAGTTAGTATAACATAATAAAGGATGTTTCCCTTTGTTTGACTGACCTAGTAATACCGCTTGTAAAATCTTTCAAACTATCTTTCAGTGGAATCCTTGAATTATTTTCATCACACAGTTCCTAAGAGGTTTGCATGCGAACACTGTAGTCGGACATTCTCTACCAAATCTCACGCAAGAAGACATGAAGCCATCGTTCACAGGGGAGAGAAGCCATTTGTTTGCACTGTTTGTGAAAGGAAATTCTCTACAAATGCTAACTTGAAATCTCACTCAATCACTCATATGAAGCAGTATCAGGACTTCAAACTTTAAAGTATACCGAGACAAAAAAGAAAGTGTGGATTGAAATTCTATCTCATGGTATAGACAGTTCCAAGGCTGTAATTCGCTGTATGGTTATTGGTTATATTTCCCTTTCCTCTGTGCAGTTATTTCACTTTATATAGTGTTCAAGTTATTTTCTGCCCAGTTTCGGCCTAATGTTGCCAGCTGTCTTGACTTTTCCTGTGATCTTTTCCATCCATTAATTTCCCCACTTCACTGTTGGTGCTTTTTGATTGTCCTAGTTATTCCTTATGGTCTGCCAGGCCATTCCTTGCGCCACTGTTCCCTAACGTATGTTCCCTTTAACCTCATTAAGTGCCTTATGTTTTATGGATTATTGTTTTCCTGGAGGTCTGTGTGGAGTATGGTCTTATGTATGTGGCGTTCCCTGTAGCAACTTATTCCTTCCCTTTTATTGCTATCATCGCCAACCGAATGGTCTACTCAAAGTACCGCCATATTCATCATCTGTAGAAAATAGTACATGTAAAGTCCTCCGAGTTATTATAGATTTGATGAGTATAATGGCTGATTTGTCAGGGATATAACAATTGTGGAATGGCGGGAGTCTTCATATAAACGGCTTTCCTGGATTATTTGTGTCATAATACGATAATATGGAAAACATGCAGTCTTGAAAGCGCCTCTTAGTGCCTTCAGTCCTTGGTTACCTGTATTGCATCAACCGAAAAAACTGACCATTCACACTTTCTTTTTTGACTGAGTATAATATTATCTTCACTATGTGTTCATTTTTTACCCCAAACATGTAAATTATATTTTGTATGGTTAAAACATCAATAAATCTGCATTATCGAATTGCACACAATGTATCTCTTCTGTACTTGCCAAAAAAAGGATTTTGTAATATCTCTAGATTTAGCATGTGTTTTGGAACTTTTGTCGGCGCAAACATGATGAAATAAGATCTTTGAATTGGTAATATGCATATTGCAATTATTCCTGTCTGCAATGTAGCAACATCACTGGTATGGACATCCTTTGATGAATCTGTTCAACATTTTTTTATGTCATTTGAATTTTCAATCAAGTTCAACTAGATTTTTCATGTACATTTATTTTGTATAGATCTCTAGCAGTTGTTGGACCTCAGTGGTGGAACTCATTACCAAATTATTTGAAGGACATTGCTAATGAAAAGCAGTTTAAGTCAAAACTAAAGACATACTTGTTTGGGCGGTTTAACACTTAGAATGTTGTGTAAATGACTATATCAAAGATACTAAACTCAAGAGTGACTATACGAAGTGCCTTTAAAATCATATCGCATATAATATTTCTTTAATATCATTGCTAATTTTGTTCATGTATGTATGCGATGTTTTGTTCTGATATTGTACAGCGCAACCGAATATTTTATACATTTTTGCGCTATATAAATGCTTTGTATTTGTATTTGTCATACAATGTAACATGCTTTTGTTTTTTTAACTATATTATTTGGTCGAGTCCCCGGCAGAATGTCCATTGTTATCAACTTTAATAACGCATTTAGAGATGTAATGTATTTTGATTTTTTCTTATTTCCTTGGTCCTGTAGTACTTTGTTGAATTTTAGAGTTTCATTTACACAAAGTGTTCACAAGTGCATTTTTTGAGTTGTTACGTCAAGGCTGGTTGTTTGTGACTTTTAATAATTCAATATTTTTTTATATTTGAACTCGACATTGTACCCGCTATACATTCCTGGTACATGGTGTGTATTAATGTTAAATCAAAGTTTCGTCGGCTTGCCTGGTGGGCTCAGCTGATAGAGCACTGGGCTGTCACCAGGGGAGTGGGGGATCATTTTCTGGGTAGGGCATGACATGATTTTCTATGACATTTGGCTAGGTTCATTTTCCTCTGCCTGTGATTAAGATGAGGTAGTTGTCAACTGCTTGCAGAAAGGCAAGTACGTTGATAATTAGTTCCAGAAAACCCGGTTTAGTCAAATGACTGCCATATGTGCCCGCTAAAACGTTGACAAATGGCAAAACAAAATTTTCGGCCTCTGCTGATTGGCCCTTAGTTCACACCCTAGGTTCTGTTTGCATTTCTGTACTTTTCAAAATTAGGTTGTTTTGTTGAAAATGTTGTGTTGTGTATCTTGTGTTGAGATATCACGTACGCTAGCAATTTCATGTTTGATTTTTGAACAGATTTATTTGGTTATAATGTTACATGAAAATGTATGTTCATTAGATCTAGGTCATATGTTGTGAGCGTTCAGGTCTGTAGGGGCTCTGTGAGGCTCATGAATCATGTGGTGTCCGTCATCTATCCATCTGTCATCATTTCCTTCAAAGACTGTAAAACTATCCAGGATTGCCCTGATCCCATTCGGGAGGCCCCTTTACTGCAATATGGACATTCCTTCAAATAATGTGGTTTCCGAGAACTTCTTGATGAAATGCAACCAAATTTGGCTGGAAAAATTGTTCAATAGAAAGGATTTAATATTGTACCTATGATTGTCCTGTCCCCTTAGAGACCAGGGAGAAGAGCCCTTAATATGTAGATTTTCTTTCTAATGCCTTAGTGTCTACTGAAATTCAGGCGAATATCCTAGCATCATGAACTGGTAATTCAGATATGCTTTTGTTAAAAAAGGCTATGTATGTATTTCGTTTAATATCAATTGAAATTGCAGGTGAGTGTTTAGGGACCACTGTGCCCCTAGTTCCGTTGTCCATTTTGCTATGACTTTTTGTTGAATAAATACTTTTCAATGTACTATCGTTTTAATGTTGTTTTTTGCAAAAACCGACCTTACGATCCGACCTTACGAAAACTGAGCACATCTGGTCATTATTTCGCAAGAGGTCTCAATTGAGGGCTGTCTCAAACTTCTTGAACATATATTTTGTGCAACAGAAGGTATAAGCCATACATAAGCTAGTATGTACACTCGTATTAGGACCTCTGTCAATGGCGAGACTTAGGTTGCATGATTTGTATGATACATTTAACAATGACTCTAGAGAAAAAAAAAATTGTGAAAATCAGGACCGGTTGCTTGGCTGTGGTGAAAAATATGACATTCACATAACAATGACAATCTTGCAATTAAGTGTGAACATGGCTGTGTAATGGTACAAGCAGGATACACATGATTTTATAATATATTATGTTACATAAGTTGTGGTGGTGGTGGCATATTGTACTCCAATCTCTTCTGGAACCATTGCTGCCAATAATCAGTGATCTAGAAGAGGGAAAATGTTACATTAGGAAAACCATATTCCTTGAGGTCCTTTGTTGTTGGTAGGAGGTGCCAAGTTGTTGGGAGGAGGTGCCATGTTGTTAGGAGGAGGTCCCATGTTGTTGGGAGGAAGTCCTTTGTTGTTGGGAGGAGGTCCCATGTTGTTGGAAGGAGGTCCCATGTTGTTGGGAGGAGGTCCCATGTTGTTGGAAGGAGGTCCCATGTTGTTTGAAGGAGGTCCCATGTTGTTGGGAGGAAGTCCCATGTTGTTAGGAGGAGGTCCCATGTGGTTGGGAGGAGGTCCCATGTTGTTGGAAGGAGGTCCCATGTTGTTAGGAGGAGGTGCCAAGTTGTTGGGAGGAGGTCCTTTGTTGTTGGGAGGAGGTGTTCTCATTTATGACTGGTTCCATCAAGTGTTCTCAGTTATGACTGGTTCCATCAAGTGTTCTCAGTTATGACTGGTTCCATCAAGTGTTCTCAGTTATGACTGGTTCCATCAAGTGTTCTCATTTATGACTGGTTCCATCAAGTGTTCTCAGTTATGACTGGTTCCATCAAGTGTTCTCAGTTATGACTGGTTCCATCAAGTGTTCTCATTTATGACTGGTTCCATCAAGCGTTCTCATTTATGACTGGTTCCATCAAGTGTTCTCAGTTATGACTGGTTCCATCAAGTGTTCTCAGTTATGACTGGTTCCATCAAGTGTTCTCATTTATGACTGGTTCCATCAAGCGTTCTCATTTATGACTGGTTCCATCATGTGTTCTCATTTATGACTGGTTCCATCAAGCGTTCTCAGTTATGACTGGTTCCATCAAGTGTTCTCATTTATGACTGGTTCCATCAAGTGTTCTCAGTTATGACTGGTTCCATCAAGTGTTCTCAGTTATGACTGGTTCCATCAAGTGTTCTCATTTATGACTGGTTCCATCAAGCGTTCTCATTTATGACTGGTTCCATCATGTGTTCTCATTTATGACTGGTTCCATCAAGTGTTCTCAGTTATGACTGGTTCCATCAAGTGTTCTCAGTTATGACTGGTTCCATCAAGTGTTCTCATTTAAGACTGGTTCCATCAAGTGTTCTCATTTAAGACTGGTTCCATCAAGTGTTCTCATTTAAGACTGGTTCCAGCAAGTGTTCTCATTTAAGACTGGTTCCATCAAGTGTTCTCAGTTATGACTGGTTCCATCAAGTGTTTTCATTTAAGACTGGTTCCATCAAGTGTTTTCATTTAAGACTGGTTTCATCAAGTGTTCTCATTTAAGACTGGTTCCATCAAGCGTTCTCTTTGCATTTTGGAATTGTGCACTTTAATATTTATTTCATGCCCCCTTGTGTTTTAGGGTGTATTTGTACTATGGAAGTTACTTCAGTTCGTGAGCAAATACATTAATCAACAATTTAATGTTACTGCACTCCAAAACAAACAAAAACGAACACAATAGGTTAAAACGTTTCTATTCATTTTTCGAAAGTTGTAGTATCAGCGTACTTTAGAATACTGGAATAATCGGGCGGCTTTGAACCGAATGTAAGTAGAAGCTATTGCTTAGAAAATCATTGATTACCTGGAAGGTTGGCTGAGTATATTGTGCTACACGTAACGTCTGTGCTCTACTGTCAAATACTAGACATTGACTGAATGCTATCAGGCAGTTTAACAACCAATGCAAAACTCACTGAAACGTACCTTACAACCACAATTTTGCTCTTCAGATAAATCCAATCGATGCAGATCGATATCGATGGGGCTACTTGTCAGCAAGCAATGTGTCTGTCAGTAGTTTCCGTAAGTGATCGTAAACTTTCCGATGATCACAGATTGCCATCTTAGATCTACGTATTCGATAAAAACGCTTATCATTATTTTTTCTGCACATATGTAAAAAACTGTTGGGAGTTAGATTTTGTTGACGAATCACAACATTATTTCAATACTAAAAACAAACCTATGTTACATAACTTATATTCCTATGAAATAAAGTCATGTTTGAGAAACACGAAAAATCGGTCAATGGCGCTACCGGGAATCGAACCCAGGTCTTTGTTTTGTTACCCCAGGTCAAATACTTCTTGAGATATGAACGACACAAACTTTGTGGGACGGACGGACGATGGTAAATCTTATAAGTGCCCCCTACCACACAGTGCCAGAGGCTACCACACAGTGCCAGAGGCCCAAAAATAACTTCATGAGATATGATATCCATTGTAGATTGTCTCCCTTTGAAACATCCAGATTACTCTAAAGGATTATACAGTAAAGTAGGGGCATCTATGTGCTGAGCGTACATTTTCAGTTTCTGGTTCCTTTTCAGGGGGGGGGGGGGGTCCTTCAGAATGTATTGCGCTTCTTTTTAAACTCATGCTGTGTCATTCAGGTCATTCGCTTTGGTTTCACATTGAATTCGTCACATTTGATATCTTACACGATTGTGTTGTTTTCTATTTCAGTTGCTGCTGTGGATTCATCTGGTGAGGCCATCAATAAATTAGTCTTAGATTATTCGTACGACGCCAGTGGTCTGTTGCAGATTGTTAAAAAACATCCTTGCGAAGTGTGTGGAAAATCATTCAAAACTAATTGGGAACGGAAGCGACATGCGAAAGTGCACACCGGTGAACGTCCCTTTAAGTGTGAAATATGTGACTTCAGGTGTTCTCAGAGGCACCATTTGAAATCTCATCTGGCAAGACATATAGTGAAAATTTGATGATGAGCCATTGCAAAATCATCAAGTATGGATGGAAAAATTATTAATATAATTTGAATTTCGAAAAGAAGACACATTCTAAATTTGGTTGTGAATATATTTATTGAATTTTAATTGGAAAAGGAATGGACTTGTGTGACACAAATTATTTTCTTCACTGTACACTTTTGGATTTATGCATGGGCATTGGTTAGGTCAAGTGATGACAAAAACGTCTAAAACAATGTTAAAGAATGATTTAAACCAATTACAGTTCGTATTAATGTACCTAATAGCGGAGGATGTTTATTGAGATAAATCACAGTGGTTCGAGACATAAGATGCCTTCATAATATTTACGATGGGGTCTGGCAACATTGTGTCTTACTGAAGAATCTACACAGAACATTCATAGATCAGACCGACTATTCCTTATTGTCCTATCCCCATAGATATTTGTCCTTGCCTTCCTTTATAAGTCCTTGATGTATTTACTAACACCAGAAATACTGTTAAATGTTAAGTCTTGCTAAAAATTTAAACACACAAAACAAGTTTTAAACATATTTTATTAATAAATACCAGCTATGTCGCATTGTCTTGTTCTACGACACTTTTTCCTTGAATGATTGTCTCCTAGACAACAGTAGAACAGATAAAGCAATTTTGCTTTTTCCAATCTTTTATGGACTAGCTGGCATTTTCTTAAACTGTTCACATTCCCGAATTCCCTCACACATGGTACATTTCTTCACACTTGTATAAATGTTTGTTGTTGTCTTTTGTAAGTTTTTATTGTCCTTTTGGTCGACTTGACCATCAAGACCGTGTTTTCCTCCAACGCCATTGTCCACAAAAACCCGTTGTTCATATTTTGTTGTCATTGACTCAGGCAATTTCTTCAATTACTGTCCAAGTGTTGGTACTGTGAAGGTCCTTCTTTGCTGTTCACTTACTCAACATCAAGCAAGTCTGCAAATTCATCCAAATATATTGCATGTTCAGTTATATTTTGTTGAAATATTTTGATGTCATCAAAGTATTTATTAACTGTGTCCTTCTTGGACCGTCATACTTGCTGTCCAGTCACTCCTTGTCTTTTTCATATGCATAGGAAGAATGGCATAGTCCTTCTTCTGCTTTCAAAGCCTCTCCGGTTAGATATTGTCTCAACTGATGAAACTCATATGCGTCGATGGCATCTGCGTTGTCAATGCATGCGGTAAAGCTGCTTTCCAGAAGCTTTAATCCTTTCCCAACCTCGCATGACCGGTATCGATACTATTTCATTTGATGAGTTGGGTCAATGACTTCTTGTTTTTTCGATTCCTTTTCATTCCTCACCAAAGATTTGCTACTTGCCGTAGAACAATCATCACTTTGTTATTCATGATACAGATTTAACACAGAGTAATATTCATTTTCAATGTGTTCTGTTTCTTCAGTCACTTAGAACAGTTCTGCAGCCTTTCCTTGTACTTTGTACTCTTGAGTAAGTGCTTCAGTGCCTTGATTGACGGTTTTCATGGTTTCTTCAAGTTTATCAATTAGTTCCTTTGCCAGACTTTGGTAATAATTTTCACTATCTATTTCATCTATCAACTTATATTTGCTCGTGTGAATGCAAGAAAGATTAAATTGCTACAGGGAACGCCGCATACACAAGACAATGCTTTCCCCCACAGATGCCCGGGGAAATAACAGTACATAAAACATTAGGCACTAAGGAAGTACAAGGACAAACCTGTATGTGGATAGGGGGCAAGGAATGGTATGTCCGACCATTTCTTCAGGTCAGCCACTCGTAAAGCATGCCCGTGTGCCATATGCAGTTCGTTTTTCGAATCAGTAGATCCGGTTTCACTCATTTTGGCCGAAATGTACCTGTCGTCTGGAACTATTATGTAACTATATTTCGGATATAATTTTTGGACGGTACTTAGATATCATACGATATGAATTTCATCCAAACCTCGCTCTGCTACCATTTTGTTTTGTAGACTACTTGATGTCTTCTTATTCGGGTGTGTAAATAGACGAAAAGACGAGTTTTACTATTCATTCTTTCTTCATTCTAATATGTTTGTAAAAAATGTTGTTAATAGCGTTTGCGTGTTTACATATTGTAATGTGCATGTATTGTTTGTAATACAAAAATAAATTTAGAGATTGTCTTGACTGTTTGAATGTGTTATTGTGTGTTGAACATATGTTGTTATGTCGTGACAAATATAGCAAATATATAAAAGGAATGTCAATGCATTCCAACTGATGTCATATGACTTTTCTTAGTTTTGTTTTTGTTTTGAGGGGATTTTTAGTGGAAATTCGGGAAAAACATATTATTTTAGCTGGGAAATGTTACCCGTCCTAAAAATGGACAAACGAGTATCCTGTATCAAATAGCATTACGCTATAATATAGAATCTAGATATCACTTTTTCTGCAAACATTGCTCACTGATTACTTTCATATGGTGGCTGATTTTGCCCTCTCGATCTGGCGTGTTGACGTGAATGACGTATTGGCGCCCTTCAAACACGCCAGAGCGCCAAAAGATGAGAGTACCAACACATGGACTCTTATTTTGTCGCTACTCTGGCGCGGTGCCAAACACGGCAAGACGACAAATTCTTGATTGGGCGTGATGGCGCCCCCGCCAGAATGATTTATATCTCATTTGTGCCGTATTGGCGTGCTTTATTTGTTGTCCTGGTGCCCTTCAAACACGTCAACACGCCAGGTTGTCATTGCAGGAATTAGTCACGATCTACTGTACACAACCCGCGAAATGCATTTCTGTTGATGCAATATCTTTGAAATTTGGACTGATAAATATATGGGAAAGTCATAATTGTCCAAACCACGAATGGCGATATTTTTTTTTAACGTCTTGTTTTTTATTCTGAATGCTTCAAGTAAATGTCAAATTTATAGATTAATTAAAAACAATTTTAAGTTTGAGAATTACAATAAAACCTCAATAATTAAAACCCCTTTGGACCCTTGAAAACTGATCTTCTTACTGAGATGGTCCAATGATGAGCATAACAGTGAAAATGGACTTGAATATTGTGTCCTTATTATTGAGGGGGTCTTTAATTGAGGTTTACTGTACATGTATTTAGTAAAAATTTCATCCAAGTATTTAAGATATATAAGTTTAGAACCAGAAAAAATCGACTACCGGTAGAAAACTTAATTTGGAAGGAGTTGAATTTGATTTAAGAAAATGTTGTTTGTGTGAAAAAAATTGTATTGTTGACGAATTTCACTATCTACTCGAATGCGATCACCCCAATGATTCAAGAATAAAATACATCCCCAATACCTTCTATCGTTTCGCTAACATATTAAAATTACAGTAACTAATGGAATAAGAGTGTAATTACATCATAAAAAAGTAGGAAACCGTGTGTGCTCATTAAAGAAATTATTTGTCAATTTAAATAAATACCAGAAACATCCAATAATAACATATGTTTTTAGTGTAAATATCTTAAACATAAACTTAGAATAAAAGTACCTTCTCTCAAAATACAGTCAAACCTGTGTTAAAGACCACCTGCGAACAAAGACCACTATTGCAAAACCTGTCTTCAAAGACCACCAAATTTTATCTCCCATTAGACCATTTTCAATGATATTTAATCTGTTAATAGAGACCACCTGTAAACAAAGACCACATTTTGCTGTTCCCATGGGTGGTCTTTACAGACAGGTTTGACTGTATTTGTTTATCATATAAGTAGTGTACAATCGTGTTTCTTGTGCGTGATGCATTGATTTTCTTATTGTATTTGCCTGTTTATCATTGTATTTATTATTTTGTATATTATATATATTTTGTATATTTTGTATATTATATATATTTTGTATATTATATATATTTTGTATATTATATATATTTTGTATATTTTGTATATTATATATATTTTGTATATTATATATATTTTGTATATTATATATATTTTGTATATTATATATATTTTGTATATTATATATATTTTGTATATTATATATATTTTGTATATTATATATATTTTGTATATTATATATATTTTGTATATTATATATATTTTGTATATTATATATATTTTGTATATTTTATATATTTTGTATATTATATATATTTTGTATATTTTGTATATTATATATATTTTGTATATTATATATATTTTGTATATTATATATATTTTGTATATTATATATATTTTGTATATTATATATATTTTGTATATTATATATATTTTGTATATTATATATATTTTGTATATTTTGTACATTATATATACAGTTAAACCTCAATAATAAGACCCCCCTTTGGGACCATCGGAAACTGGTCTTCGTAATGTGGTCCTAATATTGAGGTTGAATAAAATCTTTAAAGAGCAAAACAGTGAAAATGGGCTTAAAAAATTGTGGTCTTATTATTGATGTGGTCTTTAAGTGAGGTTTTACTGTATTCATATTGTCATGTTTTACGTGAACTGAGTTGTGTTAATAAAGTCTGTAAAAGTTTTAATGTGATATTATCTGTTGAATACTCGTTTTTCGCATACTTTGCTCTCTGACACAAGCGGCCTTTTTATGGCAAATTTGGGGCCGATATTGGGCCCCATTCCCCAAAGAACAAAGTATATATTTTTCCCCTACTTAGACAAATTTCCCTTCAGTAAAATAATTTAAATATTTATCCTTATAAATACCCTCTAAAGGTCCCGCCATACTTCCCCAAAAATTGAGAAAAAAATGGCTGACAATGCATTGAAAGTAGTAACACTGGGTCACTTACCCGCTTTATACCAAACTTCTCACAAAAATGACCAAGCTGGTACATTTTGTATATACGTATCTTATCGACAAACGTTGATCAAACAACAATACAGTCAACTCTCGTTACACGGACATTTTTTACAACAGAATATTCGTAACACAAATCTGGTGGGAACGAATCTGTACATTCGGTCATTGGCGAAATTCAATTTAACACCATATTCAATACAATGACATACATCCAGGGAACTAACATGGTCGTTATAACGAGAGTTGACTGTACTTTAATTTGTGACAATATGAAGTTAAATGAGTTGCTTTGCATGTGCATTTATTGACAGTAAGGAGCTTCTTTGTGTGTAGAAGCAATCGCTGTTCTGTAATAAACGTGTCTGTGAATTACTGTATATTTTCATTCATTTTAGGTATACCTACTTCCGGGGACATGTTTCTACTCAACGACGAGAAATGTTTAAGAAGCGTTCGCTGCCATATTTGTACAAGAATTTTCCAGTCTAATTCTCATCTTAAACGACACATGCGTACACACACCGGAGAAAAACCGTTCGCCTGTGAAATATGCAAAAAGTCCTTTACTCAGAAGTCTACGTTGAAACATCATGTCCTTACAACACATGGTATAGTCATACGATAAACAGGTACTTATGTATATTTAAGTTAGGTCCAGCACCTGATGGCGCATTGATATATGCCCAAATGCTCTGTAGCAGATTGTAACCATTCACGCCGCAGTTACGTCCCTTGGCGTTTAGAAGTAATCACTGCCACCACCAACAAATCCTTCCAGCATTCTCGACAGCTCTCGGATCTTTCCGTACCACTTTGTTACTCTACGTACATCCACTAGTGTATGTCAGGCGGAGCACTATGTGGCAAAATTCAACATTTTGTGAGGTCAAAAAATAGTTCTCGTAAAACGGATTTAACTTCAAAACAACTTCGATAAATTCACATAAGAAATGGATTATCGTTGTCATTTTTAATTAAAAACTCACATATTTCAGTCTTCATATAGTTTAAATATGTGATTTTAATCCCGTTTCATCAGCACTCCAGCGTTCACGCCGCCATATTGTTTACATGATATTCGAATGGTATTTCCAAAAGTAGTGCCTAACGCACATCCGAGGCACTTAACGTAGTTGGCCGAGGTTTTCCAAATGCCCTGAATTTTATGGTTTTAATGAACTTCCAATTAATGAAAATATAATACGCATCTACAGTAGGACCAAGATCTGGACGTAGACAATCCGGGTTCTGAACTCCTAGACTTGCTAATGACCTCTTGTGTGCGAACACATTGTCCATGACAATAATATGGGTGTATCACCAAAAATCTACTTTATGCGCAAAGCCTTAACAATTTAGACAGAACATGGAAATGTTAGGCTCTTTTTATTCGCTTTCATTTTAAAGTAAAAGAATTGTATACGTATAGAAATAAACAAAAGTCAAAATGAGTCAAATTTAGCTGAGAAGGATACTTGTGCCACTGACCTACAAAGCCACTATCACAAGATGTATAACTCGACTCGTGTTTCTATAACAATGTATCAAACTTGCGCTTGTATGACACATACACCTAACAAACCCCTTTTCATGGGAAGGGTAACGATCTGCTAATTAGCTTTTGTGCCATCAGATGTTGGCCCTACGATAGTCATTGGTGAACAAATACTGACCTATTTTAATTCCATGTAATTATGTAAGAACTGATGTTAAACTTCTCTGCTAACCATGTATTTGCTCTTTACAATGTATACAATGTGTATTGTTTATGGCTATAAATGTTGTAACATTTAATGCTGAATAAAACTTATGTTATGTTATGTTATAAGGTTTAAAAGTTTGAAATAATGACGTAGATTATAGATAGTCGAATATAGCTTCGGTACGTCATTTGTGGAATCAGACGGTGACGGTGCAAGCTCAGGTCTTAATGTGGAGCGATTCAGGTAGTATTGATATGATTACTGCAATGAATCATTAGTCGTAACATTCAGTATTCCGCCATTTTTCTCCTGTCACAGTTCGTGGGTCACGTGCATGTGCAGCTTTCTGGGATAAATATCAAGAATGATCTCCCTTGATTATCGGCGTTGTTTAAGTCATTTCCTCTAACTTGGATTGTCTCCCTTCCCCGCGAAAATGACACCTGTCAAACTAGTCAATAATCAATAATCGATATTGGCTCCATGCTGTAACCGAATATACTCGGATTTAACGTTTCTTGATCATTATCATTAGCGACTAACTTAGCCACCCCACTGTGTTTCGACAACATGTTGAAATTGCCATGGGCAATAGTTTGGACTTTAAATATTCTTGGGGTGTATAGAACACCAATGACTTAAACGTGATATTCAAATAAATCTTCAATCATGGCAACAACTAAAATATCAGTGGGAACAGAAAATGTGTTGTAAAAATAAATAATACATTTTTGTAAGTAAGTTTGTTATCTCGAAATAATGTGAAAATTAATACTGGTAAATTGTCGCAGATTGTTTAAAGATGAATTTATAAGATCAGAAAACTAGTTTAAGAACAACAAGAGTATTGCAGCAAACTGTCGTCCTCGAACTGCCGTCGGACCCAGCAGTTAGTTTGAGTCATCTATTGTTCGAGGCATACGTGTATATTTACGAACTCGCTGTCACCGGTACATGCTGAACACCTGGCTTTGGTTGTTTTTTTGTGTTTTCATACTGAATGCACGTTGCTCAATAGTCATATCATTAATCATAGTAATAATAATTAAATAGAAATTAGAGGAAAACATAAAGTGATTTGTATGCATACAGTACAATGTGAATAACATGTGTCGCCAAATGTGATGCATAAAGTACAGTGTGAATAACATGTGTCGCCAATCTTACCCGTCAACAAACAAAAGCATATCAAATGGTCAATGCAAGGTATTAAATTATTGTATTGTTCGACCTATCTCTGTCGACTGATCTACTGTTAGATAATATGAATTAAGATGGGATTTCGCCGGGATTTAAGAACCTGTTCGAGCATAGAACAGAACAGAACAGAACATAAGTTTATTTGAAAGACGTGTACATTGCACATAGTCATGTTCATCACAAAATATACAATACAATAAATCACGTGACATAGTATTAACAATTTGAGTTGGAGAAGGAAGAAAAATACAAAATACAAAAATATATATTTAAAAAATAATGTAATAGTTGTTACTCATGTATATTCACATAGATTGTGGAAAGATAAACAAAACAACAGGAATCATAAAAGAACTTCCATTACTTCTGCTGATGGTTAAGCAATGCAATGTTAGCTGCCTATATATCAGTTCTCCACAATCCTCCTGTCAACTGCTATTACTTTAACTTCATATTTTTTTTACAAATGTACATAAAGCGTACACAACAATACCTAGTGTATTCTAAATTAAAACAGAACAAGACAGAACCAAATCTGACTATTCTCAACAACAATCGTTAAAAACTAAACTGCCAACATGAAAGATAGTCCGCATTTCAGCAAAAAAGTGCCATCGAAAGGACATAATTTGAGCAATACTCGTAATATATAATGTGCACAATGTATCTACCTCTATTGGAAAGTGTTTAAATTAAAATATAAATTATTGTTTTAGCCGTTCCTAATTTCAATGTGATAAAAGTGACCATAAGGTAAAAGGAAATCACAGACACATAATATTTGCATCACGATAAAGTATAGAAGCTAAGTCTGTTACGTTTGTTTGCGCACGGAAGTTGATTTTATCACGGTTTGAAAAGATTTTCTCTTCATAATTCAATAATTAAAATAATTCAATTATAATTATATTCCGCCGTGACAAGAACGGATCTAAATCATATAAAATGATTTATAATATTTAAAACCAGCCAATAATAACCGGCAATTAATTTAACACATTGATAGTTACATCAACAACAACAACAACAACAATATAGCAGACGAGAATAATGAAAGTAAATCGAGATTTGTTTAGTACATTACTAACTTTAACAAAGAATGGAAGCAAGAAGCAATTAATTATTTAAAATTATAAAAAACACCATGATATTGTTCATTCAATCAAGAAAACAGACATAACTGCTAAAATGTATCCACTTATTGGAAATTATGATTTATTAGCCCCTAAACTTTTGAAGAATATTGTCATAACTGCTAAAATATTCTAGTATTAAGATAAAGTGTTTACATTACGTATGAAAATAATTTCCCTCTATAATCTATTGATCAAGACTGGTAGAGCTGGAAACTCGATATCGATTTTCGGGTCGTTTTCAAGGGAGACAAGCCACTGCGATAAGCCAGCTAATGCACGGAAAGCTGCGTATGGTTTCTTGATTGTAGCATTGATCTTATTAGAATTCTTCATACTTCGTGCTCATGTGAGCTTATCTGATCGTCTGTCCGTCCGTACGTAATATCCTGTCCTAAAAGTTTGTCAAGGAAAATTTAGAAATCCTATATCGTGCGTTATTAAAAGTTCTGAGTATAGTTCATATCTATTTGTTTAGCTTTTTGTTGTTCACCTATGCAAGACAAGATCCGTAATTTTCGTTGGTTATTTGTATACAGTTGGAAAGTGAAGTATGTCTATGAGTGATCACCTTATGTACATCCTGTATGTATACATCTATACATCAACTGATATCTTATACTCCCTTTTTATAGAGTAGACTAAACGCCTCAACTATTGTGATAATTGTACTAACCAATAATTTTATGCGGATTTATTGAACCAATAAACATTTTAATGTTATTATGCCTTCAGATCTGTTCCTTACCTTACCACATTTCACTTTGGACTCAGGAAAAGCATAGACAAGTAACAGAAAGGACAGAGAAGAGACTGGAGTAGTGTGACTGGGAGTGACACATCAGTTACTGTTGAGATCTGTGAAACCATTCAAAGCAACTAAACTAAACGAGGTCCGACTGTAGTTGTAAAATTGAGTTTAGAAATCAGTTACAAAACCGAAGCATTTGATTGGTTGATTCTGTGCACCATTTTTGCAACGTAGCCAATGGAGAGACAGCTTTTTGATAATAATGACTACAAGTGTTCGCACCATATTTACGAAATAAACTTCACTTTACCACCTGTCTTGTTTTCTTTTTATAAATACACGTTTTGATGTTCACCGTTTCATAATTGTCTGCTGTGTATTTTATCACATATTGTTTAAGACCAGTTATGTGATACAATCGAGAGAATAAGTTGCTACAGGGAACGTCACATACATAAGACAGTGCCTCTTCACACAAACCTCCGGGGACATAAAACATAAGGCATTTGAGGAGGCTCATAGGTACAGTTGTAAGAGAACAAGTCGCAAGGAATGGCCTGGCCAACCATTAGGGATAACTAGGCGAATCAAAGAGGAGACATAGTGGGAATATCTGTATGATTTCTATATTTGTCAGAAACTTGTCGTGAATATATTTCATTATTTACCAACTGAAAAAGAACATACGTTTACAACAAGATGATTATACCGAAGTTGCGTACTGTCCTTACGTCAGTTTTGCGTGCGCATGTAAACGTGCAGACTGGTTAAATAGTCGTGATTATAAACAATCGACCAACCAGAGGGCTTGATTACTAATGGTCGAGGTTATGTAAGGTCAAACGCCATAAACGCAATTTATAGTGAAAGGTACGAAAAAGTGCTAGTCAGCAAAGTACATGTATTGCTTTTTTTGTGGAAAATGACACAGTCTGCTGAAATTATCGTGAGTTAGATAAATGTCTCTGCTTTCAAAATCATTCCGAAAGTTGTATGTTTCTGTAACTAGAACGAAGTAAAGAGTATCGCAGTTGCATAACGACCGACTTGCGTTCAATATCATATAAACTCCGCTGATTTCCAGAAAACGTCACACATGTGACGTCACCATGTACTGACAGTTTGCAATATTTGCCCAGTACGGCAATACGAAAACGAAGTGACCATATGGATTAAATATTGTTTCCTGCTTGCAAATAGTGTTATCATATATATTGCGTTTTCTTGATATGACATCACTTACAGAAGAGGTTAGAAATCCCATAGCAACGCTTATATATAGTAGTACTGTAAGAGGTGGCAGATATCAAAGAGTGTGTTTTATGGTACAATCCTTCTACATTGGTCATAGTGTGGACACTTGTTTTGTCACACAGGCTAAATCAATATACGACACAAAGCCTGGTTTTGGTCTATGATGAACAACGATCCTCTCTGTTTATCTATTTTCACACTTTTATGTTTGTAAACCATCTGTCATGGTCAGTGTATTGCAGATAAATCGTATTTAAACAAATACCATTTCCACATCACTGTAAACATCCATATACAGCCAGGTAGATAGACTGATTGATATTATTTCAACAAATTTCAATAAAATTAAGACATACATTAGCAGAAATTATATGCATGCATCAATAAAGCCATATCAATCAACATTATATGTTAAGGATAACACAAAAAGAGTTTAAGTAAAAACTCTTATTTCTATTGTGGCCCTTAATATATAGTATATATATAAATATAGTTCATTACCATCCTTATAAAGTTTCAAATCTTGTTTGCTTTTACCAAATAAATTTATTTACTATTTGACTGCATAGGAACAACAACAAACATTAATAATCATATTAAACTACACTTACACGCTTTTGTAAACATATTCAATTATTTATTGAGCAAAACATGTAAGAACATGATTAATGTAATAGTTTACATTCATTTACACATCAAAAGCTGTTATCGCTTAATTATGAAAACTCATGAATTAAATTCATATTATGTATCTAAGTACAACAAGGCGTCAGTGTCTTGGTAACTATTGTCGATAGATGAATTTGTATTGTCTCTAAACTTGGATTGTGAACTAGTCAAAGTGTGAACTATTAACCCATAATGAACGATGTTCTTGTTAGGAGGGTGAACATACGGAATTATATTAAAAGGACTTTATTTTAGAGTAAGTAAGTATGTAAAGAGAAATGTTAATTTATTGCCCGTATACTCTTAATATTGTATGTTGTTTTCTTATATAGCGTATTTGAGGGCTGCTATGGGATTTACAACCTCTTCTGTAAGAGACGTCATTTCAAGAAACGTAACATGTGATTTCACTACTTGCAAGCAGGAAACACTATTTACTCCATATGGTCACTTCGTTTTCATATTGCCATATGGGACAAATATTGCTTACTGTTAGTACATGGTGACGTCACATTTGACGTTTTCTGGAAATTACGTCACTTAGAGAAGGGGTTCGAAATCGTACAGCGGCGCTCCTTTGTTAATGCTTCATATATTCGTTCACTCTAGGCTAATATCGGTCGTCTATTTCATCTATAGGAAGTACAAAAAGCGCCGTAACTCAAAATTGCCATATTGTAACGGAAGTCAAACTGCACTTATATATTTTATGCTTGTGTGCCCAATATGAATTGAATCCATCCATCCTTTCAAGAGTTACTGATCTGAAACCAATTTTTGCACGGATTGACAGACGGACGGACAGTGGTAACACTTTTTGACCTTTCACCATTTTTCGATAAATGGTTTTTAAATGAAACAATATTAGGAACAGATGTATTGGAGTTAATAGAAACACACAATACGTTCATTTTCTTCCATTTTCGACAGCAATAAAAAGTTTAATAAGAACAGAAGGTATGACAGATAAAGACTGTATTTGTGGAATTATGTGAATCATTCGTTTGGTGTATAAAGAGTTTTATAGTGTCTTTTGGTTTCTTTAAGCATTTCTTCTTGATTTTGTAACAGTTGACCTATTTTACAGTAAAGACAGTTCATTAATTTTGAAGTAAAAAACTCTTATTTTCTAAATTGCAAAAGTGTCTAGTTGGGTTTTCACCTTCTAAAACTCACTTTGCCCTTGACCTTAAAAGTGACCCTCGAGTTTTTTCACTATTTCTTTGTTTATTTGTAATCAACTTTTACTGCATTTAAATAACAGATCTCACAAAATCACAAAAATATTAAATGTATAGCTATATTGAGAAAAAAGCGGTTAGCTGTCAGCCCTAAAATAAATAATGAAAATGTCTGATACATTTTCTGCACAACGTTATTACCTTTTTCAAGAATTGCTGTTTTTTCTACATTTATTCAAAAATGAATAGTATGTCACAGTCTACGCTGCCATACAGTGCTTTGTTCACAGCTAGTTTTTGCAAGCGGCTCGCTGATTGTCTATTGGTGCATGTCGAAAATAGAAAACATCATTTTAGCGACAGTTATAACACAGAGGGCGATATAAAGGTATCGGAATAAGCGACAGTTATAACACAGAGGGCGATATGAAGGTATCGGAATAAGCGACAGTTATAACACAGAGGGCAATATAAAGGTATCGAAATAAGCGACAGTTATAACACAGAGGGCAATATAAAGGTATCGAAATAAGCGACAGTTATAACACAGAGGGCAATATAAAGGTATCGGAATAAGCGACAGTTATAACACAGGGGGCAATATAAAGGTATCGGAATAAGCGACAGTTATAACACAGAGGGCGATATGAAGGTATCGGAATAAGCGACAGTTATAACACAGAGGGCGATATGAAGGTATCGGAATAAGCGACAGTTATAACACAGAGGGCGATATGAAGGTATCGGAATAAGCGACAGTTATAACACAGAGGGCGATATAAAGGTATCGGAATTAGCGACAGTTATAACACAGAGGGCGATATAAAGGTATCGGAATAAGCGACAGTTATAACACAGAGGGCAATATAAAGGTATCGGAATAAGCGACAGTTGTAACACAGAGGGCGATATAAAGGTATCGGAATAAGCGACAGTTATAACACAGAGGGCAATATAAAGATATCGGAATAAGCGACAGTTACAAAGGAAGAATAGTAAGTTATATGCAATGCTTATATACATTTTTTTATTTAATAGAATCGGAATATTCTCAAATTGCTTTCATGAATAAACAAATAATGATAATTCACATTTCTGACTGAAAGTCGTTCATATAATTGGTTCCAGTTTTGGATTTGCGATGCTAATACCAATGAAACATTTAAGGTAGATAATCGTTTTTATCAAAACACACTTAGAAATAATTTTGAAAAAAATTACGTTAAGGCCTTTATACAGACGCATTCTAAAACACTGCGTTATAACTTTTCTTAAAGATATACCTGGCGCATCTGAACATAAAATGTTTGAATTGGCTTCATCCAGTATTGTTGTTACATTGGATAAAACCTCTCTAATAAGAACCATTACAATGTATAACCGATTGAAAATATCTGTTTTACCATATTGCTAACAGATAAAACTTGCCGGATTGTTAAAATAAGTGAGTTTATGTCTTTATGTAATGCAGATCATGTTCGATACAGAGTTTTGTTGGATTTAAAACTAGTCACTGAGTCGTATCAAAAAAATCCTTAGGACTCCATAGAATGTCTTGGTACTCATGTAAGCGATGTTGGGCCATCTTGGCCCTCTTGGTTAATTATTGTTAACTCTTATATGGTACGTTTGACTTAATTTGTATGTGCCTGTTTATGATATAACGTTCTGTTAATGAAGGTCATATGAAAATGTATATTATGTATATGAAGATATATATAGATTTGATTAGCTTGTCATATATGTCATCTTCAATACATAAGGTTAGTCTGTCTGTTGTCATGTGCGTAATGGTTAATTGCTTTAAATGCTGTAAATCGCCTGTATGGTTATTGTTTCTATTTGTGTTTAGATGTATGTTGGGTTTCCTTTTCCCCGGTGCGTTTCTTTTTAAGTTATATAGTGTTCATGTTTTTCCTCCCAACTTTCGGCCTATTGTTGCCAGCTGTCTTGATTTGTCCTGTGATGTATTTCATCCATTAAATCGCTCGCTTGTTTGATTCTCCTTAAGTATCCCTTATGGTTGGTCAGACCATTCATTGCGCCCCTTTTCTCAGAATATTCGTATAATTAAACTCAATACGTTTCACTATGCTCTCTTTTAACGATTTCGTTCTCGAGTTAAGGCAGCCCATGGTGATTTGTTGTACTGTCCAAGGATAATCCAATATCTTTGCTCGTGTAGTCTAGTTTTCACGAGTCTATATGGTCAAATTATTAATTTATTGACCAAACACAATTTCATGTCAAGATTTATATTTTTTATGTAATTGTGGATCTATATATACTTTCGTTAATGCTTATATATACATGTATATGTTATGTATCAATTAATGATATTGTTGCCGTAAATCTATATATCTACATTATTCACTACTTAAGTGCGCATTGGTCATTGATTTGATATATGTTCACATTTTTGTTCTTCATACATGTAGTTTATTTATTTCAAATACAAGTTCAATAAGCCACATGGCCCGTGAGACAAACAAGATACACAAATAAACATTACAAATGACATAGCAAGTGGAGCATGTTTAGGCAATTCATATAGGTGCATTTCATTATTTGAAGTAAAAAACATTCACTCTAAAGAACATACTACAACGAAGGAAAGATGAAATGTCGCGTCATAGACGGAGAAGGTGATATTTACTGTGATGTCCTCATCTCCGCTGTATATACATACACGTTTACCGTGCAGTATATCAATATAACAACATAACAGTAGAACAATGTAGCTCTCAATCAGTCAGCCACGGGGGCACATGACCATATAGCTGTCGATTGAGAGTCACATGGTCAAAGAACAGGCAATGTGGATTTTGACAGTAATTAAATGAATGAAATTATATATAAATCGATAAAAACTGTGTTATACACTTAATATCTCTTTAGGGTTAAATTGAATAGTCACACATTATACAATTTCAAAAAACTACAACAACAAAATACGACACATACATATTACAGAACAGAACATATAATTATGTGTAATATTACATAACTATGAATGAAAATTACATCAGTATGTAAATTTTAAAGACAACAGAACATAGGCCTATTTATATATATACACACATGTATATTTTAAACTTCTTTACAAATGAATATGACATAATCATTGTAAAGTAGATCTTAATTGAAAAGGTTTAAATAAATATGTACTTAATTTTCTGAGTATAAACACATTAGTGTATTCGTCCGCGATATGAATGGTCCGTACAGAAAAAAAAATGTATATATTGGTCCCAGATCATATGTGCATTGACGATTATAATCTAATTGATAGAAATATAAATGTATTTACAAATAAGAACAGTTTCTATAAAGCAAGTCACAAAGTTAAGAACTCTACAAAAATACCAATTCCAGTTCAATATCTATATATGCTTTCACTTCATTTGTTAAGGTCAAGGGAGAGCAACGTGCACGTTGCAAAACTTTCAATTGAAGTTAATTCCCTTTGCAGTGAATAATGGTCAAAAATAAGTTCAATTGAGTTTATCAGATTATTCTATATGAATTTTTTATTACGTAGACTATGCTAATGTGCTATGTCTAGATTACAATATTTGAAAATATGCGTTCGATTATATTCACTGCGGTTTAAATCTCACGCGGACCCATTCGAAACGCCAACGGAATCGGCGCCACTTTTAGAGCACAGAAGCTGGAAGTATCTTCGAACTCTGCTCTTTTTTGTTTGGTAAGACTTTGAGTGGTTCGAAAAAAAATTAATAACGCTATTAAAAGACATTGTCATAGGACTATATATATTCTTTATGTCGTTAAAGTGATAACAATTATTTACGAAGCCGTAAACTAAAGTCATTACGAGCAGACGAAGTTCATCGTGTAACATGTTTTCGCGACTGTTGAGTGTTATTCTTTCCATTTTCCTTATGTAGCATTCTTAATTTCTTATACATCTGGTAGACATAATTGTAATACATTGCCATATTAAATTAGATTTGTGACAGATTGTTGTGGGATTTTATATCCATGAATACGAGACACTACTGGGTGGGGTAAGTGTAAAGGACTGCCTTTCCAGTTTCCTTAAATTTTCGTACCATCACTCATTGTCATTCTTGTGAAATACTCACCTTTTGAAAATGGCTACATAGAATAATGAATACAATATAAAGTAAATATCATTAGAAAACTCCATATATTCTTCATATGTGGCTGCGACTGCGATTTTTGGGCTAGTGGCGCAAATTACGTCATCGAGAAAACGTGACGTAAACATTGTCAATAAATTTCATTCAAATTGACAAGTAAACTCGCTCTGTCGGATCGGAATTAACATTATTTTAATTTATTTTTGATAGTGTAGGACGAGTGTTGATAAACTTACTATAAATATAACATCAATTCGATAGTTTCGTGAGACCAGACCGTATTACGGAAACGATATACTTGCGATTTAGTCGGTAGTGATCTCCCCTGAAAAGTTTCACGTTGGATACGATGACCGAGGACATACGACAGTATCAACATAGAGCTTCATCATTGTGTAAGTAATCTTTCGTTTAATCTTTTTTAATTCCTCTGATTTACGAAATGTATGTGTTTTCGGATGCAAATTTAACCCTGAAGTGACAAGATCGCCATGTTTTTAAAAGTGTGTGTGTACATTAGATACCAACTTGATGACCGCTTTAAATTTGAACTTGCTTTGAAGTGTAGTCAAGGAAGTACCATTCCGTACACAATATCTCAGATGTCTGATTCTGAATTCATTGAGCTGCAGAATGTTCAATGTTTGAATTGCTCACTTTCACAAGACTTTTAACAACCGTGACGTTGTCAGTCTTGACAAAGTGCTTGATATAGAAAGTAGTGATACTTCAAGTTCAAGTGATTCAGAGTATGATTCTATATCTGAGTCAAGTTCTGATATTGATAAGCAAGTATCAGTTTATGTAGATGCTAGTGCAGCTGACAACTTGGAATGCAACTGCTTAGCAAAGTTTAGGAATGACATCTATGGTTGCAAACACTATGGCAAGCATTTTGTAAAATAAAACCTCCATATAAAATGCCAGTCATTTCTGACTGCTAATGCACATTATGTCTGAGCACATTAACTTCATATTCTTATCCATTATTGACAGGCACCAAGCGGATAGGCAAACAGTAACCTTTATTATTTAACTGTCTGATGGCTTTTAATACTGGGATTTGAACCTTCAACCTGTCGTTCTCAAGACTGATGCTTAACATATGGCCACAGTGTATTTGCATAAGGTATACACTGTTACAATACATGCGGTCAGAACAAAAACAACATCTGATGATGGTATGAATTATGGCAAATTTCTAACGGGTAAAATACTTTTGTATACCAGTAATGAGTATATTATCAAGTTTGTTATTTAATAACTGAAATTAGAAATTATGTCATTATGTAGTATGTTTCATGATCAGTTCATCTTAATCACATACCGGTATGCTTTATAAATCTGATATTTGTGGGTGTCATTATTAAATATTGGTTTTATACAAGTACTGGAGTTTTAAAAAAATGGAGGATTTACATGGACATATGATTGTTATAATTGTTTTTAAATTACAGGGCTCCACACAACTTGTGAGATGTCAACCATGGTTGTCTGACACACAAAGTTTTCTCCACATTGGCACTTTGGTCTCAGGAAAATTAAAAGGAAGGAATCTGCTGCAGAATCGCTTCATAGAGTTGCTGTGACTTTTTTGTTGTCTTCAAAAGGTGGTCACAATATACCACTACTTGTTTCTGATAGTAATAAACCAGTAATGTTATTTTCCTTGTGTAAATTTTTGGCAATGTTCTTTAAAACATTGATTAAATTTAATATAACAAAATACCATCAATTCTATATTGATGTCCTGGAACCAGGAGTGGTATCCTACAAAGAATGCTTTATGTCTGGAGAAAGAATTTCCGGTTACTTAAGTGCTCTCTTGGTGATGTTACATGATTCATACTTGAAGTTATTCCTCAAGTTTTGGACCAAGACAGGCAATATAAGGGAGTTTGTTCGATCTGAAGATGCAAAGGACTTTGTGTGCCCGGAGCACAATTGTTCAAAACACAGTACTAAAACGTTGTCATAACTGAAATGCTTCTCGGATTCATGATTTATCTAGAATACACATTGTCATCATGTGTTAAAAGTTGTTCACAATTTTCATTTATATAACAGTATATTGTTGTTCTCAGTTGTTGTGTAATAATTCATAATTATATATATCTTAAAAATAAGATTGAAACAAAATGCCATAGAAAAAATGTAAATGAATAATTTGGTTGCTATGTTTAGATCATATTGTTGTTATAATGTTGTTGTTTGTGCATTACAGTTTTGTGTATAAATATACTGAATGACATGTATGAACCAATTATTTGTTGAAAGGTTGGAGTGAGTTGGACAGTATTTCTTAACATTACACTTCATGGAATCTGACATTTCAGTCTGAAATAAGCAATGTGATGTTTAATAAGATTTACCAGAATTTGTATATATGTTTCAAATATTTGTATGAAATGACTACTTTGTTAGATCTTTTATTATTCAGATTGAATTGTACAGTATAAAAAGTACATGTATACATTAATTCAGGAATATTTGTACTTAAGAACAATAAAATGTAATGAAATTATGATAACAAAAAAAGTGGGGAACATTTTATCAGAACATAACCTGAAGCTTGCTATACCTTCCAAATTGTTACTGTTGCTATACAAAATGCATGTATTGTATGTTATATATGTAAGGCTGTTGTCATGGAAATTTGCATGAATTAAAATGGATATTATCTTTATGAAAACTAATGGAACATGCATAGATTGGTATGATTGAGACATTGTTGTGTCAAGCTTGATGAAAATAAGTGACTACCCATGGTGTCATCATTTAGTGAAAAGTCATTCAAAAGTTAATGCAAGCCACAGATTTTATGTTGAAATTTGTTAACTTTGTTGTTTTTCTCATGCAAACATTATTAATCAGTAATTCTATTTGAAGAGATATAATATTTCTATTGTACATGTACCTGTACAACATGCCTATTGTTTTTCTGTGAATGCTTACTTTTAAATGTTTTAGTTGCTTAGCAACAAAAGAAAACAGATGTTTTCTGGTCAGTGTGTTGTATGGATGTAATAATTATTCTTTTACATACATACATAAGACACTTCCATAAGTATGATTTTGCACAATATACCAGGCATTCTTAATGCAATCATTTATAAGCATAAAGGAATTGTGAGAAAACTAGCAAATAGAATTGCTTCTTTTAAAGTTGTAGTTTTGATTTCGTTTCTGCAGAAAAAACCTAAAATATACACTCCACTATGTAAATATACTATATATAGCAAGTTTTTAGTATGTTCTTGACTTGACCTGCCATGCTGTTCAAGCAAATATAGGTCTATGGCAAATTTTGTCAACATTTTATTTTATCTTGGTTGCTAAGCAACCACAAAAGTGTCAGTTGTTATTTTACATTTAAATGACAATAACTCATTTGGTATACAAATAAACAAGTTTGAAGTTATATATGTTTTGTTTCTTTATTGTTTAAATGTGCTTATTATATCCCAATGCTTACTAGATTTTGAATGGAAATAAAGTAATTTTGCAGGAAATCAGCGTTACTTAGTAACAAAAAAATAGTCATAACTCTGTTAATATTCAAGATATCAACTTGAAATTTTCTGTATTTGGAATTTTAAACATCAATGGTTATAACTACATAATAAACTTAAAATGTTCGTAGAATTTCAGAAAGTCTGCTTGGAATGCGGAATTTTTTACCAAGGGAAATTCCTTCGCAAAGGAAGATCGCTCTTTGAGGTCGATAGGTGGAAAGCAGCTGAATTTAGACAATTCTTGCTATACACTGGCCCAGTATGTTTATACAATAATGTTACTCCGGCAGCATATAGACATTTCATGCTGCTCTTTGTTGCAATTTACTGCCTCTCAAGCAAGTTCTTCTGTCAGGAGTATTTATCATTTACTCGAATCAAATACTACGCCTATTTGTAACAGATTTTGCGAAGTTGTATGGTCAAGATATGATAGTGTATAATGTCCATTGCCTTACACACTTAGCACGCGATGTGGAAAATTTTGGCCCGCTTGAAAACATTTCTGCATTTGTATTTGAAAGTTTTCTTGCAAGGTTGAAAAGGCTTGTGCGCAAACCAAATTATCCCATACAGCAGGTAGTTAAAAGACTTTCAGATAACTGCAATTTCATAGAAAAGAAAGATATTACTGCCTCTGGTCAAGTAAAAGTTGAACACAGAAAATGGTTTATTACCGCGTGATAAATGTAATTTTTTACAGTTTCAACAAATTCATCTTCCTAATGTATTTTTGTCAATATTGGAAGGCAATAATTGCGTTTTAATTGAAAACAGAGTGGCTTTAGTGAGAACTATTATATGCGAAAATACTGACAAAGACAAGTCTATTGTGTTTGAGGAATTTTTACAAACAGAGAATTTCTTTGAATATATATCCATTAGAGTCGAAGAATCTTATGATATTCGTAGTTTCAAATCTGTCGGGAGAAACAAAATGCTGTAAAGTTTCTGACATATCCTGTAAATGTGTTCTTTTACCATTTCGAGAATTATCTGTTTCCATTCCATTGCGTCATACATTGCAGTGATTTATTTGACCCAATTGAAAAGGCACAGGCAGTTAAAAGGAAGCAAAGTTAGGCGTTACTAATGTGGCAACTGTAATATATAAATTATACCACACCTGTAATTCTATAAATGGAACATCACAAGCTATATTATGTATGTATGAAATATAACGTTATCGCTGTTATGTCAAATCAAAGGACTGAATGTCACGGGAGGCGCTTCCAATGCAAGACTGCACGTTTTCCATTATTGTATTATGAATTAATACGCGATTATTCGGGTAAACTCATTCGCCAAAAAGTGACACAAATAATCCAGAATAGCCGTTTATATCAAAACTCACACCATTCCACAATTGATATATCCCTGACAAATCAGCTATTATACTCATCAAGTCAATAATGAAATGAGGACTTTGAGTGTACTATTTTCTTGAGAAGAATATGGCGGTACTTTGAGTAGACCGCCCGGTTGACGATGATAGCAATGAGTCTCTATAAAAGCGGCTCAAAGGCATGTTCTCCTGTGCTAAAGTCGTACGTATACTCGTATTGTCGTGTTTTTTTTTGGTTTGGGGGTGGCTGTAAGCCGTGTATGTGTCATATCGTGTACAGTATCCATACTTATTTTTGTTTATCCCTTTGCAGATTCTATAGACGTTGACGAATAGCAGCAGACGACATTCAATACCAGAAGGCAACAGATAAAAAACATAATTGTATCACCGTGACTTGAGTCAAAGAAAACGGCCAAAATGATGAAAAGTTTGAAGAAAGGAGTAATATATGTCGTCACTGCCTGTGTCTGCTTGCAAGCTTTATTTCTTCTTTTCTTTTTGAATTCAGTTTCAAAAATGAAGTTGTTAGGTATATTTTCCGCTGAAGAGAATTTTATTACCAACGGAAGTGTTCGCTTCTACCAAAGTAATCCGAATGATCAACCGGAAGTTGGAGTAGTGCTTTGTTCTTCTTGCAATCTAAATGGCGCGAATAGCAACGGTTTTAGTAGACCCGAGTTTGACGAGTATTTTACAAACAAATACACTTTAGGGAACTCAAATTTGACGTCATCACTTATTGATAAAAACAACACGCAAACATATTGTCATGGTAACGCTGTAATCTTCAACAATTTGTTTGGAATTTTACATGACGTCACTCTTCATCCGACTAGGAGATCCAACATGGCTGCTCAGAGTAAAGGTGGTGAAGAAATTCGTGACGTATTGGGTCAAACTTTGAAAAAAGAAGAATATTCGTTTAATGCTGACTTCTTTGTGATTAACTGTCCAGAAAAGTTGACAAAATTTAAACCGAATGCAAAAATGGCATGGATGAAAAATCTTGAGTTTGTTGTTACTAAAAATAGTAGCAACATAAATTACAGAAACGACAGTTCGAAATATACGATTGTGATTCGAAGGCAGGATTACGCAAATCTACATAATTGGGTCAGAAACATTTACAATACGTTTTTGATTATGATGCATTTCAACCTTCAACCGGTCAACGTGTCCGTAATGTTTATGGATGGTCACCCAGTAACGGAACTGGACAAGGCTTGGGGTATTATGTATGGCCAACCACAAAGAGTTGGTAGACTTGAACAACCAGTGAAGTACCATAACCTGATACTAGGATTTGAAGAAAATGAAGGACCTGTATCAAACTATAGAAACACGGCTGTGCCCTTCTTGGAAGAATTCCGTTCTTTTGTATTATCTCGTTTTGGTTTAACAAGCAAAGTTCAACTGAATTGTAAACAATTAAAGATAACGATAATCTACCGACGAAATGCCGTTTATCATCCGAGAAATATTGAAGGTAATGTAGGTAGAAAAATATTCAACGAAGCGGAAGTGACGAATGCTATCATGAAAACATACCCGCGCGCATGCGTAAAAGCGTTGCTAATGGAATCGCTTCCAATGAGAGCACAGTTGGATGTCATTCGCCAAACCGACATTTTGATTGGCATGCATGGAGCTGGAATGAGTCATACACTTTTTCTTCCAAAACACGCTGGATTGTTGGAATTATTCTCGAAGAATTTTAAAATCCAACGCCCGTGGTTCCGGTGTTTTCAATCTATTGCATCATGGCGACAATTAAGTTATGAAACTTGGGAGAACTTTGATGGGTCGTTAGAAATGCCAAATGATTTTACAGTGGTTCCAGTGGATACAGTACTAAGTAAAACGAAGACTTTAGTGAATCATCTATGTCCGAATGAGTAGGCTTTATGTATTCATTTCATACACTGTATAAACATATCACCTTATATTTGAAATATTAAAAAAAAATGTAATCACAAACAAACCTTATTTTATAATCTTTCTAAACAATTACGAATAAATGTCACCAAGAGTATGCTTACAGCAATAATGACACAAGGTGAGTTCTTGTTAGACTATCGGCCTCAGGGATAGATTTGGTACACTCCACCGAACAGGTAAATTTATGTTAGAGTCTTACTGTTTAGTGGTGTGAGGGTTGGACGGTCACTTGGTTAGCTCAATCGGTAAAGTGCTTTACCAGTGTAAGGGGGTTGTGGTTTAGAGCCCTTTATCTTGCGCACGTTCCCTTGATTTACTTCAATATTGGCAGCAGTGTTTAACAGCCCATGGTAGTAGTTCTTCAACTGAACAACGTTTTGTAACCTTGACGCGGATTGGTTAACCTTTCGATAAGGGGTACGTTACCTTACCGAAATACACTGAATTTCGGTGAATTTACCGAAATCCATTTTGGATCTGGAGTGACCAGCAATCGTAACATCAAGGCAATTTTTATGTTGCACAACAAATCTTAACCTTCAAATTGTGCCGACCATCTTAATTTTCAAGATATGTCTTGGTTACCACGTGATTGACAACTGTATGAACAATATAGCAATCAATTTAGACTAATTGAATCTTGCTTAACTTTCTACAGGTATAGTACATTTGTAAGGTTATAGAAAACTAGTATTACACATGCTGGTCTTTGTGTCCTATATTACAAGCCCACCGTATTTATGTACTTCACTACCTCAGTTAATATTGATTCCCCCTTTATCCTTGAGTGCATTTGAACTGTCTAACGACAAAATTCGTTCAATTAATTTACAACTTATTTGCATGCTTACATTAAATTAAATTTGAAGTATATTTCTATTTACCGACCGTGCAGTGTTCACAACCTGTTATGTAGGAATGACCAAGAACCAAGTGTCTTATACACTGCCCTCCCAATGTTTCTTCACACTTTGAACCCTGCGTTCAGTTACGGCTATCAGCCCTATCGTTTCGTAACGTTTTGCAATTTGGTTCCCGTGTGCAGTCAATGTGATACGGCGGGCAAGGGATACAATACAAAACGTTCGCCACTGTTAGCCGTAACTGAACACAGGGTTGCAAGTGTCATATACACTGCCCTCCCAAAGTTTCTTCACACGTTGACAATTTTCGTATTTGTTTCACATGCAATAAATTGAAAATGCTTTAACACAGCAATATTGTTCTGTAGAAGTATTTATAAATTTGTACTGAAACCAAATTAATCTTTTCTGTGTCAGATCAATCAGTTACACATACATTGGTTTCAGATGCAGGCTGACCGATGCAAGTTCTGAGATGTGCAAATCGTTGATTCTTAACTATCCATCACAGAAATGGGATGAATAATTTTACTTCATGGTCATACATGTTTTATTTGAAATTCTGTAAGAAAAAGTAACGAAATTCTGGATATTCAAGTGTGAAGAAACTTTTGGAGGGCAGTGCATTATTTCTACGTACGACGTTGTGCAATGCGTTGTGCAAATATATGTGACAATACAGTAAAACCTCAATAACAAGACCACTATTTGGACCCTGGTTTAAATATGGACAGGGGTTCCACTAGATGCTAAATCTTAAGGGTCATTTTGATCCTTTTACTTTATAGTCAAATTACTGATAATCCTTAGGGTCAAAATGTGGCTTTTTGGAAAATCCAGAGGTCAAAGGGTCAACTCAAGGGTCAAATGGAACGCATGATTGAGGTGGTCTTAATATTGAGGTTGAATAAAGAGCAAAAAAATGAAAATGGACTTGATAAGTGTGTTCTTGTTTTTGAGGTGGTATTAATTAAGTGACGTTTTACTGTATGTATCAATGTGAACAACTAGGTTATTTCTGTTCCTTTGAGGTAGCCTTATGCAGTACTGAGATTTTTTCGCTTTACAAGCTATCCCTTATTTACTGGAAGAAGTGAAACACGCACAAAGGGTCGTTTTGAGAGTTCCCTTAATTGAGTCCTTCTACATTTGTATTTGCGCAGGAATCAAGCCGTAGGTAGACAATTGTGACTGCTACCAGGGCTGGGGTATCCGGCAAAGCTCAGTGTATTTAGATAAGCATGGGCTTAAAATTTCTTCAGCATGAAACAAACTGTTTCTTCTTCGCATGTTATTATTATTGAATACATTTAAAAGTTAAAACTAATGCACGTAGTCTTATTTGTCTTTCATATAATCAGAACAATTTCAAAATGATGTATATAAAATCAAAATCTGGAACAAACTATACGGTACATGGTCAATCATGGAACACACAATACGGTACACGGTCTATCCTGGATCACACTATGCTGTCCCTGGGTCTACCCTGGATCACACTATACTGTCCCTGGGTCTACCCTGGATCACACTATACAGTCCCTGTACACGACCTCCAAACACGCGCTACTCCTTGAAGTTGAGAACATGGTAATTTTCCGATCTCCAGCACGAAGTTATCATGAGTGAGTATTTTCGTTGACTTTTTCTATGTATTTTTTTCAAATATCGGACAATGCAGTACCATGGACATATAAACCATATATATATATATAGAGATATATGTCCGTGTACCTGTAGTGTATGTATATATTGGTCCCAGCTAGAACGCACTATAACATGTACGGTCCCTGGTCCCAACTATAACATGAATGGTCCCAGGTACTTTTTATGCCCCCACTCTGAAAAGGGGGAGGGGCATATAGATTTGCCCTTGTTCGTCCGTCCGTCACAAAATCTTGTGTCACTCATATCTCCAAAAGAATACGAGCCAGAGTCATAAAACTTTACAGGAATGTTCACCAGCATGATTGTGTAGTTTTGCACCTGGGGTTTCATGTTTGGTTGTGTCCAGTAACTGCAGAGTTATGTCCCTTGACTTAGTTAAAATATATCCTACAGAGTATGCAATCTTGTGTCACTCATATCTCCAAAACTATATGAGCCAGAGTCATTAAACTTTACAGGAATGTTCACCAGCATATGAAGTTGTGCACCTGGGGTTTCATGTTTGGCTGTGTCCAGTAAATGCACAGTTATGGCCCTTGACTTAGTTAAAACATAGCCTACAGAGTATGTAATCTTGCGTCACTCATATCTCCAAAAATATATGAGCCAGTGTCATAAGACTTTACATGAATGTTCACCAACCTGTATAGTTGTGCACCTGGGGTTTCATGTATGGTTACGACCAGTAAGTGCAACGTTATGGCCCTTGACTTATCACCATAATCAGAACAGTTGTTCACTTGGTAATTTTGATATCCATTCACAAACTATGAGCAGAATAATAGCATTTGCTTTTGTGACAAAGACTGCAAGTGGGGGCATCTGTGTCCTATGGACGCATTCTAGTTTTTAAATACTTTTTCTTGATGCAGAACCCAGCCTCAGTTTGTAATGAAATCAACGCCCGGGAAATTTCGCTTTTTTTCAATTCAATGCTATGTTCAGTCTTTGAAACATTTTTGTACATAATTAGAAACCCAAAACTATTTCAAATGATAACATATTTCATTATGATTTAGTTGAAATAAGAAACAACCAACTTGCGCCGTTTTTTCCAACCGCCGAAATGAGATGAAATAGTGGTCGCAAAATGTTCAATATTTGTCCCAATTTTTAATAGATTTATTGTTTAGGGCCGTAGGGGTTTTAATCATGCAAACGAATTCGAGTGGGCGCGGTAATTTATGGGAGGCTCGCCTTATGTATTTTATTACGACGTGTTATTAAAATTCTCCACCGCCGCTAAAAATACAAAGCGATACGCTTTTACATTTGTGTGAGTATTATTGCCGACAATGTTCTGGCATCTTCCACTATTTGCTTCTTTATATTATTTTTCTTCGTATGATTCCATTGTCCTCCTTTGCAAAGACTGGTTACACTCAGTTTCATGTCATTATTGATAGCTCATTTTCGGATAACCTTATTTCGGATAGATGGTTTCGTCTCTATCGGAGACACAATGCTGAATAAAGTTTGTCAACATCCAAACAATGCTTGTATACAGTCAAGGGTACTACTAGGTGCTGAATCTCAAGTTTCGTTTTTGACCAAATTTTACCATTTTCTAATCAAATAAGCTATAATTTCATTTTGGAGAAAAATTGACCCTTCAGTCAGAATCCTGAGGGCTTTTTAGAAAAACTACAGGAGTCGACTCAAGGGTCATACAGTCCCCTGTACAGTTAATGTTTTTGATTGATTCCAACAAAATATTGACATCACTGCTTATTAACTGCCAGACATTAGAAGTGTGCAAAGTTCTACATATATATATACTGACACCAATAAGAAACTGTGCACTGACTTAGAAATAAAGTTTGTAACCATTTAGATAAAACATATAGGCAAATTTGGTAGCAAAAGTGTTACAGCTTTTATTGGCTACATAATGCATTATTCGTAAATTAAATTTAGGTCATTCTCTGTATAATGATAACGCTTGAATGACGTAGGGGTGAAAAGTAAAAGTTGCACCACGTCATCAACAATATCAATGATCTGACTGCTGCCTTAATTCACAAGTGGAATGCCATCCCCGCTGACGTGGTAAGACGTCAGGTCAGTGCGGTCAAGAATACTTGCGTTGATTCGTAGGAGATGAGGACATAACAGATACTGATATCAGAGGGCAAACACACATTTAGAAATTCAAAAAGGCGCCGGATATTTTGATCTTCAAATTCTAATAAGTTTGGTTCCAATTAAGATATTTTCAAAATGTAAAGTGTTTTGTGCAGCTGTTTTCAAGCTCTTTCTGTTGGTGTCTTTACCTTTTATGTAAGTACACTTTGAAAAAATGACTGCAGTTGCTAATAGAATAAAAAGAAAAGTGTGCAACTTTTACTTTTCACCCTACGTCATTCAAGCGTTATCATTATACAGAGAATGACCTAAATTTAATTTAACAATAAAAGCTGTCACAATTTGCTACCAAATTTGCCTATATATATATGTTTTATCTAAATGGTTACAAATTTTATTTCTAAGTCAGTGCACAGTTTCTTTTTGGTGTCAGTATATGTATCTTTATCTTTGGCAAGTGCTGTATATCTCTAATAAGGGAAGTAACCGTCCCACATATTTTACTTTCATAATCTCTGATGTGAACAAAATACAAGGTATGAAGTAAGAGGCATTGGTGACTTAGTGTTGAGAATTTGTTTCAAAATCGTGATCAATCATTCGGTTTGAAAAAACCAATCTGTCTTCGATTATTAATTGGTTATCTGTCGACTGTGGTGCATATTATTATTAAAACACTGTCTGCAGCAACGTTTTTTGGATTCAGCAATTTTTATATCTTTATATTACTTTTTTTGTTGGCACTGCAAATGTTGTACATTGCATATTGCATATATAAGCCATTTCAAGATTTGCATTAGGACTCGGCTCATCTGCTAGTTTTCGGAAGCCAAAATGCTTCCTTACTATTACTAAAGGAAATTTCCAACATCAGTCGCCATATTAGACATTAAGAGGAACTGATAAAGTTAGGTCACATATTACTTGTCTGATATTTGAAATTCAGCTAATCATGTTGCAGGTTCGGAGCAAATTCTATGTCAGATTTTCAATGACATAATTGCTTCCATTTGTCCAGAATTGGTGACGTAATTTTTAATGAGAAATGGATAATGCAATAGGGAATAAAACAATGTTGAATAGTAATTGTATTAATATTGACTAGAATAAAACACTTATAAATGTATTGATATAAACTGATGCTACATTAGTATTTAAACTGATTATGTTACAATGCATATGGCAGACGATGTCTTCCCATCTCGTTACTGTGCATCACTTCAAATATAGACGCTTATTATAACAGTGTGTAAACCCTTGTAAACAAAGACCCTTCCGGGATCTACAGACACTTGAAAATAATTGAGCTAAAAGAAATTTGATTAGCGAAAAGGCCCCAAATACGCAAACAGCGAGCCAGCGTGATATTCTCTCGCATTTATTTATTTTTAATGAGATTGAGACCATTTTTGTGCGAGAAATCGCAAAAAGAATTTGCTAGAATTTCTCTGCACGTTATATGACTGTTTATACAACAAATAAGAAGACAGTAGTAGAACTTGTCAGAAAGTAATTACAGAAGGCTTAAGAATAAGAAGGAAATTTAATCAATCAAGTGACCAACCTTCGACCAGATCGACTAATTGGAACAACACTAGCTTAGACAGGAAAAAGTATGTACATAAAAATGTGAAGATTTGGTAGCCAAGCACTCTCGACCGAGGCATTGCTAAATGTCCAAGACATAGAGGATATTTGTATGTATCTGTGTAAGAATGAATGTTATGTCACCGAGTGAGCAGTAGACACAATATATTCATGCTAGACTGGTGTTTTTATTGGGGCAGAAATTCGGACCCATTCCCCTCACTCAAAAGTATGTTTTTTCCCCTTATTTTCTGTTAAAATTCCCCTCCTACAATTAAATTTACAAATTCTGTCCTATAGAAAAAAATCAAAAGAAATCTAGAAAAACTGTATTTAAGTGAAGCTGATGTTACCTTACAATCGCCAAAAAGAAATGGACCTATAGAATTTATTTTTCTAAATATATGAAAACCTGCTACAACCGACAACCTGCTTTATCAGACATTTCAATCACTCAGCAGTGCATGTCAATATGGGCTGGTTATACAGTCTTCAGGATAACCCACTTGCCCGAAGCCCGGGACAAGTAAATTTACCGTCCGACATTTAAAACTAACCCATACTATGTGAAAGAAGTCAGTCTTGGCTCTTATTATGTGTTTTCTTTAAATCCATAAGGTAGTCTTTTTTTGGGGCCGAAATTCGGACCCATTCCCCTCACTCAAAAGTATGTTTTTTTCCCCTATCCTCCGTTAAAATTCCCCTCCTACAGCTTTTTTTTTTAAATTTGAGATGTTGCCAGTATTGTTGATATTTTTAGTCAGAAAGATAGAAACATTGACCTGTAATGAAACTAACTGATCTGTTAGCATATTTACATGTTTACATCACTGCAACAAAGAAGTGTAGTGAATACAGACATAGAAATGTATACTTTTTTATGCACATTATTTTTCCCCTATTTTCCCCTCGCAACGCTTTTTTCCCCTATCTAAAGGCCCCGCCACCATTCCCCTAGAAGTGAAAAGAAACACTGAAATGTTTCCCATTTAATGAGGGAGTGGCTGTGATTATAGAACCAAATGAAGGTACATGTATATATGTCTGAATTCATTCCTGGTGTTTTATAGTTGATGGTTTGTTTTTCAGCTAGATAAAAAAAAATGGCTGCACCAAATCAACAATTTCCAATGTCCACACAGGGCTCCATCTCGGGACCTTTGTCCAGTATGGGTGTCGGTGCTACCAGCAGTCAGCCAGTGTATACCCAGTCGCAACCTTCCCAGGGACTAGGCTTGCAACATCAACAGAGCTTCCCGGGTCCAGTGCCTTCTTCTGCTCCTTCCACCAATGCGGTATGTATTGTATTCACACTGACATATATACAGGGATTTCACTAGGTGCTGAATCTCAAGGGTCATTTTGACAATTTTTGACCACATTTTACCATTTTATAGCCAAATTACCTATAATTTAGAGAAAAATTTACCCTTTAGTCTGAAGCCTAAGGGTCAAAATGTGGTCTTTTGGAAAATCCAGGGGTCAAAGGGTCAACTTAAGGGTCAAATTGAACCCCTGACATTGAATACATCATACTGGGTAAAATGACTTCATGAAACAAATTTTGAACGAGTCTAAAGAGATTCAAAATGTAATATGTTAAAAAGTTTCATATTTTGATAGAGCCCTTTGGGCGAAATATTAATTAAAGAAGAGTTAAAACAGAGAGTATATTATTTGTCCGTATTGTTGACTTTTATCTGAGAGTCCGAATTAAGAGTTCAAACTTGAATAATGAGAAAAATTGTCACGACTGATGCCGTTTTATTTCAGCCTCAAATGATGTCGCCGACAAAACCAGTAAATTCGGTCACCTTGTGTAAACTGGGACAGGAAACCACGCAGGATATAGCTCACCGTCTACTTGATGTCTTTAAATTGTTCAAAACTATGCAGGCAAGTAACAGTTGAACCTCAAAAAAACATTTGAAATCATCGGGTCCGAAATTTCATCTCGCAATTTGACGTGCCTAAGACGAAACGTCGGTACCTGAGATTTATTTTGGATTATACCAAGTATACGGATAAAAGGTTGTCGAATAAACAAGGTCCAGAATGTATTTCAATTTGTTGAACATTTACTGAATAATCGGCTATTTCGATACTGCAGCTTATTTTACATTTTGTTCATTGACCTATTTTCAAGACTGGCTTATTGTCAGGTCGGTCTAATTATTTTCAAGGGATAATCCAACATCATATTTATCTAATTCAGTTTTAAGCTCACTTAAGCAAGAATATACTCTATACTGTGTAAGAACAAATTATTATATCATAAAAACTAATTAATATAAAAAATTTGGTAATTATTCATAACGTAATATCTTTACGAAATAATGTTATGTTTTTACTAAATTATAATTCATTTTTAAGCAATACTATTTAGTATTTGTGAAATAATATTACGTTTTTACGAAATAATGATAATTTTTTACGAAATGCATTTCGTTTAAAACGAAACTAAAATAAAAGTGTCGCTCGAAAAAAAGGGAATATCCCACTAAACTTCTAAAAAGATTTTTATTAAACTTATACCGATAAATTGGCACTTTAGTCTAATTCAGTCAGAATGGCAGCGTACTCAGGTGAGCAATATAGGGCATGTTTGATTGCAAATATGTATACACAAAGCATTAGATCAAGATTCTCAATGTTGGCGGCATATTCTAGAAGCTGGCTAGCTTAAGAGTATGTTTTTACCAAAATAATTGGTGGCTTTTTTTGAGACTTGTTTATAAAGCAAGTTTTATTCCACATTTTTGTCTGGATAATCATACGACCTCTATAAAATCGACTGTCTGCAGAACAAATGGTGGTCTTATTATCGATGTGTCAGCAGTATCAATCCTTTTCTTTGAGCTATCCAATGGCATCACAAGATAGTAATGAGGTTTGAAGACCATTATTTTGCTGTTTGTAATTGTGATTATTATTTTTTCTAGTTACCTAATGGAACTAACAATGCGCAGTATCAGGAACGAAGAATGAAAATTGACGAGAGTCTACGACAGTTGTCTGTATTGTTCCGCAAGTTACGCGTAATTCATGATAAAGTTTCCGAGGTTATTATCGACCCCGACGAGAATCCCGAACAGGTAAACTGTTGTTGTTGTTTTTTTTTCAAATTTTTAATGTTTAACTTAAATTCTGTTTTAGTCTTGGTAGAATGGTAGCTACTTGTGATGTTTAGGGTAAAATAAGTAAAGGGATATAATAATAAATAATGATAAAGTTTTTAGTTTAAACTTTAATTTTACATTGATTGTGAAAATCAATTTCTTACAGCGTAAACTAATCCTTATCGATGACCGCCTCCTCGAGTTACTGACCGGTACTCGCGTCATGCTCTACCCTTTAACTGCCACGCCCGTTATATGATGATATTCCGTTGACAATAAATCAATGTATTGTTGATAAAGGAAGCGATATAGTTATGTAAATATCGAATAAAAATAAATTCTACTATAATCGTTTTTATTGTTTTTTTGAGATTATAGCAAAACCTCAATAATACGACCACAGTTGGGACCTTTGAAAACTGGTCTTATTATTGAGGTTGAATATCGAGCGAAATAGGGAAAATTACGTTCTTAATATTGAGGTGGTCTTTATGAAGTTTTTCTTGTAAAGAAATTGTGAAATGGTCAGACAATGAAAACTTTTTTTCGACACTATTGACTAGATAGATAATAACGGTGTTCCCAACACATTTTGAATCCCCTATATTCCAAGTTATCAACATAACATACGGCGCGGCAGTGATTATAACCTATGCATTATTTCTCGTAATCCACTAGTGGATTATTTATGCAAATTAGGGCCGCATCTCATATTAATACGCGCTGTCAGAAATCCAAACAAACATGGCCGACTTTCGCATATATATATATAAATGAAAGTTTATCCGAATTCTAACCATTGCGAGCTGAACACGTACTTCAAATCTGATGCGAGTGCACATTTCAGCTTGTCTGGAGATATCCTCACTCGGTTCACTGTCCATCATCTGGATCACGGTGGAATTTTTTTTATGTGAACATCTATCAGAATAGACCACACGCTGATGCAATTCATCCTCCGAGAAAACGAGTACGAATGATTGACAGCGACTCACATTGACACATTTCCTACTGTGTCAACGTAGATCTGTTGATTTACGTTCAGTCATGTACCTCTGATGATTTTTTTTTTAGAATTGACTCAGTGACGTCACGACCTCAGCAGCGCCTGTGCACTAAATTTTGAACTTCTTCAATGTTTTTCTGAAAACTGTAGTAAATTTTCGATCCTGTCGTAAATTGTTTGTTTTGTGTTAAGTTTCAACATTCGACTTTAAATTTGGTTTAATTATCGGTATTAATCATCGTTTTTATTCTGTGAAAATCTTTGGAACTATTTTTTCTCAACCGAATCACTTAAGTAGAGACAAAATACAGGGACAGCTAGAGAAACGAGTCTTTGTATTTTTTTTGTTTTAAGCCCGTTTACAAGTTATGTGATAAATAGAATCTAGCATTCGAGTTCATATTTTACTAAATTTAATAAACTCGTCGAAGAAAATGATATAATGCCAGTGTTTTTTTTGGGGCCTTTTTGGGGCCGAAATTCGGACCCATTCCCCTCACTCAAAAGTATGTTTTTTTCCCCTTTTCTCAGTTAAAATTCCCCTCCTACAGCTTTTTTTTTAAATTGGAGATTAGTCAGAAAAATAGAAACATTGACCTGTAATGAAACTAACCAATCTGTTAGCATATTTACATGTTTACATCACTGCAACAAAGAAGTGTAGTGAATATAGACTATAGATACTTTAAATGCACATTATTTTCACCCTATTTTCCCCTCTCAACGCTATTTTCCCCTATTTAAGGGCCCCGCCACCATTCCCCTAGAAGTGAAAAGAAACACTGAATGCATTATATCATTTTGACCGACTCGTTTAATAAATTCAATAAAACATGAACACTCATGTTAGATCCTCTATTTTCATCATTTGAGACATTATTTCTAATATCTATACTTTTGCAATAAATGATCGTCTATATTTATAGGTATTGGTACCCTTAGTTGGCGAGGCAGTGGAAGAAAGAAATACCAACACAGATTCTTACCAATTCATGTCAGAAGAGCACAGGCAACTTGTCGAGGTAAGCACTGGAAGCAACCTACCGTCAAGACGGAGCTTATTCTAGCTGCCCTGTCAGGTCCCTTTCGCAGTTCAAATTTAGCTCATAATAATCATCTGCGGTTACCTGCTATTCATGACATACATTGATACCCTGGAAAACTGACTGTAAAAATCTTGTACTCATGAATAATTAATGAGGTGAAATCCAGCCGCTTGATTGGCTGCATGACACACACCTCATGCGATATCGAAATTGCCGAGGAGTTAGGGATGAAATTGCGGTTCTGAGAGGTAGCTCTTCACAAAGGAGTTTCCGTCTTTTTTTTGTTATTGCCCATTTCATTGGTCAAGAAATGCTAATGAGCCATCTAAGATGTCTTAAAAACATCCCCTGCAGTGTCAAATCTGTAGATTTTCACGATTCCGCAGAAAATTCTCATGCCTGTTTAAAGGGCCATCTCTTTTCTATATTTATTGCAGCAATTTACACAGAAACCACCTTCTAAAGATACATTTACTTTATTTCCCCTTTAGGCAAATATCGTCGCCCAAATTTATATTATTTCTACATATTTCATTTCAGCAATTAACGCAGAAGAACAATCTAATGAAGGATGTTATTGACAAGATTCGTTCCATTATCTGGGAGATAAATACTATGATAGTTATGAGGAAAACTTGATCAATGATTCGTTGACTGTTGATTAGATCTTCTTAGTGTCATCAGGAATTCTGTTACCTCAGTTACAAGATGCATGACTCGGTGAACTTGCTTCATCAGCACATTTTGACAGTCAGGTTAAATTCCAACTTGTTTCTGTTCTGGGGTGGGAAGCGTTATTCACCAGACTGACATGGAATACCTCCGCAAGCTTCGATCCTTGTAGCTGGAAAGACTTTAATACTGTATAGTTTTGTGTAGCAAGCGTACCTGATTGGGGTTGGTAATGATGTATTTGAAGTCTCAACAGCATAGAACAATATTGAAAGTTGGGTACCTGAAATATTTGGATCAATTCTCCAAAAAAAATTTCTTCAACAAAAAATTCTCCAAATTGATCAAATTTTTACAGCTTCTGTTTGTAACCTGGGGATGTCAGTTAATGGTTCATTGATTTATATAAATATCTGCATTTTCTTAATATTAACTCTCGTGTGGACGTTGTGAAAAATATTTTGTGTCAGATTTATGATTACAACACAATTTCAATCGAAGAGAAAACTCGGGACTGAAATTGGAACAGTTTTTCTTCTCATACAGATTTACATTGTAACTGTGTCCATCAAAGCTCGGTAAAAGAGAACAACAATGTTTTGGTTTCATATCATTTAATATCATTAAAACTGGAGGAACAGCAAGAAGTTACACTACACCCAACCATTCGCACCTTAATGCTGAATTCATATATATGGCAGTCTCAGAGATTTTTGGCTCATTTCAGAGAAAAACGCTATAAAGATGACGTCATTTTTTCATATTATGATGTATGTTTTCAAATTAATTGCAACAGCTAGTTGAAACATTTCAGTGATTTATGATTCAGCGGCGATGCAGAAGCAAAAACAATTATCGGTAAACTTTCAGACAGCTCCTTTTCTTAAGGAAAAGAATAATACATGTATACATTTATTTGCAAAATATTATTGTATCTGAAAACATATTTGCTGTATTAAATTTGTGAAACCCAGAAATTTTGAAGTCATGATAACCATATTAAAAGTGCTGTAATTTCTTTTTAAAATTGTTGTTTTGCAATATTTTTTATTTTGTAATGACCTACTCATATTCCTGCATTCAGAAATGTTATTAACTCAATTTCGCCCAGATATGTCATTTGGGCCAAAGATCTCAGAGATTGACACATATATGACACATATATATATACATACCCTGAACAAAGTTTCAGAAAATATAACTATCTCAAACTTAAAATCTTCTCGACTGAAGAGCAGGCTGCATTCTCCCAAAGCATCTCAAATTGTTTTTTCGCATCTTAGACCAGACTCGAAATCGATATAACATAAGAGATTAGATGAGTTTTTCTCAGAAAATTTTCAAGAGATCCAAAATGAGATTGCCTGATTTGAGCAAAATCTCTTATTGAGCTGAGATTTCTATTGCAGATGTTTTGAGAATTCGGGCCCAGATTTTACGTCCTAGAATGCAGTAGTTGTCTACATCCTTAACTTGATGTACACTAACATCACTCAAAAGGCCTCGGATTGTGGAACTCGAGTTTGGACACCTGTCTCAAAATGCAGCCTTGTCATTGGTCGATTTTAAAACCGAGCTCAGAAACAACCAATGAGATGTGAGACTGATCTCCAAACTCATAACCACAACTCGGTGAACAAGTTCTGAACACAGTTTCAGGCCTAAGAACAGAAATACTGCACCACAAGCAATTGAAACATTTCATGAAATTCAATCTTATCCAATCTGAAACTCAAAAGTTACTTCCCCTTAATTAATAAGTAAAACAAATGTGCTTGAATCTCCTAAATGAAGAGTGAGATAAATCCAGACACAAAGGTTGTCCTTGCCTTGTATACCATCTTCCACTCCCATCCATCCTAGCAGTTGAAAGAATTTTTTTTTATTTATTTATAACTCAATTTAATAAAAACAAAATAAATATCTTTTAAAAAAACCTCTGATTTCACGAGAGGGGTACGCTAAGGTAAAGTGAATTATCTTTTCGAGACACCCCGTTTGGTGCCTCTCGTCTTAAAATATGAACCAATCAAATCGTCTAATGTGTTGCATATTTAAACAAAGCGTTTCATATACAATATTTGATTGGTCTAAAATGTAGGTCAAAATCAATTTTATACAGCTACACCGAAAAAACAAATGTATCGGATCTGAAAGTTGAGACAGCTTGAAACAACAAGTGGATACAATATAAAGATGAGAATCTATTATATATTTTACAGTAAACAGAAATAATTTTTAAAATCCACGATGGATTGGGAGTGAGGGAACAGTGTACAAACATCAACATCTTATAAGCCCCCTTTTTTCACGGTTAACTGACATCTCTCGATGTCGAGAAGTAAAAGTACCACGAAGTAAAACAAAGATTCTTAAATCGTTATATATTGCACCTATGACCCATTTTGGCATACATAGCCTCTGACCACATCATATAGATAGTTCCTACATGTACAATATTTACCTCCCTTGTTCTTAATAATCTGCCTTTTTGATAGGCAAAACTGATAAGCCCTTATAGGAGTAATTTCAATTTTTTTTTATTTTCATGTGACAACCATTTTTACTTCAACTTTCTGAGCCAACAATTGCCCACATGAGGATAATGAATAAGTTATTTTTTTATATCTGATTATTTTTTCATCAATTACAAAATATTCCTTATAGTTCACTCCGCCTCTTCCTGTGTCTTACATCCAATGAGCATCCAGAATTTTTCAAATTTTTGGCCAACTTATCCATTTATTATGGCATTTCGCACAATATATATTAAGTGATTTCATTAAGTAAATCTGGTAAGTGATCAATATGGTGGTTTCTAAATATGGAAAACTAAGCTCCGCCTACCGAAATAAATGGATAAGTTGGCCAAAAATTTGAAAAATTCTGGATGTAAGACACATTGACACACGTCGCCGACGCTCCCTTGCACTTAATTTGCTTATAATTCCAATATATGAGCTATAACCTATACTTATAAACTTTTATGGAAATTTGCCTATCAATATGACCGACTATTCAGAACAAGGGAGGTAGATATTGTAGATGTGGGAACTATCTATTAACTTGTGGTATGAGCTCTCACAATAATCGCCACAGAATTTTCTTCAGACACTAAAATCAAGGACAGCATTATGTTTGCCACCATCAAACCAACTTCGTGATGGGCTGTCTAACAGGAATGCACAAAATCATATGTTCAAATTTCTATTCAGTCACTAGTTACGTAACGCTAGACAGTCACTAGTTACGTAAGGCTAGACAGTCACTAGTTACGTAACGCTAGACAGTCACTAGTTACGTAAGGCTAGACAGTCACTAGTTACGTAACGCTAGACAGTCACTAGTTACGTAAGGCTAGACAGTCACTAGTTACGTAACGCTAGACAGTCACTAGTTACGTAACGCTAGACAGTCACTAGTTACGTAAGGCTAGACGCATTGTGTTATCTTCTCGACTCGTTCTGCTTTATTTGTATAATGTCTAGGCCGGATAGTAACTGTCGTACATTCGCTAATCTCACAAGTCCAGTGTCGCCACCGAAGGCTAGCCAACAGCAACGTGAATTATTCGGATTAAACTGCAACTGGAATGAAGAAATATATGCATTTAAAAACACAAAATGTAAGATTTCTCAAATTTCATGAACACGGTTAATTGTCTTTCAATCAACGATTCTATTTTCATATCAAAATGAATTTTAATTTTCATATCAAAATGAATTTTAATTTTCATATCAAAATGAATTTTAATTTTCATATCAAAATGAATTTTAATTTTTATATATAAATGAATTTTAATTTTCATATCAAAATGAATTTTAATACACAATAAAATGACATTTGAAAGATACAAATACTGAGTATACATTAGATTTATCCAACCTGCTGTAGAATCTCTAATGTTAAAGTCAATGTTTTGTTCAAGTCTTACCTAAACAATCGACTGGGAATCGAACCCGGGTCTATGGTTTGCCGGTCCGTTATGCTAACCACTACACCACAGCGACCTGACATCGTTTTCGTGTAAATTTAACTTATATAAAGTTTATTACGGTAAACTACACTTTGAACAAGTTTTTTAAAATCAGTGTTACATTGCTATTGTTCATATTGAAGACGTCTGAGCTAATCTAGCAACAACACTGGATGAAGTGGTTCAAATATTTGACACTCAGATGTGCGAGATACATCCTTATTTCAATGAAATATTCTCTTAAGATCAGAGTATATGCCTAGTCGAGCCACAAGTTCTGATTTCATTTCTCGACAAGTACTTACCGATTTTATTGGAGCTATAGATTGAACATTGTAGTTGTCTGGTACGGTGTCGAAGCGATACTTCTTTTGTTGCTACAATGGAAATCACAGTAACTATAAATCTATTGTTGCTGAAGCTATGTGCAGTGTATTGACAGTATATATCAGTTTTATATGAGCAGAGATCCTGGGTTACCAACCAAACTAATCAGGCCCTGATTTCTCAAAACATCTCAAATAATAATCTCGGCTCAATATGAGATTTTGCTCAAAATAGAGACTGAGATTGAGACAAATCTCATTTAAATCGCGTGAAAAAAAATTGGAGAAAAAAACTCATCTTTTTCATTTTGAAATACCGTTTTTGAGTCCGGTCTTAGATGAGGAAAATCACAATGATTTGAGACAATACTTGAGCTGAGATTAAGCTCAAACTGAGACCAGGCCAAGCTCTCACTCAAGCAGCTGACAACTTCCCACATAAACCAGATGCAAAGGAGGAATGATTTAGGATACAATTGTCTACACTCAATTTTGATGCTGTGAGATTATATGTAACAAAAAGCAAGTAAATTACTGTCATACTTGGCAAAACCTTATCATACGCGAGAATTTGCAATTCAAAAATCAAACTAAGGTTGAATATTTTATTGGTTACAATAAACATAAGATACTGTGTCAATGGTTATGAAACTTGAGACTGATTACAAACCTCAAATCTCATTGATCAAAAAGTATTCAGTATGCAACCAACTTTAATCTCAATATTAACTGAATCATGTAACCTAGGTACATATACAACGTTGTGGTCTTCAATGGGAGAGATTCTTATTTATGATCATTGTGACTGATCTCAAGGCTGATAATTGGATCTCACAGAAATGTTAAAAGAAATTGTCATTCATAACATTGTCAGAGTGGACAGGCAAACGGGTCACAATTCTGAACAAGTCTTCACAAATACTTCCCCTGTATGAACATAAATCCTAATAAAAATTTGTCTTACCCTGAAATTTTCTTCAAAATATAAAACACAGTTTTCAGATTCCTCTTTTTGCTTCCTTTCTCCTTTCATGATCATTTCTTTAAATCTGTCTGAGGCATTCTCCTGATCATTCCCTGAGCATTGGTTAGTAATATCTGCATCCTGATTGGTCAATTTTTTCTTAGGATGTTTTGATAGGTCAATTTTATCACAGGTGCAATGTAACAAGGCATTTGATTGGTTATTGGATTTGCTAACATTAGAACTAGTATCTAATTGGTTTAAACACTTTTGGCACATTTCTGATTGGCTGGAAGTCTGTTTATCACTAACAGGGAGTTGAGAAGTCTGGTTTTTAATGATATGCGTCCTGAATAAATCCTACAACAGAAAACGTAAGAATTTATTGCAATAACTTAACACAAATCGATGCCACAATAAAATTAAACTTCAATTGACAATAAAAATTAAAAAAATATATATATTTTGCAGAATATCAAATACAACAGCACCAGGTACAATAGACGTCTATTTCTAATGACCTTGTTTACTCAACACAAATCTAACTCTCCATACCACTTACCTCCCTTACCAGATCATAAACACTGCCTTTACAAATGTCACATGATGGGAAATGATGATGGCTATTTGAATAAAAACGACCGTTCCCTCTTGGAAACAAGAGTGGCAAACTGTCACAAAATACGCCCATCATAAGTCAGAGCGCAGAGTTAAAGCAAGACAAATTTTAGGTAATTTTTAAAATCAAAGGGTGATAACTCCCGAGTGACTTGAGCGATATGGCTGGTTATCGAACTTGGCCGAGATATTATGCCCACAAATATTTTGGTAAAGATAGGATGAAAACTCTTTGACTTTGAGAGCGGACAAGGCAATTTTGGATAATTCAAGGGCCATAATTCCGAAGTGCCTGGGGCGATGTGGCTGGTAATAGAACTTGGCCGAGATATTTTCCTAAAAGCCACATTGTGACCCTAAGAATTTTGGCTGAAGGGTCATTTTTCTCTAAATTATAGGCAATTTGGCTATAAAATGGTAAAATCTGGTGAATACTGATCATAATGACCCTTGGGATCCAGCCCCTAGTGGTCCAGCCCCTAGTGGAACCCCAGAGTATACATCTATATCATTGACCCACTGACCCTTGAGATCCAGCCCCTAGAGGAACCCCTGAGTATACATGATGCATCTATATCATTGACCCACTACTTACATTTCTAAACCTATAACTTTTATTGTCCGCTATGTGTGTCATCATGTCACGTAGAAATGAACACAGGATAACTCCACGGTTATCACAAGAGGCAACAAGTGGAAACCATTCTGAGCTGTGAATATCCTGTAAAATATATCACATATGTAGCATACAGTAAAATATAACACATATGTAGCATACAGTAAAATATATCACATATGTAGCATACAGTAAAATATAACACATATGTAGCATACAGTAAAATATAACACATATGTAGCATACAGTAAAATATAACACATATGTAGCATACAGTAAAATATAACACATATGTAGCATACAGTAAAATATATCACATATGTAGCATACAGTAAAATATAACACATATGTAGCATACAGTAAAATATAACACATATGTAGCATAGAGTAAAATATAACACATACGTAGCATAGAGTAAAATATATCACGTATGTAGCATACAGTAAAATATAACACATATGTAGCATACAGTAAAATATATCACGTATGTAGCATACAATAAAATATAACACATATGTAGCATACAGTAAAATATAACACATATGTAGCATACAGTAAAATATAACACATATGTAGCATACAGTAAAATATAACACATATGTAGCATACAGTAAAATATAACACATATGTAGCATACAGTAAAATATAACACATATGTAGCATACAGTAAAATATAACACATATGTAGCATACAGTAAAATATAACACATATGTAGCATACAGTAAAATATAACACATATGTAGCATACAGTAAAATATAACACATATGTAGCATACAGTAAAATATAACACATATGTAGCATACAGTAAAATATAACAAATATGTAGCATACAGTAAAATATATCACATATGTAGCATACAGTAAAATATATCACGTATGTAGCATACAGTAAAATATAACACATATGTAGCATACAGTAAAATATATAACGTATGTAGCATACAGTAAAATATATCACAAATGTAGCATACAGTAAAATATATCACATATGTAGCATACAGTAAAATATAACACATATGTAGCATACAGTAAAATATAACACATATGTAGCATACAGTAAAATATATCACATATGTAGCATACAGTAAAATATAACACATATGTAGCATACAGTAAAATATATCACATATGTAGCATACAGTAAAATATAACACATATGTAGCATACAGTAAAATATATCACATATGTAGCATACAGTAAAATATAACACATATGTAGCATACAGTAAAATATAACACATATGTAGCATACAGTAAAATATAACACATATGTAGCATACAGTAAAATATAACACATATGTAGCATACAGTAAAATATAACACATATGTAGCATACAGTAAAATATAACACATATGTAGCATACAGTAAAATATAACACATATGTAGCATACAGTAAAATATAACACATATGTAGCATACAGTAAAATATAACACATATGTAGCATACAGTAAAATATATCATGTATATAGCATACAGAAAAAAAATCACTATATTAATGGTATGTAGAATAGATGCGCTCAAATGATGCAGACATTGTTAAATATTTATTATGTTCCAGTATGACCCCGAATGCCCCTCATAGGCAGGCACCAGTGTCCAGCCGTATAACCACATAGTAAAAAAGTGATCATCATTATAGAAATACTTCACCTAGAAACTATGTAGCTAGACTTGTGTGTTTATCCACATTATTTATTAAGAAATTTGTTTTAAAATTGAGTTCCTTTCACATTTTACCGAACGAATACTGTTGAAAGCCAGTTTTTTAAAGGCAAAAAACGTTATGAGTTACGTTATCTCACTTTTATGTCACTGTAGATCGAGGGACCAATGCAAGACTATCGTAATCCCTATATTAATACATACGAGTTACGATAGTCCTGCGTTGAACCCTCGAGATATAAAATACGACTTTACCCAAATACAGGCGGTCTGAGCGGAAGTGTAGTACGTCTGGCACTCCTCTCTTCTCGTCTGGTTTTTCGTGTGATACATCACACTACCACACTCCAAGTACCGCCCCTTGTTTACCTGACTCCTAGATTGTAATACAGTAAAACCTCACTTTAACACCACCTCAATAATAAGATCACCTCAATGTTAAGACCACCCTTTTCAAGTCCAATTTGACTGGTCCGCTCTTTACTCAACCTCAATATTAAGACCACCTCAATATTAAGACCATCTGGTCCGCTCTTTACTCAACCTCAATATTAAGACCACTTTACTATTAAGACCACCTCAATATTATGACCACCTCAATATTGTGACCAATTTTCAAGAGTCCCAAGGGTGGTCTTATTATTGAGGTTTAACTGTGCACATAATGCTAGCAACAATGTTTTATTCAGGTTTAACACCACTTTTAAGACAATTGTTTAGTCACATATGCCAGTCATTTAACCTAACCAGTTTTCCTGGTATTAACCAGCAAACAGTGCCAACTTGCCCTTCATCGAACAGCTGACAACTTCCCGCCATGATTCAGAGGTGGAGGACAAATGTCATGGAAGGATATAACCGCCCAGCATGGGAAACAAACCCAGACCACCTGGGCATCATCCTAATGCTCTAACCACTGAGCTAGCTGGGCGGGGAATGAAATAACAATATTTATACACACTACTAACATTCGTCATGTATAATATCGTTTCTGTTAAATGATCACTGGAATATCTTCCTTCAAGCATGTAAGTCATTTGCTTGAATATTCTTGATCCGATGCAAACAGGACACTAGACGGCTTGTGTGGACTGATACCTACACCCCGAAATTGGTCTTTAAAACATGAACCCACCTTCAGATTACGCAATTTTACAGTATTTTCCAACACAAGTCTTAAAAAGTTGAGAAATTTACATCATCCTCTAATAATCCTATAAGGATTTTCTGCCTTTGTTGTGAGGGGAACTTAGAGAAAAAACTACCCTAAATAAATAGGGGAGTGGTACCCATAAAGGGCCCGAAAGTTGCCGAACAAGCCCGGGTAGAATACATGGAATGGTTTAACTGTCGGGCATGCATGCAAGGAAAAATGGTGACGTATTCCTTGACAAAAGTAATAATGTCTTGAAAAAAAGAGGTCTGAAAATGAAACTTTAAGATAATTTTTGGAAAATATCAACTTTAACTTACGTATAATTATCATCCGACGAAAAAAATACACCAGCAAGACAAACACCAGAGCTTGTTTTAATTGTCATGAAGCACTGTTCATCGCGGTTAATCGGAATGCCAAGATTATTTAAATCCCAAAATAAGGTCTCGAATTTTTCCGATGCTGTGACGAAGAGATTGTCCGAGGTAGAACACCAGTGAACTGACCGCACCAGATCTCCGTGCGGAAGGAGGTTTCGGTAAGGAAGCAGAACTCTCCCGTATTTCTCAGAAGACGATTTAAGCAACGATGACTCGCTGGCAAGGTTGAAGATTTTGACGGACCCTGTAATGATATATCAGGAATAAAATGCCCTCACTCTAGCTAGTATCTCATCATCACAATTATTATCAATACATGTATAACAAGACCTAAAATCACAACAGAAATGTACAAAAAAATGTGGTATATGAAGATTCATTAAAAAAAGACAAACTAGAAGTATTTGAAACAAAATGGAAAGAATTTATACGTAACCGGAAACAGTAATATATGTAGATGCATAAGCAAGATACAGAAAATATCATGATTATATATGATTGCTTTAGGTTTTATATCTTCATATTCTAGCTCACACAAAGACTCAGATTTTTTTTTTCTTTCTTTTCACCTTTAACTTTTTTTTTGATAATCATATACAAAAAACCCATTTAAGTTTAGAACACTACACATACGGATACTATTGTAATCAATTATTTAATGTCATTAATATCAATGTTACACTACTTTACTTATTGTGTATTAATCTGTAATTTTCAACAGTATTGTATGTGCACTGTATAAACTTAAATGAATAAAGAAATATAAAAAAAAAAAAAAAAATATTGTTTTTTCTATTTTACATTAGGGTCCTGTATTTTATTCTTCCGACAAAGTAACAGTAACAACATTTTTAAATTTGTAGCAAAATTCAAGCAGCAGTTTATTTCAAAATACTTTTCCAGCTATTTCAAGGTTGTAGTAATTTTCAAGGCTAGCAGAACCCTGATTAAACAATGCACTTAGAGAGTGAATTGTATGACATTTAGTAGGTGACGTCATCAAACTGCCATCGCAATGTCACAATGACAATTTTTTCAGCATAACAATATAAAAGTATATATTTCAAGCTGAAAGTGGCGGAAATTCTATAAAGACCGAATTGTCATCCAATATTTCACCATATAAAAGTACGAGATTTGTTTCTTGAAATGGGTCAATAATAATGCTTTTATTATACATGCAATGCAATTATCGGATCAAGTTTTCAGATTTTTACACTGATTTGAACACTTATGAATCATTAAAGAAAGAAATTACCATTTGAATAGCCAGTAATTATCTTTTCATGACCTTTGGTTAAACACCAGTCCATGCTGGCACATATCAGCTCTTGTTTGTCAAATCCAATACTTGGGATAAGTGTAAGAGAAGGCGTGGCTTTAAAAGTAGGTGGAGCTTCATTCTCAGAATCTGACCAATGGGGAAGGCTGCAAGAAAATAAAACAGAGACATATAATGAAATCAATGAATGTCAGATTGAACAGTCTTTCGGACGAGACTTTAAAAACCGAGGTCCCGTGTATGATGCTTTACATCGAGCACGTAAAAGAACCAGGGGTGCTTCTGGAACTGGGGCATCTCCTGTATCATGCACTATCCTCCAAAAATCTAATATGACTAACATTCTTCTGGAGGCGTCGCCCATGTGGGAAACCGGTGGCGACGATAAATAAAAGCATATACAAACAATCAGATTGGTTATTCTCTTCCACCTAAAACCTGATTATAAACCAAACATTTAGAAGCATTGCTTATTTTTTTATCAAATAATAAATTAGTAAATGATCACCACAGAGGATAACAAGAACAACTGTCATGAGGGGATGTTTCTAGTTTGCTGTTACAGAATTACACATACATGTGAACCTTTTCAGAATGCAAATCAGGAAATTGCACCCCAAAAATCGGGAGATTGAGATTCAAAACGGGAGATTTTGTCCGTGGCTGAATTTTGCAAATACGAATATGTCTATATCCATATCATAAGCTGTTAATAGCAATATTCTGCGAATTAACTCATAATCTGGGGGTCATCCCTTTAAAAAGTCACCAATTAACAAATTTATTGCCAATTGTGATATATCTGAATACAATAAAAACGTGTGACACTTGAATAAACAACAGGACCAGCAAAATTCGTGTCGTATTTTTATCAGTGTCGTCAAGCGATTGATTCCATCTATATAACCCCCAAAAACGTGGTATATACGATTTTCGGACTGGTATCCCAAATTTACCACTTCCGGTTATCAGTTTGACAGATAATTTCAGCGAACCAGTCGGATATGAACTAAAAAATACCCCATAACAACAATTTACGATGTTTACTTTGAAAACCGGGAGAGCGCGAGTTGGCTGTCAAATCCGGGAGTCTCCCGCGGACATCGGGCGAGTTCACACATATGGAATTATATGATTCAATGTTATTGTTTAATACTTGAGTAATGTATGATATCTAAATAACTGAACAGAATATTTAGGTATTGCATCAGCACCTAAACAAATGAGGTCATGTAATTTGTCCTAAATTACATCACCACAGAATACATCCTCAATATAAAATAAACCCACGCTTAAAGACCGCCTCGAAATTAAGAACACAATATTCAAGTCCATTTTCACTGTTTTGCTCTTTATTCAACCCTAATATCAAGACCACCTCAATATTAAGACCAGTTTTCAAGGGTCCCAAGGGTGGTCTTATTATTGAGGTTGTACTGTATTACAGTATCAAATAATTCATGTACTACAGCAAGTACAAACGCTGCACATTTATACATATTTGGCAACAGACTTTATCATTGTTTCTTATCTCATTTCTTTACCGATCTTTAAAAATACAGTACAGTAAAACCTCAATAATAAGACCACCCTTGGGACTCTTGAAAACTGGTCCCCTTATTGAGGTGGTCTTTATGTGAGGTTTTTCGATCATTAACTTTAAATGGACAAAATATGAATAAAAAAGATGGCAAGAGGACATAAATAATTACATTTTGTACTATTTTACCTGAATATTCGACAAGTACCATCGGTGAACGACACTGCTAACAAACCAAGTCTCGTGTAAACAGAAGAATCCTCCTGAATAAAAAATCACATGTTCGATCAAACTTGCCACTAACATAGTGCCGCTGTACGATTTCCAACCTCTTTTTTAAGTGACGTCATTTCCAGAAAACGTCACATATGACGGACGACACCATGTACTGACAATAAGCAATAGTTGCCCCTTATGGCAATATGAAAAAGAAGTGACCGTATTGAGTAAATATTGTTTCCTGCTTGCAAAAAGTGACATCACATGTTGCGTTTTCTGGAAATGACGTCACTTACAGAAAATTCCTATATATAACAATAAAAGACCTCCTAGGTCCCTAATGATTCTTAGACTTGTGGTATACCTGGGGTCAGAGTGGGAGGCATTGTCTTGTGTATGTGGCAAAATAATCTGGCCAGATCAGTCTCGCAATATGCACATCTCTTCATGGATGAGAATTTCCACCTAATAGTCAGTATGACCTTAACCTTTGACCCAGTGACTTCAAAACTAGTAAGGTACATCTACAACACACTGGCAACAAGTTTGAGAAGGGTAGGTCAAGGCGTTCTCAAGTTATTGGCTGTTAAACATTTCATGTACAATTGACCCCTATGACCTTAACCTTTGACCCAGTGACCCCAAAGGGTTCCTCTACTACCCGCTATACATGTGTGGACCAAGTTTGAAGAAAGTAGGTCAAGGCATTCTAGTTGTTGACCAGAAACAACAAGAGTGGCAAACTCTCATAAAATACGCCCATCATAAGTCAGAGCTCAGAGTTAAAACAAGACAAATTTTAGGTAATTTCTCAAATCAAAGGATGATAACTCCCAAGTGACTTAAGCGATATGGCTGGTTATCAAACTTGGTCGAGATATTATGCCCACAAACATTTTCACCAAGTTTGGTAAAGATCGGATGAAAACTCTTTGAATTAGAGAGCGGACAACATGTGGACACCGCCCGTCACGGGTGTTCCCATAACACATCCCATTCTTTGAACAGGCGTATAAAAAGGGTCCCCACCAAACGACAGATCATCCCACAGTACTGTGCAAAGCAATATGCCCTCTTCTTCGCAGTTATACCAATTATCATTCTTGACTTATTAGACAATGCAACAACTTGCTACAAACACCATATAATTTGAATTAAACTTAAAAAACCTACAAACCTTATCCACATTGGTCATGTAACATCCTGAGGGACACCATTTCATTTCAGTTGGTATACCAAAGTCGTGAGCCACTGTATAACTGAGCCTAGGTACCAGTCCGGTTTTACTGCTGTCAAAAGTATTGCACATATGTTTAAAATATGATAAAAACATGATAACATACATAAGGTGCATGTACGGTAGAACCTCTCCAGAGTGACCCTAACTTCAGTAACAACCTCTCCAGAGTGACCCTAACTTCAGTAACAACCTCTCCAGAGTGACCCTAACTTCAGGAACAACCTCTCCAGAGTGACCCTAACTTAACTCTCTTCAACAACAGTATCAATTTCCCTGTTGTAAAATTTTACCGTCAAGTTAACCTCTGTAGAAAAACGACCTCTAACCAACAGACATAATTAGCAACCCTACAGGATCTTGCTGTGGAGAAGTTGCGCTGTAGGTTCAATCAGTAGTGGCAGTGTAGATGATACATAAAATAATACAGTCAGCCTTTTACATGGCCGAAAAAAAATCATTCTTTGTTCATTCAAAAATTTCAAATTTTTTACTACACCAAATTATTTTTTCCCAAGACATATCGGGAAAGGACCATCACAATATCAGGACCCTCAAATCCTCGGTTATTACGGAGCGAATATCCACCCATTCCCCACCAAAATCTTTTTTCCCCAATTTTTCCCATCAGAGCCAAAAATAGACTAGACAAATATGATTTTCTAACAAGCAGATGTAGTATATGATATGTGTTCATGTTTTGTTCACTGATACCTGCAACTGTGCGAGTATTATTGAATGTCTACACCGGTTTGACCTTGACCAGAAATATGTCAAAATATTTTCCAGTTTGATTGAAATTCCCCTACCAAGGGCAGCGACCCCCATTCCCCAGAATAGGATGAGGTCTCTACAATATGAACTCCCATAACGGACCGGCAATCCATAGAACTGGGTTCGATTCCCGGAAGCCCCATTGACCGATTTTTCGTGTTTCTCAGACTTTATTTCCCAACTTCTAGTTTTTCCAGCCCATTTTGGGCCGTAAGACTTCTTCATTCCCCCCTCCAAGAAGTATATAGTTATTTCCCCTCATTTTTGGTCGTAATTAACTTTTTGAAACATAGAAGTGTTTATAAGTATATGCCAACTTGTGTCCGATTTATTGAATTAATCACAATAGCCACAATGGTGTGTAACAATGTATTGAAGGTGTTGATATGTCTATAAATAATGCTTTAAATCTCAACTCACATTTGATTGGAGTAGATTCCATTATGATGTCTATAAATACTTTTATGCTTTAAAACTCAACTCACATTTGATTGGAGGAGATTCTGGAGATGTCTATAAATACTTTGATGCTTTAAAACTCAACTCACATTTGGTTGGAGGAGATTCCAGAGATGTCTATAAATACTTTGATGCTTTAAAACTCAACTCACATTTGATTGGAGGAGATTCCGGAGATGTCTATAAATACTTTGATGCTTTAAAACTCAACTCACATTTGATTGGAGGAGATTCCAGAGATGTCTATAAATACTTTGATGCTTTAAAACTCAACTCACATTTGATTGGAGGAGATTCCAGAGATGTCTATAAATACTTTGATGCTTTAAAACTCAACTTACATTTGATTGGAGGAGATTCCAGAGCTCCATACTTGTATGATCCCTGGACCCGAGTATTTCTTATCGGACAGAAAAGTGTCGGAATGTCGTAGCTTGCCTGTTACTGCCAAATATTGGTCATCCTGGCAATTTAAAGGCAGAGGGCACCAAGCAAGTCGCCAAATAGGCAGCCCCGTGTAGAATATGGGAAAACCTGAAATCAGACACAATCACAGTCTATGTTGTCATAGCAACAATACCAAGTGACATTGAATTAATATAAAAGGAGGCATAGTGGTTGAATAAGAGAACCGTACTCCAGATGGGAATGTCGGGAGTTAGAATGCACCTTGGGTCAGGTTGACCTGTGAACTAGACAGTCTATGATTGCGATACCAGGGCTCTCCTTTGCTTTTTGGGACTGGGGCCAGGGTCCATGCAAGGGGGAATTTTGCATGATTTTTAAAGATTTTTCCTTGGAGGAGGAATTTTTGTAATATCAAAATGATATAAAAAATTCAAACAAATATCAACAGTTTTATCAACTTTACTGAAAAAAATCTAATTTCTGCTTATCAACAAGTTAAAACATAAGTTTTCTGTCCTTCAAATTGAAATAGAAACAACGCTTGTGCTAAGAACTGTCCCGCCGTTTACAGTACGCCGTATTGCAGAGTTACCATTCCTTGCACTCACAATGTACTCACAGATTGTCCGATTTTTTATATTTTTTAAGGGGGATTTTTTTTGGAATAGGGGGAAAAAAAATACTATTTTAAGGGGGGAATGGGGCCGATATTCGGCCCCGAATTGTGCCAAACTAGAGCCCTGTCATACAAATACTGCTTTGTTATCCATGAACCAGTCATTCAGAGTGATTTATGTAAGTTGTTTCCAATTGATGTAAAATGAACAAGGATGTCAACCAATGGCAATTTTGGTCTTCGAATATTCAGTCAACCTTCCCAACGAATATTCAAATATTTCAACATTCGCCCTTCTTATTTAATAATAATACATTTGAAATCCGAAGTTTAACTTTTAGTTCATGCTTATCAATTATGTGTTTTTAAACTGCTCAATCCCTGCAATAACTAATAATTTCAAGGCCTAACTGCCATCACTAGTGGTGTAATAATCCAAATGTCCACACAAACCATTCAAAATTGCTCCTTCAAAGAGTTTTAGAGAACTAGGATCTTCTTTCTTTCCAAAGCAAAATCTTACACTGGAGGTATCGTCCACCTGATATGGTTTACGATCGCTGAAATATACACATATAAAAGTGAAAGCAGACTGCAGTACATTGTCTCAAGCAACATCCATCAGATACAGGAACTTCAATACTTGTTGAGATATTGTTGAGAGATTGTTGAGAGATGGTTGAGATATTGTTGAGATATTGTTGAGAGATGGTTGAGAGATTGTTGAGAGATGGTTGAGAGTTGTTGAGAGATGGTTTCGAGATGGTTGCGAGATTGTTGAGAGATTGTTGAGAGATGGTTAAGAGATGGTTTCGAGATTGTTGAGAGATGGTTGTTCAAGAGAGATTATGTACTGTGTTCGAATGCAAAGAACAATCAAATCTCAATAGATAGTACCCAAATTTACCTCTGAATTGTCGGCCATATTGATAGGCAAATTTCCTTAAAGTTTATAAGGAATATAATGTAAATGATGATAAACTAATCAGATATAAACAAAATTATGCATTATGCTCATGTGGGCAGTTTGGTTCAATAAGTTGGAGAAAAAGTGGTTGTCACATGTAAATTCTCTTGGTATTTTCTCGATTATCACATATTTGGAAATTACTCCTATAAGGGCTTATCAGTTTTGCCTATCAATATGACCGACGATTCAGAACAAGGGAGGCAAATATTTTACAAGTGGGAACTATCAATAAGAACAGACACTCTATCTCTGCTCTATCAGCCAACTTGTTCAAGTGCACTAAAAGTACCATAACATAAATCAAGCACATAGTTTCACCTATCACGATCTAGATATTGAACTCTCATCCCAACACTTCACCTATCACGATCTAGATATTGAACTCTCATCCCAACAATATTCACCTATCACGATCTAGATATTGAACTCTCATCCCAACAATATTCACCTATCACAATCTAGATATTGAACTCTCATCCCAACAATATTCACCTATCACGATCTAGATATTGAACTCTCATCCCAACAATATTCACCTATCACGATCTAGATATTGAACTCTCATCCCAACAAAAAGAAGGATATAAAAATTTATTCTATTGTTCAACAATTTAATATCATAAAATTGAATGATCTCACAGACAGATAATCACAGCCATGTTTTATTTTCTAGTTGAAATAACACATGAAGTGAAATCACAATTGCCTAAATGTGACGGCCACATCATTATATGTGAAAAAATCCAATATTACCTATAAAATGCATATTTGCAATTTATGGTAAAATTAAAATATCAGATTAAAATTCGTATTTTTTATTTTTAAAACTCGCCTTCAGAAGATGATTCTAGTCGCTGGTTTGTTTTTATCTTTTTCCGAAAACTTGCACACCAAAAGACTACTGAGTTTGTGCACATTATTTTCTAAACCAAATTTCAAGTTTAAAATCGGTAAGTTATTTATACAAATATCTTAATCATTCATTTTACCTATCAGACAAAATTTTCCATTCCTGTTTCCATGGTAACCAATCAATAAATACATCACAACACCAATTCTCTTCCATATATTTCCTCGAAATATTATAAGAATCAAGCACAACACTAAATCTCAAATCTGAAAATAGAAAACATACTTTTTTTATTTCACGAAACTATGTACAAGTCTCTTCTAATCCGCTTTCAGGGCGAGGTTAGCATAATTACAATTTTACCACTTTCTACACATGACAATTATGGGTTATTTATAATGTTATTTATAATGAAAAATGATATGTTTGTAGAACATTATGCCCCCTGTGACCATGACCTATGACCATGTGACCTCTGCTACCCAAGATGAATGTGTGGACCAAGTTTGAGGATGATAGGGGTTCTCCAGTAATTGACAAAAACAAAAAGGTTACGGACCAACAGACAGACCAACTGACATGTGCAAACCAATATGCTCTCTCTTCTTCGAAGGGGGGCATAAAAATGTGATGAAACATTAATTTATTAATCGGAGGATGAAAGGAAAATGAGTGCATCCGTATCTTCCTCATACGAAGATAGTTTTTCTTTCAAATCTCGACATACATCTATTAAGAATTAATGATTTTTAAATAGCAACAAAACAAGAATACACTATTGTCATGAAATCGGACTCTGTACATAATCTGTAATCAAATTGAATTGGAGACAACATTTTGATTCACAATCAGAAGTTTTCATTCAAGAAATCCGCTTTACAACTTTTTCTTGTCTATAGTACATCAATAGCTAGCTGCTATAATCATTGATCACATTTGAATAACCTTTAACAATCATTTTATCAATGGTTTACCTTTATTTAGCTCTTATATACAGAGCAAACATTGAAAATACATTAAAAAAATTCAAATATCAAACATTCAAATTTCAGGGCAAGAAGCAGCCCACAGAAAGTAACAATACCGACATTGAGTCAAGATTTTCACATCAATTGTCGCCGACCTGAAACTGTCAGCGATGATTACTTGATTCTACTAGAAATCGTTTCATCACTAGAATACACAACAACATCATACCCGTGCCAGCATCTGCTTTACTGGTTTTTGTTGTGTCCGTTATATCATCGTCAATCGCATCGTCAAAATTTTCATCATCATCACCACTACCATCACTGTCCTCATCAATTTCGACATCAATATCATGGTCATCTTCATCTTCCTCATCCTTGTCAATTTCAGCATCGGGATCATTATCAGAGTTGTCAATATCTCCCATCATGTCCATAGACTTTGATAAATTGTGTACAATAGACATTGCTCTGAAAAATCGGACATATAACTGACATAGATATATAGATTTATTTCAACATATAATGTACAATTTACATGGCAATATAAAATTAAGACATATATTAATAACAACAATATGCATGAATCAATAAAGCCATATCAATCAACATTATATGTTAAGCATAACACAAAAAATAGTACAAGTAAAAACTCATATTTCCATTGTGGTCCTTAATATATAGTATTGTGTGACATAGGAAGAATTATAAGTTATAAATAAAGTTATCACAGTCAAGACATTGTGTTACATGTTTATAAACAAATAGATAAAACGATGAAACAATAAAACAATAAAACAATAAGTTATCTCTGACAGGAATAATGGATGAAAAAGCTAAACAAACTAGAGCTATCACTGAAGGTGATTAATACCCCCACAATACCGCTTTGTCAGACATATTTTTGATAAATTCAAAGATGGCCGCCAGTCAAGACAATGAAATTATCTATCACTATCTATCACTACAGGACCACAATCAGAATGTGCCGACAATATACACAACTAGGCTTGGTAGAAATAATTCATGGAAAACCATGTTATGTGACATGACGGAACAAGTGGTGATTCCCATATAGCCCCCATTGCATATTTTGAAGTGGGGTTATAATAAGAATTGTGTACATTTTAATATTTCGGAGGTGATATGAATACCACAGTATGGGAGTCAGGTCAAAATCAATAAAATTGAAAAAATGAACAGTAATATATAGCACTTTGTCACAAAGAAATATAATGATACATTCGACTAGAGTATGAACTAGTAACACCAATATATTTGATTTTAACTCCCAAGATCTGAACATTTTGCATTCAAATTCGAACAAATATAGCAACAAAGCGTATTAAATTGATACAATTTATATTCGCAATCAAGACATTTTGTTCCATTGTCCTTGACTGCAGTTTCACAGATTTAATCAAATAATCAAACTACCTGGATATAACATTATATTATGCCTTATTTCAATGGATTTTAAAAGAAATCCCGTTATTTTCACTGAAAGGCGAGTCTTCAACAACAAAAACAAACCATTTGCTAGTATCTGAATGTAATAAACCAAAAATGCTGCCAACAGAACAGTAAGAACTAATCAACAGTTCCTGTGAAATAAAAAACTGAACTTGTATAGAATTGCTCACAAAAAGCTGGGCAAAATGGAACTAAATCAATGCAAAATATATCAAACAATATGCTAGAAATAACAGTTATTTTCACAGAAAGATAAGTCGTTTACAACTAAAAACAAACCATTTGCTAGTAAGTGAAAGTAAGAGAAACTATTTTTAGTAACAGTGACCTTGACCTTGGCCCCACCAGCCCCAATATCGAACTTGACCTGTATCTTCTGATGTTACACCTGTGTACCAAAAATTTTTCAAATCTGTCTAGCCTTTCATGAGTTATCGTCCGGAAACCATGAAAACCGACAGACCGACCGACAGACAGACAGACCGACCGACCGACAAGCTCACTCCTATATACCCCCTCAAACTTCGTTTGTGGGGGTATAATAAAATTTAACAAAGTATAAGGTTACAAATGATAAAACTGATTAAAAAGGAAAGACAATACATTATTTAAGACGAGCAATGGCACGAATCTTGTTTCATCTCGGCTCAAGTGTTTTACAGGTTCGACGACATAGTAAAGTTCCTAAACTTCTACGTTTAGCCTGGCAACTGCTGTATTTGACCTTTTTTGTTAAATGACATTGAAAAAAAATTTTTTGGAAAAATCTTCTAACAACGCCAATTTTTCATATGACAATGAGAAGCTTCCTGTATACTTACTTTTTTGCTGCTTTCCGTTTAGATCCCTTGCCAACATTTTCTGTGGCAGAATCGGACACATCATCAGTGTCAGAGACAACGACTAATTCCTGACGTAAGGCAGGGCACGTTCGTAAATGCAGCTCCTTCCACTGAGCTTTCAAATTGTGTTTCTTACAATTCTCACACGAGTAAGTCTCATTCTGAAATGTGAAGTAATTATGTGATCCATTTGACCCTTGAGTTGACCCTTTGACCCCTGGAATTTCCAGTCACATTTTGACCCTAAGGATTCTGGCTGAAGGGTCAATTTTCTCAAAAATATAGGTGTTTTTGGCTATAAAATCGAGGGTTCCATGCAAGACTATACTAACTCCTATATAAATACATAGGAGTTATGATAGTCCTGCGCTGAACCCTCGAAATGGTAAAATCCAATAAAAAATTATCAAAATGACCCTTGATATTCAGCCCCTAGTGGGACCCCTGTAATGTCGAATTTGTGCTGATCTTGTGTCATTCAGGGTTCAATTTTGACCATGTACAGATTCAAATTAGTAACATTCGGATCGGGAGTCAGACAGTGAACCCTTTCAATCACTATAAAACCTACATTAAAAGGGTGTAAAGTCTGAAATTTTGTATTCATAAAAATTTGCATTGAAAATACTGATGGTAACATCTCAAGAGGTTAAAGCAAGGCAGGTCTATCTGAATATGAATATACCAATAAACAAATGAACAAAAAATATAGCATAATATATCTTTAACAAATATGAATTATCCACCTTAATCTGCAATACGTTTACATTGTTTACCTATTGCAAAATGTTGGGAATAATTTGTATTTGTTAAAGATATATTAAGTTCATTTTATTATTCATTTGTTTATCTAAACAATCATGAAAAATAGACTTTATCTAGTTCAAACTTCAATAGATATGCATTATCACAGAATACATTAATAATGTATTCCTATGTATTTGACGAAAACAGACATTTGTATTATCATAAAAATTTTAAAAATCCAATTTTTTAACAAGCGGGTGTTTTTTACTAGTTTTGTCTCTTAGTAGTATCATTAAACAAGATTGTTTTAAACGGTTAAACATGGCAATGGTTCTTATTAATGATATTTTAAACTATGTAACAACACTACTGGATGAAGCACATTTTATGTTGTCAAAAATTTTAAGGTTCAGATTAGCCAGGTACATCTTTAAATTCAAATATATATTCATGAAACGTTTTCCCCATTTCGGCATCCTACCTCTCTTCCGCACCATTCTATGTGCTTCTGGTAGTACTGCAGGAAATTCAGTCTCTTCTCACATTTCTGACAATTCAGAAATTTCCTTATCTCCATTACTCGGCTTAGACCCTGTCTATCAGAAAACCCGACCGGATTTTCAATTGTCCACTGAAAATACAATGTAGTAAAAATATGACGTCTATTAGAAAACCCAACCGGATTTTCAATTGTTCACTGAAAATACAATGTAGTAAAAATATGACGTCTATTAGAAAACCCAACCGGATTTTCAATTGTCTACTAAAAATACAATGTAGTAAAAATATGACGTCTATCAGAAAACCCGACCGGATTTTCAATTGTCCACTGAAAATACAATGTAGTAAAAATATGACGTCTATCAGAAAACCCGACCGGATTTTCAATTGTCCACTGAAAATACAATGTAGTAAAAATTTGAAATACAGTTGGAACTGCGACAATTCATGCATGAATATAAACAAAATATATATGTTTAAGAGAGTGGTATTTCATCGTTTAGGGGTGAAAGCAATTAAGAGGGCAAAGACGGCCCTACATCGCTCACCTGAGCAAGTCTAGGAAGTCATCAAGGATTTTCTTTAATGTGACAGTGACCATTTTTTGACCCAACATAACTCCGTATTAATTACATTAAGACAAACAGTTTGATGAAGTCTCATGTTACTCACGTCGACAATGTGTCCACTACGGCGCCCATGACGTTTTTCCATATGACCCTCTGTGACCTAGTTTTTTGACACCATTAGACCCAGTACACATTTCTGATATCATTGTACATTGATTTTGTTCACTATATACTTTGGGGAAAATGAAAAAAATGAAAATTTTCGACCTGCCCAGGTTGCCTTGGATACCTACCATTACATATCTTGAATGGAAACATTAAATCTTTTGCTTTATTTCAATCATGTCAGTAAATAGTGATTTCACAATTTGGAAGTGTTGATTAAGCTATACTGAAGTTATATGAAAAGTCTGCAACCTTCCTGATCAACCCTCATATTTAGCTAAAACATGTGTCGAAATCAGCTTGCTACATTATAACCAGGGTGGGTGGGGTATTATAATACCATTGCGCATACTGCGTTATAAATTATAAATCCTACTTATAACACGGATTTGTAGCCTTGGATCCCCACTACCTTTATATAACAGAATTGAAATGTATCAGCGTTGATCGGGGTACAAGAAACAGACCTATTTTTGTAAGCCCTAACATTTAGACTGAAGTTTGAAAAAAGTTTTCAGGCAAGTTCACTTACCCAAACCTGATGTTGGATTGCGCAATGTCTGCGTATATCAGTCACTCCCTGTCCCTTGTACTCGCAGTGTCGACATTGTAAACTTTTAGCCTGTAATAGCAACAACATACTACAAATACAACTGTATCATTATTCCCTACACCGCTTGGAAAATATAACAGTAATATTTATCCTTTACTCAGAGCATGCATAATCAGAAAAACTAACACAACAAAATAATGTTGTCATGGTAACTAAAATTCACATTTACCTTGGATGTAAAATATCAGAATAACTTAAAAACTTAAAGTAAGTTTTTGTTTGAATCTGTTTCAGAGTTGTCTATTTGATATGCAGAGTTGTGTATTCGAAATGCAGGGTTGTGTATTCTAAATGCAGGGTTGTGTATTCGAAATGCAGAGTTGTGTATTCGAAATGCAGAGTTGTGTATTCTAAATACAGAGTTGTGTATTCGAAATGCAGAGTTGTGTATTCAGAATGCAGAGTTGTGTATTCAGACTGCATATATACAGGTAGCTTGTATGTATTTGTATTTATACATGTTGCTGGTTTATATGAAATTTTGTTGTTTGTGCGTGCACATGTAGCTAGTTTGTTTTTGTGCATATGGGTGAGGTTGTGGTATGCTTGTATTTGTGGGTGGACTTGTAACTTGTCTATATTTGAATGGTTATAAGTAATTTGGTAGTGTTAGAACATGTATAAAGCGTGTTTGTATTTATATGTGTACTGTCATGTGACTTGTTGGTAATTGTATGTATATATGTTCATTGCTGATGTATGGGCTGGTGGCCTGAATCATCAAGTAAAGAATTGAGAATAAAAGAATTGAGAATTAAATGCAGAGGTGTGCATTCGGAATGCAAGTCGATTAACAAGTTCAATCTCTACTACTTATTATAACATTTCTGAAGGACGCCATTTTTCTAGATTTTGTACAAAATGATTCATCATAACATAAATTTAGGACAATGAATATAACAACACCAACCAGCAGGCTTTATCTATCCATTTTGGGAACAAGATATATTGGGTAAAGTTGCATCATAAAATATAGTTAAATGAACAGGTTTTTCATATCTAAGTTTTATATAAACAAGCATTCTAATATACATTTCTTATATCAACTGTCAAAAAGACACACAAAATGTCCACAAACATTTATGACACAAGGGACAATAATGGCATAGCGCTTCAGGATATACTAGGTTGGTTTGGAAGACAATTTATCATAGGTGCTTCAGATTGGGATTTTTTCTCATTAGAAAAAAAGCCATACATTTGGCTTTTGGAATGGGTCAGATAGTCCGACTAGTGGTAACTATGGAAAAAGGCCTGACCAGTGTTACCTTATCTGCCGCTGTCATTTTTTTCTTGTCTGAACGAGCTCCTTGTAAACTTGCTGAAAAATTACAAAAAAGGGAAATGAACAACATCCCAACATGAATACAAGGTGAACTTAATGCTGCTTAAACTATCATCTTGAATAACAGAACCCACACATGAATACAAGGTGAACTAAATGCTGCTTAAACTATCATCTTGAATAACAGAACCCACACATGAATACAAGGTGAACTAAATGCTGCTTAAATATCATCTTGAATAACAGAACCCACACATGAATACAAGGTGAACTAAATGCTGCTTAAATATCATCTTGAATAACAGAACCCACACATGAATACAAGGTGAACTAAATGCTGCTTAAATATCATCTTGAATAACAGAACCCACACATGAATACAAGGTGAACTAAATGCTGCTTAAACTTTCATCTTGAATAACAGAACCCACACATGAATACAAGGTGAACTAAATGCTGCTTAAACTTTCATCTTGAATAACAGAACCCACACATGAATACAAGGTGAACTAAATGCTGCTTAAACTTTCATCTTGAATAACAGAACCCACACATGAATACAAGGTGAACTAAATGCTGCTTAAACTTTCATCTTGAATAACAGAACCCACACATGAATACAAGGTGAACTAAATGCTGCTTAAATATCATCTTGAATAACAGAACCCACACATGAATACAAGGTGAACTAAATGCTGCTTAAACTTTCATCTTGAATAACAGAACCCACACATGAATACAAGGTGAACTAAATGCTGCTTAAACTTTCATCTTGAATAACAGAACCCACACATGAATACAAGGTGAACTAAATGCTGCTTAAACTTTCATCTTGAATAACAGAACCCACACAGATTGGACTTAAAATATAAATATAAATAAACATATGCACAAAGTTGTACTAAACTTATATATAGACTTTTAGTAAATATATTATTTAAAATTTCTATGTGTCTGTCATATATGATAAATTTTCAAATTGACATTTTAGCTCAATATCTTTTTTATTACCTTGTACCTACCTAATTGTTCAACACATTAGATCATGTAAACGGTATGTGCATGATAAACAAAAATCATATCATGCTGTAGTTTTTTCATCAACTAGAAAGTTTCCAAAGTTTCAACAAATCAAATGCCAAACCTCAACTAAGAAGCAAGTCACTCCACATACTTACTATCAGCATCAGTTTCATCAATTCTATTCTTCTTCACGGCACTTCCAGTTACACTGTCTTCATCTGTTTCAGCATAACTGACATCTTTTCTTTTTCTCGGTCGGCCTCGTGGTCTAGGTGTAAGAAAGCAAGAACTATCATTTTCACTGCTGTTAAAATCACACGACACATCACTGACAATAGGATTTTTCCGTGGTCTCCCACGTTTTTTAGGCGTCATTGTAAAACTGTTACTAGCATCACTCGTGTTACTTTTTTCTGCTTTTGAATCATCTTGAAAACTTTCAGTAATAGCAGAATTGTGACCCAAATCTTCAGAATCATTTTGATCAGCAAAATCTGAAGGCTCACTAGCTTTCTTTTCTTTATTCAGTTTTTTATTCGCGTTCATTTTAACTTTTTTGAAATTCCCATTCATGGTCTTCTCATTGTTACCTCCTTTGCTTCCATCTTTATCGTGTTCCTCATCGTTATCCAACACTTTATTCTTTGTATCAGCTCCGACGTTATCATCAACTATAGACTGAGCATTCGACTTAGGCATAACTCTATCAACCTTTTCAATATATTTTGTCTTTCTTTTACTTTCAACAGCATTCTGCATGACTTGTAATTCTGCAGGGTCTGCTACAAACCTCTCTACTAACTCATTTAGATCACTTCCATCTTCCGTGTCTTTATCATGTCCTTTTACATTCAATGTTTCACAATGGTCAACATTATTTAAAGCATTTTTTTCTTTCTTTTTTACAGATTTCAATTCAACATTGTCCGCTTTACTTTCAGCTTCATCGGTGTTATTTTTTAGTTTCTTTGGTCTTCCTCTTTTCTTCACCTTCCTAGTAACATCAGTGTCATCATTAATCAGTGAATCACTTGGCTTTCCCACTACCTTAATACCTACACTATCATCACTGATACCCGTTTCAATAACCTCTATATTATCAACATCAGCATCTCTGGTGTTATTTACAGTCTTCACATTAGTGATACCTGAACGATTGGTGTTAACATTAGGCACCTGAAAAAAATCAATTTGAAAGTTTACAATAAGGCCAAAAAAATAAATTTCTGTGTTTAGGGCAACGGTCTCAAAAATGCTAGGTAGGGTAGGGACAATTTGTTTGTGTTTTTTTTTCAAAAACAATTAAAAATCGAAAAAAAAATTATCCAGGGTCGTAAAAAACTCTAGGGTCGGGGTTTTTCAACAGGTAGG
>JASFXZ010000002.1:50566617-50816617 GCA_032209605.1 Mactromeris polynyma
CATGAGGAAAGGAGCATGATATTCTCAATCATGTTCTTCCCATACAGAAAGGTCTCGTGTTGTCACGGCTTCACAATTCAAGCTGACTCGGCAGATTCAAATCGTTCCCTTGTTAGCATCTAAATATAATTACGCTTTAAGTTGCCAATGAATGGATATGTTTAATTATCGTCTGATACAGAGCTACGTGGGCGAAATAAAGGAATTGATAAACTAATGTAACTAATGAAATAGAATAGTTTGTTAAATATTTTTAATGTTAGTAAAAATAGCTTGGGTGAAGTCCACATTCACAAAGCATGGCCTTCCCAGTGATACTGTCCTCTGTAATTCCTATACTCGGATTTCAAGTTTGGTATGCAAACACTTCTTTAGTGAACATGATCCCAGATACTAGTAGATGGTCAATTAAGTAAAAATGTAAATATTTAACGACCCCATTCGGTTTGTTTTCTTTCTTGTCTGTAATTGTTCATCCAGAGTTTTGTATTTACATGATATTTACAACCGAGGTTTTATGATTAAAGACGCTAGTAACTGTAATTGGCTTTTGGTATAAAACCTCAATAACCATTTTATGACTGTGGTATATATCTATCCATCGCTATGACTGGCAGGAACATGTTTGGGCAAAGCGGATATGTGGTTCCTCTTATCTAAGCCACGCACTCATGGCACTGTCATGTTTTATGTTTGATGGAGGTAGAACTTATCGTACTTGATGTAATTAAATCAAACTTTTACATGTAAATGTCTGATAGAGTTATCGGCATGATTGTCAAAACCGGTTCAAAGCTAAGAATTATACAGTACATAACCACATGATGGTGTTGGTTTGTTTAAAAGCATCTGAAATGAGCAACAATTCCATGATGTTCTAATAAGTATATATACTGAATTTATTTGTTCTGTATTCAATGCAAGCTAAATATATTCTCTGATTTAACGGGTGGACGTAGTGGGTTATCGTGTAAACGCTGACAAGATATATGTGGTATTTCGAATAACCAGCTGATTAGTGCTGAATGTAACCTACCTAACGAGGGATTAAAGTCGGCCACACCAGAGTCAAATGTTAGTATCGCCACCCTAGCGCAAAAACTCAATAACTGTAATTTAAGAAATGTTCAGGATAATGTAAAAACTTTTACATTTGTGAACTACACATATTTTTTTTATTTTCTCAACATTTTTCTTAAATTAAGGGGAAGAAACAATATTTCCAAGAATTGTTTTTTGGAATTATCTTATGATGAATAAGATATTTGAATATTTTGTACTTGTTTGTTAATGGTACTGAAATCATTGAGTGCATGAACTATACACGTGCTCATATCCATATATTGCTCTTAACTAGTTTAGTGCAAGAACTAAATAAAAGCGATTATACTGTTACTGCACATAATGTAACACAGAAATAAATAATTTCAGTCAGTGCAAAAAGTCCAATTTTAGACACTCAGTTGAGTTTTTTTCTTAACATTATTAAAATTTGTTGATGATTTTCTACTGCTTTGAGCACTATATGGTTAAACATGAGAACGGTATAGCAACCTTTTAAACTGTTACAGTATTAGTTCTACGTTTGTCAGATTGTAAGCGTAAAAAAAAAACTTTATTTCATGAACATTTTTTAAATAGAACAACATTAAAAAGTCGCAATACAGTAATATTACAATGCCTGTGTGAAGCAATTTTTCAATAAATATATACAATGTATGCTTCTTTATGTGGAATCAACTCAACTCAACTCAACATGGTTATTGTGTTAAAGGCCTCCGGCCCATGCACAAACAATATAATTATACACAATATGGTGACAAAATACATTGATAATACAAACATATCCATTTTCCGTACATGATACATATTCATTTCCTTTTTTGAATGCAAAATACAAAAACATGGCTAAATTCCTCAAGGTTGACTCATCCTTTTTTGCCATAAGGACATAAAAGTTTTGTAAAATTGGTACATTAGAAAAATTTTCATTGATATAAATTTCACGGATATCGCTATACAAGGGGCATACTAATAAGAAATGAGGTTCATCTTCCACTACCCCTTCACAATAAACACAAAATCTATAATATCTAGGTATATTAAAATGGCGTCCCTTTTCAACCATTAAATTATGAGATGAACATCGAAACAAAGACAAACATCGTCGAAATTTGTGAATATTGATCGCAGATAAGTAATTTTCAATACCGAAATTTGTTTTAAAATTGCTATAAAATAATAATTTATTACTATTTGAACAGTTATTTCTCCAATCATGTATATATTGATCCTTGAGTCTATTTACATACTGTAGTAAAAATAATGGAGGACTAGTCACACCCTGCTGTTCACAAACATATCCAAAGCCATTACTATACAGATTATTTGATATGGAATCATCATGATATATTATGCTAAAATCATGATAACATCAATAAGAAGAATGGGAAATAGTGAATATAATAACTGCAAGAAAAAATTCCTTAATGATACCTATAGTACTTCCAGTATGCACCTGCATTAATATGTCTTGCTGGCATTTTGTAAATTTTGATTGCAGACAGGAGGGCTCATGTGTCTGCTGGCAAACTTGCATAAAAAGAATGATATGCCTCTGGAATTGTGTGTTTTTCACACAGATTCTTGAGGTCCTCATATTTAGATTTTGATATACGGGGCTATCTCCATGTCTAAAGAGAGGTTTCAGACTTGGTAAACTCTTGTCATTGCTCCTAAGGCGTGGTTGAAGATTCAAATAAACCAAGGGGCCATCATAATCATACTGAATAACTGCTGTGTCTGGGCAGTGGCTATTGAATGACACTGTTTTAATTTCCATCCATTTAATTTTAGACCCTTGACTATCGTTGTCCAGATTTCGTACCTTGGTACTCAGTTCGTTGAAATCATAGAAGTTTCCACTGACCATCTCAGTAACATAGTACGGATTTGATCGTCTCGCCATTCGCATACATGTAGCCCATTGAGATGTTGTGTACAATGAAACATTTTTACAGGCCCTCTCAATAGATGAATGAACAGAATCATTTTCGTTCTGTGTATGGCCGCGCTCTAAGAACTTAGGACTCATATTTTGAAATTAAAATATCTTAAGACTGTACCAAAGCATGGTCAAGAAGTAACGATTTCGATTTTGTCCTGTACAATTGTCGGAAAATATGGTGACAGAGTTGATATTTTAGGCGGCCATTATCTTCTAGAAGCTATAGACACAAGTTCCTACCTCGCAAGAGCCCCTGCCACCAAGGGTCTCATTCCAAACATAGCAATATGAGTCATTTGTGCCCAAGGAATACAGAGAAAGGTTGTAATTATTGAGTTTTCGGGAATAGTAAAGACTAGACTGGTTGGCTTTTTGCAGCGGCATAACCTGTTGTAAATCAAAACAGGCTGCAAAGAAAGATTGGTCACTCTGGGCAGCTGCTTTAGCAATTTCTTTAGCATTTCTCGCTTGAATTTTGTTTTGAATATGTCTGTCAAATTTGACCTTCAACTTTGTCTGTTCCTCTGGGCACAAATGACTATATTGGAAATAGAAATCACACATATCATTGATGGGCTTGGCTTGTTAAAGGCAATGTTATATTGTGTATTAAAAATATGCCTATACATTGATTCTTTAATATGACAGACATTATTTGAATCATATTGTTCAACATATAGACTATACATCTTGGATATATTAAGTACTCCATCCAAGTATTCTTTAGAAGAGGACTTTCGACAATAGTGGGATTCTACCCGCATCTATGTGTTGTTTTACATCCCGAATAACGACATGCGGGATTTTTTTGGCCCTCTTTGCATGTTTTCCCCGCCTATCATGACTACTGGTGTGAATACATGGTGCAGGTGTGTTGCTGATGCAATTATAGCTGGGGATAAGTCAAGTGTTTCCAAATAAAACATCTGGCAGACATCTAATACTGCACTGTCAATTATGAAGGTGTAGCGTCTTGAAACATTTCTGTTTTTAATTGTGTTTATTTGTATCTCCTACCCTGATTCGTTTAACCTTAGATTCTTTGACAGTGCTGCATATAAATTCCCTTTGTTTAACATAACATTCTGACCCCCAAAATTCATTAACAAATTGTTTGTCTTTGACCATAAGTAAGTTTACTGAGATTTTTTTTTGCATTTTTGCCTACAACCAGGTTTCAGGATTTTTGCTCTTTTTAACTTGCCAGAAGAAGTTGCATAACTTTGACCTGAATTCTTTCTCAACATTTTTTCATTTCTCTGTATTTTGCAGGTTCTGCTTTTGCTCATATTGTCAAAAGTAGAGGAAAGCAGTCCATCCACCGGGTGTGAAACACCAGGTGGGTTGGCTCCCTCAGGTGCATTCCAAGCATGGATAGACCCGCCCGTTGGGTTTGAAACATCAGGTGGGTTGGCTCCCTCAGGTGCATTCCCAGCATGGAGGACCCGCCCGTTGGGTTTGAAACACCAGCTGGGTTGGCTCCCTCAGGTGCAATCCCAGCATGGAGAGATCCGCCCGTTGGGTTTGAAACACCAGCTGGGTTGGCTCCCTCAGGTGCATTCCCAGCATGGAGAGACCCGCCCGTTGGGTTTGAAACACCAGATTGGTTGGCTCCCTCAGGTGCGTTCCCAGCATGGAGAGACCCGCCCGTTGGTTGCGAAATAGCAGGTGGGTTGGCACCCTCGGGTACATTCCCAGCATGGAGAGACCCGCCCGTTGGGTGCGAAACACCCGGTGGTTTGGCTCACTCAGATGCATCCATAGCATGGAGAGACCCGCCCGTTGGGTGCGAAATACCAGGTGGGTTGGCTCCCTGATGGTACTGTGACATTTCTTTTTGCTTTTTTGCCCACAACCAGGTTCCAGGTTGTTTTGCTCTTTTTAACTTGCCCGAAGAAGTTGCATAACACCAGTAGGGTGAGCCGCTTTGGCAGAGGTCTCAACATGAAGAGACTGGTGTGACTTATTTATAGGGTCTCTTACTAAATCATCAGATTGTGTTTTGTCAGGTTTGACAAGGTTGAGAATAATACTATTTGGATCATCAGTAACATCAAATGAATTGAATATTTCTATGTCAATTGAATCTATTAAATGAGAACTGTCATTCAAATGTTCAATTGGTTTAATGAAATCAGAAGTACTGCAACTGTCAATGCTAGACAACATTGATGACTAACACTGGAGACACTAGATATGTCAGACATGTTTTCTTGTATTAGATAGATTCAAATGGAATATCCTTTGTTTTGTCAATCATTGCATATAAGTGCCTGATGAAAAGACACAATGATGTTAAACTTTGATGAATTGACAGAGCAGCACATCCATTAGCTATTGGCATTCCTGATTCATTCCGTGAGTGGGGATCAAACATAAAATATTGGGTAGTATCTTGTATGATAGCTGTGCTGTAGCTAGACGTGTACTTTCCCATTGTGACTTCTAGATGGCTCTGAAAGAATGATTCCTAATGCTTCCTCAAGAGTATAATATGGTCTATTGTTTATCTGTTGGTTCATTGTAGTTCCAGTCAAAACATTGCCAAAATTAAGAGAATTATAGAAGCCATCACAGGCCGGTTTCAATTCCTCTAACATCAGATACTTTTCACAAGAATGTAAAGAATACAAGTGATCTTCCCTTTCAAGAATATGGTCAAGGGTGCCTGATGACCACTCCTTTACGGGTTTGTTATATGATTCCAGTAATGCAGCCAGAGAATTGGTCATGCACTGTCGACCATTTCCATGAAAGTTGGAGCTTCCCTGGTTCAGTGTTGCTCGTATCATATTGACCTAGAAAATATTATTACATACAATGAGATTGTTAATATAAATTTAGTATGATATGATATCTTTATACTTATAAATGATTTTGCAATTCCCATAGTAGTTGAAAATACTATTATAAATATAAAAAACAATTTCATTGTTTCATTAAATAAAACTGCTATTGAAAAGATCTTTCTCAAAGTTTAGTTTTGTGTTGACAGTTGACAACTCTATTTACAATTTTCTTCTTTAACTTTTTAAATCAACTAGAATTTATAATACGGTAATTTCTAATCAGTTTAATTTAAGTCATATGATTTTATCTGAACATTAAATAAACTATTTTGTGATGACTATCACTTACCCTTTTATGGTGTAAACTTCTCTTCTTGACTTTAATATTTGATCAAGTAGGACTTAAACATCACTTCTCATGTTAAAGCTGTTGCAATTCTAGGAATACTATACATGTATTATACATGAAGGTCACAAGTGTCATGTTTGTACTTTATGATGTCATTTATGATGTAATATTATGATGTAGTTATTGCACATATTATACTCTTGCTCCAAACAATTTTAGAGTAAAGGAGGGAAATAAAGTGCAATAAATAAATAAGTTCACTTATCCAATTTTTGCACTGAATTTATTTCTTAACGGTAAAAACAAATATGTGCATTAACTATATAAGTGTTCTTATTGACTTATTGCTCTATATAAATATTCATTTGCACTTATCATATTTCAAAAGTCACATTTTAAAATGGAATCTGGGGTTGAGACATTTTTAGGATATCTATCCCCTCATGTGGAGCAAGCTTATTTCAAAGACAACTTTTCATATTCAAACAATGGTGATTCTATAAATATGCTCCTGTAGAACTAATCTTCTAACGTTCATTTTCTACAGAATGTGTGACGTACGAGAATCAGTAACAATTAGGTAAATTGATGTTCGTCTGTGTAGATCTAAAGTAAATCAAACTAGATAAGCTATGTTTCCGTAAAGATATTTTCCAAGTAATATTAAAATCTGAATTCGTGTTTAATAGATAGATTTACTAAAAGCGGATTTTGCTGTCACAGCAATCGTGAGATATGTATCATGTTTATAGACAAGACTGCGTGATCACAGGGCAGAATTAATGATTTCCCCCGTGTTTACAATGATCGACACGATGATAGAGGCTGTATAGCTTTTGTCTAATTGCGTGCAAATGACCATTAATAAAGATGCACAATACTCATCAGGTGAAAGGCGAGTATTCAGCTAGAAATAACAAATTTAAATCAAAGCACTGAAGGTCCTGTGAGGCGCTTACAATTTTCCGTATTATCATATTAGAAATTAATACACGACTATTCGGGTAAACTCATTCGCCAAAAATGACATAAATAATCCAGAAAATCCGTTTATATCAAGACTCCCGCCATTCCACAATTGATATATCCCCGACAAATCAGCCATAATACACAACACATCTATAATAAAATTAGAGGACTTTATAACAACTATTTTCTTGAGACGATCAATATTGTGGTACTTCCGAGTAGACCATCCGGTTGACGATGATAGCAATGAGACGCTAAAGCGCCTCAAAAATGAATAAAGGAAGGATTAAGTTGTTATGTACTGCGAACGCCACATTCACACGACACTGCCTCTCCACACACATTTGTATATCAAACATAAATGATGATGGGGCAATAAGGAATTGTCTGGCTGATTGTCAAAAACAAGGAAGGAGCGGACAAAAAGGCGGAAGGGAAAACACTACAGGACAAGATTAGAAAACAAATTGGTAGCGGACAGAAAGGAGCAATGAACAGTACATTATATTAGGAGTCGATCAGGAAATATCACATACAAAGTGCACTGTCATCAAAAAAGCAGAAGTATACATACAATCATTGTGTTGTGACCGTCGATACGTAAGCGGTCCTAGTCTCGGTAGCACTAAGCGGCCTTACACATCATCATAAGGAACGGCTCCGATTAGCTAACGACCCTGGCGGCAAAGAAAGATCTCGGTGCACGAGATCTAAGAATCCACGCAGCATTCGTTAGGACGCCATTCCGATCAGACGTATCACAAGTTCTACTAAAGTATCTACCTACGTAGACCACGTACCTTCTAGTACCTCAAGTGACCTAACAGTACAAGTGAGTAAGCCCTCTTTATACTGAATTAGGGTGAAATATTTTAATATAAACAATTACAAAATGGGGAAAAAGGATAATCGCCTAAATTATTTTTGAAGTTCCCAAAAACGGTCGGAAGTCGATGATAGAACACTAATAGTTCATAATTCCCTATAAACAAGAAATTAGTTCACTGTGTACAGTATTTGCTTACAAAAAGATCGAAATTGAAAATGTCAAAGTTCTATGTGTGAATACATGTATACAGATCTGTTGGTTTTCATTCCAATGATATATGTCCAGAAACAAAACCACGTGATCAGACTGTAATTGTCCGTATGTTTTGCTAATCAACGTAACTTTCCAACGAAACTCACTTCAATCGAGACAAATTGGATCTCACACTCACGTTTCCTGACACATTGTATTGTATTTTGTGATTACTTGCTGTTGTCTACTAGTTAGGAAGCAATCAAATTGGCGAATCTATCAAATTAAAGAGGATCCATTGCCATGAACCAATTTACGTTTATTGATCCATTCTATCACGAATCCAATACTCAATTTTAATGTCGACAATTTGTTGTATACGGATAATTTATAGTTCGATTTGTGGAGGTTTGTGTGGTGAGGCATTGTTTTATATACGAGCATGTGTCGTTCCCTGTTACAACTCAAAGTATTTTCTATTTCTGGAATGATATTGTACATTTACAACCAACTGAAACTAAACTAAGCTTTTATTTTATTAAGAAAACATCGATGAATTTTAAAACTGATAAAGTAGCCAATTATTCGATGCAAATCGTAAATTTTACCAATACCTGCGTACGGATATAGCACGGAATAATCTTTTTCACTTAGATACTACTTGATCGGTTACAAATATTGGCGGGCACGACCGGCATTGAAGAAAAAATTTGATTCGATTGATTATAAAGTTAGTGAAAACATTTGTTAGGAGAATATTCAACAAAGTAGACATATTAATCTTTGTATTTTGTGTAAAATTTATTTATAAAATGTGATAAGGAATAGAAGCCAAGTGAACAACCGTATTAGATATATCATAATTATCAGTCCCTCAGGGTTTGATGACAAAAAAGTTATAATACTTGCAATAAATATACACTGAACAAATTTTCTAAACGTCCAATAGCATGTAATTAAATACAAATTTATGAAAATGGTTTTATATGCCGACTTAAAATTTGGCATTCTAGTATTATACATAGTTCACAAAGAAAATACCTATTTATCGTCATGGTTGACCATGCGTGACGGTGAGTACGATTTTCAACTTTTGGCACATGGATCACGTGTACTGTGTAGTAAGCGGTAAATTTCATTGCAATGCAATCCACGTTGTATGTCCAACATGAAAAACAGAAAAGATGGCGAGAATTACCACTGAAGAACGCACCAGGGCCATCGGTATGATTGATGCTGGTACTCCGATTCGATAGATATGACTAATTTCATGAATTGATTAATCAATTCAAATAGAATTTGGAAAAATAATTATAAAAATATGTAATTTTTGTATTATTGATCACATTTTGTTAATATTTCTGGTCGCCCATCTGTTCAATAGGCGCAAATATGTACATTTGTTTCTGTTCTTATATTTCGACGAAATACCAAGTGAAAGTTTATATAGTTAGTGGATTGAAAATGTCATTCAAAGCTTTCTGAAAACCATGAATAATAAACTTAATACATAGAAGATTGACTCTAAGTTACTGAAGGAAACGGATACGGATGTATAGAAGGCGCAGGACATATATAATGGATATAAGTAGAGCGTACAGACAAATTCCAATTGCCCCTTGTTTCCTGGCGTATTTACCATAGGCTTGCACCTCAAATGCTTGATGTTTTATGGATTGTTGTTACCCGAAGGACTGTGTGGAGAGGCATTGACTATGTACATGTATGTGGCGTTCCCTACAGTAACTTATTCTCTCTCTCTTTTAGTATTCTATATGTAATGTTGTACATGATATAAAATGTATAAAAGCCAAAGAGTTCTGGTTATGATGCAATAAAACAATTGCATTGGTTCCACACACGCATGTGATGCAGTTAGTTGACATGTTTGATAAATAAGTTTGCATATGTGTACGTGATAGATACGTTGTTCGGTGATAAGTTAGATATTTTATATGGTACAATTCCTAATACAAGATAACCACACAACCACAAATTGTAAATAACAACGGTAATCAAAAGCACCTAACTATAGGTGTTTGGTACCAATGAACGAGTCATTGCCCATGATTTCAAAAGACGGCAGTATTCAAGTTCAACGGTGCTATTTTTATGGGAACTTTTCACAGAGAAATATCTAATAAGCTGCTGCAAACACTTTACCGGGCAAAAATACTAGCATCGCAACACCCCGCATCGTGACCTGGCTCAAAATTAAATTTCAACAATACATGAAATTACAAGTTCGTCACTGTGTTTGTAATTATATAAATGTTCTAGCCTTAACACATTTTACATGACATAATTACCAAGAAATGTAATTCTACTCCCTTCAGTTCTCCTGCAATAAAAACCGGCGTGGAAGCACGGTGAACGATCGATCTCTTGAATAAGTAGTTATCGCTTTTAATTGATTCAAATATGGGTATTTCTCTCTAATCCTGCGGTACAGTACATGTATACCGTTAACATCGTGCTCGAATCGCAATGAAAACAAAGACAGGATTTAACGTCTGACTGAACTTAAATGGATCTAAAATTAAAACAAATTTCTACCCCTGGTACCCCTTAGCGAATTTCGGATTTCATCTATTCTCCATATTGAAGTATGGGTTATTAGCATCCATCTCGCTGTCCGCTTATGCTTCGTATTTGGCATTATTTCCTGCTCCAACTTCTTCATTTATATTCCTAACTAATTCTGAAATACAGAAATGTTGACCAGATATTGTTTATTTACTGCGTCCTAAGCGTGACATGGACTGGAAACATAAAACAAGCTATAAATACTTGTTTTCCATTAACAACATCGAATATCAGAAATAAATGGACCTTACACTGAACAGTCTGATATGTCTCAATACTTATTCCAGAAACTGGTTTTATTCATTTGCGCTTTACATCCGACGTAAGTACGCTTGAACTGATTCTGTCAACATTTTGTCCTATAATTGATTTGATTAGAATGAGAGAGCTCACTTACTTGAATTACGTCTGGCACTTGTCTGAATTGCAGAAGAGATTTGAACGGAAATGGGGAAATTAGGACATACCGTACTTGAAACTGGGGCCTTTGTTTGAAACATTATATGTCTGAAACTCAGACTTAGACATTAAACTGTTGTGTGTGTTTTTTTGGCTCCAACGTTATTATAACAATAAAGATTTTAATAAAAAGGCAGAAGTGTAGACTGGATATCAACTACTATTCACACAGAAGTGTAGACTCGATATCAACTACTATTCACTCAGAATTACACTACATTTGTATTTTAGATTACATGAAAGCAAAGGCTGGTAAAAAAAATAAATCCAAATTTAAGTCTGAGTTTGCGTTTTACAATGTTTAAGAAGAAGACCCCAGCTGCCGTCTGGTGAGATATTACAGGATGGCTTTGAAACGTAAATGATGTGAAAGGCGTACTGAGGATTAGTAGTTCAGAGCATTTAATCGAGTTCCGAGAAATATGGTTTCTGAATGTTTTGCATACTTTGTGGAACCGTAAAAGAGAGAATAAGTTACTACAGGGAACGCCACATACACAAGACAATGCCTCTATACACAGACCTCCGCAAGGAATGACATGGCCGACCATAAGACACGGATGTTTCATACTCGATCTTTGTTTACCTTTATACGTATCGTAATGTTACATATTGTCAGTTTAATGTTTTATTAGAACCCTTCATTAAACGATATTGATGCGATCATAAACATGTATATCAAAAAACTCGGTCATTTTTATCATAGAGTACATAATTTCAAACAACGTCTAGTTTAGTACAGTTAAAATCATTATTATACTGCTTATGCTATTAAGCCGTATTAAGCAGATTTGATATAACACGTGTTTGTCTCACCAAATTATCACCAGCGATTGCCATTTGCTAAAGCATTTATTTCTGCTAGAACGATTGCGACATTTTGTTTCGGGCTCAATATGAGAGCGACTGGTTAAATTTAATTAAATATCAAAACTACATGTAACAAAAGGAACGCATCATTCGCTCGACAAAACAGAAACAATTCCTGAATGGTAATGTTCATCTAAAGGAACTAATGATAAATTTATTAAAGCACAATCTTGAAGTTAATGCGCAAGAAAGCGTGAAATACGCAGAACTGAGAAATTTAATCAGTGATTTTGACACAACGTGTACTAATGAATCCAACATTTAACTGATCTGGGAAATAACTTATTGTATTGTCAAACTTAAGCTCTCATATTGGATTCGTAAAAACAAACTTGTATTTGAGACCCATCAATATTTGTCAAAGCTAAACAAATAAAGCAATCGCTCATGATGACGGTAGATCGGACCCATAGACTGGATGCAGGGACCGCTATACTGAATACAGGTACTTATATATCTTGTACAGCTACTGGCAAACTAGTAACAACAACAAATATACTGGGTACTTCAACCCTTGATGTAAAATTGGCCATACACTGAATAACTACATCCTGAATATAGCGACTGTAATACTGAGTACAGTTGCCCATATAGTGTGCACCGCCAACCGTTTACTTGGTATACATGTACCTCTACATACCGCCTCCGTGGCCGAGTGGTTAAGGCATCCGCCTTCGGAGCGGGAGGTCGAAGGTTCCTGCCTGGTGCCTGGCATTAAAAGGATAGGAATCGGGAAATAAATGTACTCAGAAAGTAGGTGTCTCATAAGTCAGAAATGGCTGGCCCTTTAAATAGGGGTGACGCTATAATAAATAAACACACACAAACTTTACTATATACTGACTAAAGCTACTGTAACACTGGATAAAAGAGGGAATAGGTTGCTACAAGGACAAATATTTGTCAAATTATTATACATGTACTTATCCATTTTTGTATACAATTATTGGTCAATTTGTCAGAGGAATGTTGATTCTTCCATGTTATTTATTTATATTCCAGTTATATCATGTATTCTATGTTATAAACTGGCTGACATGTCTATTGGGCCGGATGTATCTATTGTATGTTATATATACATTTTTACATGCACTGCGAAAGCTTCAAACTGCACAAGAAGTGGCGCCTGAACTTGTGCAAACATGTTGTTTTTTATTGATATGTTGTTGTTGAATTTCAGATGAGCAAATCCCTAACAGTTGAACAAAATACATCTAGCTTTATCAAGTTGGATTATAATGAACAAAAACTCCGTTCCTCAATTTCCCATTACAATGTATTTAACAAATTACATGGTGTGTACGAAGAACATTGACTTGTGGATATATCAATCTTGGTAAACGCTTTATTTTCATACATAATAGTATATGTGCACAATTCTTCATGATGTAAGAGGTACAAATAAAATCTACAAAAAGGATCACAGAGTTTAAAGTCGGACAATACTCAAACGCAAAAGAGAGTGTGCTTGTTCTTTTTATAATAGATTTAGCTACGTCGGTTCTAATGTTTTTATACGTGGTTCACGTGACGCACACAATTCACTGTGTTGAACCATCGCTATAAATCGGTCAGTATTGGGCTAAGTATTGCATAACATTCCTATATGTGATTCTGCACGATTTGCACACTTTCTTTTGCGTTTGAGAATATTAACAGTATAATCTACGGAATAAAAATAGAATCTGTAACACAACAGGATAATATTTGCCATCAGTGTTAATGGAAAACCGACATAAATCACGTTATAAATATTTCATATAGAACATTCAATTCCAGGGAGAATTTCATTTGACACTGCATGGTCTAATAGTAGCAATATTGACGCAGCAAGCATGACACTGCATAGTCTAATAGTAGCAATATTGACGCAGCAAGCATGACACTGCATAGTCTAATAGTAACAATATTGACGCAGCAAGCATGACACTGCATAGTCTAATAGTAGCAATATTGACGCAGCAAGCATGACACTGCATGGTCTAATAGTAGCAATATTGACGCAGCAAGCATGACACTGCATGGTCTAATAGTAGCAATATTGACGCAGCAAGCATGACACTGCATGGTCTAATAGTAGCAATATTGACGCAGCAAGCATGACACTGCATGGTCTAATAGTAGCAATATTGACGCAGCAAGCATGACACTGCATGGTCTAATAGTAGCAATATTGTCGCAGCAAGCATGACACTGCATGATCTAATAGTAGCAATATTGACGCAGCAAGCATGACACTGCATGATCTAATAGTAGCAATATTGACGCAGCAAGCATGACACTGCATGGTCTAATAGTAGCAATATTGACGCAACAAGCATGACACTGCATAGTCTAATAGTAGCAATATTGACGCAGCAAGCATGACACTGCATGGTCTAATAGTAGCAATATTGACGCAACAAGCATGACACTGCATAGTCTAATAGTAGCAATATTGACGCAGCAAGCATGACACTGCATGGTCTAATAGTAGAAATATTGTCGCAGCAAGCATGACACTGCATGATCTAATAGTAGCAATATTGACGCAGCAAGCATGACACTGCATGATCTAATAGTAGCAATATTGACGCAGCAAGCATGACACTGCATGGTCTAATAGTAGCAATATTGTCGCAGCAAGCATGACACTGCATGATCTAATAGTAGCAATATTGACGCAGCAAGCATGACACTGCATAGTCTAATAGTAGCAATATTGACGCAGCAAGCATGACACTGCATGGTCTAATAGTAGCAATATTGACGCAGCAAACATGACACTGCATGGTCTAATAGTAGCAATATTGACGCAGCAAGCCTGATATATACTCAGTACATTTAAAAACGCACAGTTTTTGTCCTGTAAAAAGTTTGTAACGTGTCATTCTATTGCATTTTGAAACTCATTTAATATGAAAATACCTGTTGACTGTTAATGGGATACAGCGTACATGTTATAGACACATGGAATAGTATTGTGTAAGTCATATTCTTGTATTCCTACGTAAGCGCAGGAAACTTGAGAAAAAATGTATGATGCGTTTTTAAATATACTGGATATATTCACCGACATAATGATTGCTTCACTCTTACACTATACTCCATAATTGAATGTGTTTGATTAGATATATGTTATATCCAAGAAATGCCAGTTACGCCAATGTTCGTTTTGATGTTAAGAATGAGATTGGGATTCAAAGGGTTCATCCTGTCCAACCTGTGTAGCCCGAGGTATTATACTCTATGAAAGAGAGAATACGTGGCTACTGGGAACGCCACATACATACGACAATGCCTCCCCACACAGACCTCCGGGAAAATAACAGTCCATAAAACATCAGGCATTGAGGAAGTGCAACGGTAAATACAAGGGAATAGGGGCGCAAGGAATGGCTTGCCCGACCATAATTGACAACTAAGAAGAATTAAGGAGTACAAACAGAGAGGGTTAATGGATGGAATACATCACGGAGCTAGCAAAAATATGCCGAACTCGGGAAATAACATTACACTATATCAAAGCGAAAGAATTGCACAAGGGGAAATGGGAATTTAATATACATCTAAAACATAAATAGAAATAATAACCACACAGTCTTGGAATGAAGCAAACTTCAGCCTATGATGTTTTATTGAAATGCTGTTTGCTTTTATTTGACATGATCTATGTCTCTCTAACAACATTTGTAAAACGATGATGGTAAAGTAGACAACATCAGTAGATAACTCAATATGTGATATGTCATCTGTCTTGTTCATTTATACAATCAATAGACGATCCGTGCTGAAGGAAGACGTAATTACGCGTAATGTCTAATCTTGTCTTCTGTAAGACTCTGCAATTATTTTAATTGCTATTCAGACAAATCCTATTTGCTGCCACAAAGGTCTTTCCGTTCTATGCGTAACTCACCCATTTCTGGATAATTTACCAAAGTCATTTAGAGAATTTCTAATCAGATTTGCATTAATTTAATCACCCGTTATTTTATATAAAATCAACGAATTGGAATAACAAAAAATACTGTAGTCTCTGTAAGACTCGGAAGAAAATATCGATTTGGTTTCCAGGACAAAATGATCTAAAATGGAATTATGTAAGGACAGTTAATGCAGGTAATTGTTTGACGTTCCCAGATGCAGACGTTGCAATTCTGGTGATAACAAAATGTCGTGTCGTTGACCAAACGGACCGGATAACCTATACAGTACCTCGATGTTCACAGGATTCACGAGTGTTAGTGCATCTTTTGAGTGCTACAAGTACAGTTTTGTTATAATAAGCGTCCAACGCCATTAAACTATACATTGCATTGTAAAGTTCCACTTACGACCGATGGTAGTTCAGTTGTGAACCGGTGTTAGTTGACTGATCCATCTTTTGTCAATGTTTCGAACAAGAAAGATTATGTAGTGCAAGGTGGGGCAATACGCCCACATTAAGCAATAGTTTACAATAATAACCATCAGTTTGATTAAGACATAACTGGCTATACGTGCAAGTTTGCTCAAGACCTATACATTTATAACATATTTAACTCGAGATACAAAACGAGATATAGCTCAATCAATTGAACATAACTTCATTGATTTTTACGCATTTTGATAAGGGGAAATAATCTCTAAACATTTTATATTTATAAATAACTTCTGGTGAAATGTAGTACAATTTCGCGATCATGGAAGCACTGCATAAATACCGTCAAACAAACGCACGAATGGCAAAAATCGAGAATACAATGTGTACGAGGCAATACTGTAAAATTAACTAATCAGCGTTTACGCAAAATAGTGTAAAACTACAAAAAATACAATTAAAAACTTACATTTGAAGATACATGTTTAAATTTTTCGCGGTATTCACATCCGCGTAAGACGTCACAAAAAGAATATCGCGCGGCACGGTAAATCTAACGATGTCAGATTTTTTACGCGTAGGCCTTTTAACTGACTGTTCTAACCTGTTAGTACCTGTCAATACATTTGTAAAAAGTTTTCAAGGACTATATGTGTCACCAATTCACTCAAATTTAGTGGTAACAGGTTGTGACTTTCTTTCACAAGAGAAGTGGAAATGCTAAAAATGGTATTTATTAGAAATGACACTACATGTAAAAGAGAGAGAATAAGTTGCTACAGGGAAAGCCACATACATAAGACAGTACCTCCTCACACATACCTCCGGGAAAACAACAATGCATTAATCACGATAAGAGGGTGCTTTTTACACTTCCAACATGGTTAACGTACTGGCGAAATGTATTCATAGAGTTCCAAAACAAATTCAAGCAATATTTTTCAAAAAGCATGCCCTCTTCCATTTCTTTAGGGGGTTAAGCTATTTTCAAGTGTTAAATAACAAGCATCGATCTGTATGACTGCCGTTTATCCTGTTTAGTAATAATCAAACGTCATTACTTCTTACAATTAATTTTTCATAGTTTTATAATGGGCCATGAAAGCATATTTCATATCCGAACTTGGCATATTTCTCACATGTGCAAAAAGTTGAGAAACGGAGCACGTGTTTTACAGTAGGAAGAGTGCTCTGCCACCTGAATGCCACAAATCAAGCCAGCACAACATGACTTCAAAATATTAATTTCATATGCTGCAATAACACAAATTGCCAGATACCAGACAAAAAATATAATTTAATCATATGGGTGAACAGACAATTATTACCACAGAAACAAGTGTGACTTTACAAATACTTCACACTCTTCCGTTGGAACTATGTCCTCTAGCTTCCCCATCTCTCTTTATTCATGCTTAATACCCATCTTTATTTACTACAAACTCATTGTCTTTCTATCTCTCTATAACCAATCTTTATTTACTACAAACTCATTGTCTTTCTATCTCTCTATAACCAATCTTTATTTACTACAAACTCATTGTCTTTCTATCTCTCTATAACCAATCTTTATTTACTACAAACTCATTGTCTTTCTATCTCTATAACCATAAATGAAAACAAGAAGAATAAGGCCGATTATTGTTTATTTATAGACAATATAACATACAGATATTATCACATTACACAACCATAAAGTATATATTATTGATACAAAATGGATACAAAATGTGCAAATTATGGTGATTACAGAATATTACCCTCCAATTATACTTTTGGAACTTATGTTAACAATAATGAGAATGTATACATACTATTATATTTTTACCATACATTGAAGACATACAATATCAGACAGCTGATTTAATAATAAATACTTCTAAAAGTAAACATAACACTGGCTTCAGCTATGGCTGAATGTAATTATTGCCCTGTCACTATTGTAAGAGGATACAAGTATCCTTCACAGTAAGGGAGAACCCTTAAAAATATCACATCAATTTACACTTTCGAGTGGTATTGTGTAAGAAAATGTCTGGCAATCTCTTCAAAAGTGTGGATTTTTTCACAACAGCCCCACCAACGACATGACAATTTTGTTGGTGACACCCCAATCAATTACAAGACTGTGTAGAAGACGACTCATAAAAAACAACTTTCAAACTTCATTTGAGGGGTGTATAAACACATCAACAGATATTTTAGCAGAGAAAGCAGAAAGCACACATGTAAATACTTAAGGACATAAAGTCAGCATTTGATCATTGTAAACAAAACCTTCCAAGTTGTCAGCATAGAAGACATTAACAACATAATTATATATGCATTTTTAAAACAATGTTGAAGAAATGCCAACACAACACAAATCGAGCTCATAATTTCACTAAAATTACCAGTCCTGAAAAATTTGTTTGAAGAATAGACAGTTGAGGCTGTTCTATTTTGTCAACCTATGCCGATATCTCATCGACCAGTCTAAAGCCTCAATTCTTGATCAGTATGGAAAAATCAATGCCTTAAATATATGCATTACATGTATACCTAAATATGGAAGATATGAGATTCATAAGGGGGGAGCAAATAATATAATGACACAAATTTGTGACAAGACTGCAAATTAATGATTGGGTAATACTAGTTGTATCAAACACACATACTTTTAGATTCAGCAAAGTATTTGAATTCAGTTTGTCTGATGAAGTATCATAGTTAATACAAAATGTTTCATCTTCTTTTTTCCTTATTGTATCATACACACTTGTAGCACAGGTTAAGTAAACATACAAACTGTCAATTTGTTTACAACTGATAAGCATCCTTCAACATTCATTACCACACAATAATGTTCACTGACAATAGAAAATATTGCATAATGTTTGCATTATCTAGAAACAACATGTATAACAATCAAACAACAGAAAAGTTACCAGACAACTACACTAAACAAAATGGCTAAGTACTCGGCTGACATATTTAAGACATTGCAATTAGAATATGAATATATCAAAAAGGAATTAAACAAACGGAACGTTCCATATTTACAAAATGCTTTTACATAATTTCATCGCAAAATACAGTTGATTCATTGAAATCAAGCCAATTACATAACACCACACAGAAATTAAAAGTCACAGATTAACTGAAAGAGTCATTGCAGAGTGTCACTGCCGGTTGCCTAGATAACTCAATATGTCAGTGGAGTACTTAGTACTTTTGTTTAGTGTAGATTTCAAGTGTATGAATGTTACTACTGCAAGTCTATAGAACTGAGCAGTTGAGTATGAACATTACATAACACTTGAACCTAATACATGACAGGATTAGTATACACATCTAGACATATTACATTTATATAACATCATGTGGACTGTCATCCTATGATAACTGCAGATAAAACTATCTCTGATTATAGCATATATAACTTACAACAGTATGTAACTACACTACTCAACGTTTATAATCTGTCACCCAAGAGTATTATACAGCATCACAGTATTTATTTGGACACATGTACACATTCAGAAGTTCCACTATGTGCTGAATTTCAAGGATCATTTTGATAATTCTTGACAGGATTTTACCATTTCAGCCAGAATCCCGAGGGTCAAAATGTGGCTTGTTGGAAATTTCAGGCATCAAAGGGTCAACTCCAGGGTCAAATGGAACCCCTGCACATTAATGATAATTGTAACATACAATAATAACGAATCATTATAATTGTTGTTTCAAACACCATGTGTAAATGTTACAATAGAACAGATCTCTATAATATCGGAAAAAAATAGTTTTGACAACAACTTGTGGTTTAATGCCATGGCTATGTGACTTATCACAAGTGTTGAGTAGTGTAGTAAACAAAATTAAAACTATAACTGACTATGATGTATAAATATACATAAAAACAATAAATTATATGTTAAAATGATGACAATATATTGCTTTGATGTGTAAATATCTCATCAAAATGGTACAGATCAATGGTACAGATCTTTACAATCATAGCTTAGTAAACAATACAATCAAGTTTTGGAACAATATTGTTCACAATTCTTAGCGTATATTGCCTATTATTTATTGACATAAAAACATATATACTTGGCAAAATATATCTACTTCATTATGCTGAAAAGAATACAGAAAAATCTGTGAAAACTACTTTTATTACTATCTGTGTTAAATATTTATCTGACTCTGTAACTGTACCATCACATTTCATTTTTAAATTCTCACTCGGCCTCTGATGACTATTTTTCTCTCACAGATTAAATATGTGGCAAAAAACTTTACTGTCAAACGGTTATTGCCTAAATTAACGTATTGTATTGTATTTATTATTGGATAGGAAGAAAGAAGGCAAGATGATTAAACTTTGTTCAAGTAAGCCACACATCTACTTATCCATAATTTTACCCTTCAACATAAGTCTGTAAGGTTGAATTGTAAGGGGTTGAACTGAATTAATCTGTTATTTGGTAAATAGACTTTAGTGTTACTCAGACACCCCAGAGATTTATACTTGACAGAAAAGTAGGTGTAGATCATATTATGCGTACATGTTAACTTTATGTCTATGATCAAGGTATAGTGGAATGATGAATATTTATTTCATGTGCAGTTGCCACCGACATAAATGGAATGCTTGATCATAGAAAACTTATTTACTGAAAATTCTAGAACACATTCTACAAAAAAAAGGCCTTCAACGTAATTTAGAATTAAATGGGCAAACATTCTAAATTAAACATTCATGACTGTTAAAGCAAAGCTAAAATATTACTTAGTAAGACACATGGGTTTGGAACTGCATATATTATTCAATAACCAAGCTTAATTTGCAATTTTGAATGCAACAAATTCTCTTATTCATACCACACAAACATTTAAGACCACTGTAGCAACAAAATGATGGCTGATGATAATTAAAGCTGGCTTTATGATAAATATGTATCAGCTTTTTGAATGGATTATTCTGTCTTTCCAAATTCCTCGATCTTCAGCATCTTTAGAGTTTCATTCCATACCTTCTCCTGCAGCTCTTCACCTTCTACATTTTCTTTGTAGGGTTCTCTCTTACACTCTCTGAAAGGTAATATGTAGTATAAATAGAATAGTATAGTGTAAACTTGTGTGTTCAACAATGATTGTATAAATAAGTTCTTCCCACTTATACTGATCACTCCTGCTTACAGTTTCCTCGATTTCTATCCAGTACTTGTGTCAAATTTTAGGGACTGTGAAAATCATAACCAAGCCCCACTCACTTAAACGCATCACCTTCAGATTAGGAAATAGGCACTCTACCTCTCAACAACTATGCCTCCCAGTAGGCAGTACATTGATACTGTATGAAGACCAGGTTTTCTAGAGCAAAAGGAATTTAACCAGCAACAAACAAAATGCCAGGAGCACAACTTCTCATGCTGATAAACATTCATGTAAACTTGAATCTAACTAAAATACTTTGGGAAATACTCACAACACAAGTTTTGCACACCCTTTATGCTAATGCTAAATAAGTCAAGGCCCATAACTCTGCTGAAAATGGGCTGCAGAAAAAACAAAACCCCAGGGGTGCGTTTCATCAAATATTAGCGATGCGATGTCATAAAATCGCAGATCGCTTTCATTTGCTAGTTCATTTGCGATTACCACTATTTGCGTTTCATCAACACCATCGCAAGTATACTTTCTGTCAATTAAAGCCGATCGCAAAGTTCCTTTTCGCCACTAAGAAACAAAAGGCAGACAGTCTGTAAAATGACGTCACAAAGCGCACCTGTTTTTGCATTCTGTCAAACAGACATGTCGAGAAGCTCGAATTGGACACTTGCTGAGCTTTCAATCACTCCTCTGACATTACAGAGATGAAAAACACCGTGTTAAAGGCTGCTTATCACAAGATGGCCTCTCAACTCCCTGCCAACCTACGTCATCTCCCGCGTTTTTTGTAATAGATAAAACCCACATGAACCGTTCTGTGATTAAGACCGGATTCCAAGGTCACTACAATTTTGTAAACAAATGTTATTTGTGAATGCTCTCCCTTTGCAAAAATATGCATGCGAGTTATTCGCTTACTGTTTACTTTTAACACTTATTGTTATTATGATAACATGTATGTCTGTCATTTTTGCGATGAATACAGTAGTTTGCGAGTGCTAGAACCCAGTCGCTAATATTTGCGATTTTATACAGGCTAACAGGTGCGCTCGCAACTTTACGATGTTTAATGAAATGCGATTTGCGATTTTTGTCTGCAATTTTGCGATTATCAGCTGCGATTTGCGATGCGACCGTTGATAAAACGCCCCCCAGGTGCACAACTTTACATGCTGATTAATATTCCTGTTAACTTTCATGACTCTAACTAAATTACTTGGAAGAGATATACGCAACAAATAATGTTGATGCCAGCTCCCCCCCACCGCAGCCTTTACCAATCGAATTACCAGTGTGTTTCACTGGAAAACCTTGCGAAAAAGAGATAATGGGCAATCTGGGAAGTAGGCACAATTACATCTGAATTTAAATGTCATAAAATCTAAAAACAACACACATAGATGGCTGCCAATGAGTATAACATCAATACTTAGACAATGTCTACAAAGTTATAAAAAATAATTGAATCAAGCAATACAATACAAATATTGCAATTTCAAGTAATCTAGTAAGACTAGTAGTGACAGCAAGTGTAGACAATTAAAGGGTAAAAAGCAATCAAAGTCTTCTTATGTAACAACCATATTTGTTTTTGTCAGCAAGCTTATATAATTATGTAGGATACAATAAAAATAAGACATAACAAATGAAAGAACTAAAAGCTTACTCAAGCTATTCAAGTGAGTGCAGTCAGATAGAATAACATAAATCACCAATACTTCACAAGAACTTGGTACGGCAAATTACCTCCCTTGGCATTATTAGAGGGACAATCACTGGTGTGTTCTAGTACATTTTATGACACTCGTTTACTTGAATTATTAATAAGTGAGGCAGTCTATTCAAACATGCTAGTGGGAATAAAACACTAGCAAACAATACCTTTATTTTTTATCAGGCTCAACACTGTTTTTCAACAATATATCAATTATACATGGCGATCAGTTAACCTAACCTGTTTCCGTTGAATTCATTAACAATCATTACTTACTTGTCCTTCCACAAGCGGCTGACTACTTCCCAGAAGGAATCAGAGGTTAAGGACAAAGGACCGTAGCAAAATGTCTGAGAAGGACATGACCAGTCCATCCCAGAAATCAAACTGCACTACCCGGGAGAAAGTCTAGCACACTGACCACTGAGCTAACCAGACGAGATAACAATACCTAATGTGCATTACTTACTTGTACATATAACCAGACACAGATGTCAATGCATCAGCCAAGACACAGAATATAGTGGTCTGTGCTCCGTCGTCAGAATGCTTCATAATGAACCATAATATAGGTGCAAACATCAAACTGATAAATCCATTCTTTCGGAACGGCATATGACGATGGATTTTGGTGTTTACAACACCAGGAATGACACAAGTCATGGCAAATCCAGTATCTGCAAGAGAAATTATTTCATTACAAGGTGTGTCTGATATTAACAAATATATCTAACATGCCAAGGTCTTCATCAATATCCTACAAATAATAATTGAATATCTGATAACTAGCAGGATTTCAGTCATGTTTTCTTATTTAACTTCTGTTTCAAAATCATATAAATTATTTTTCTCACATGTATACATTTCTACATGAATTGTTGCAACTACAATGTAGACTTCTTGAGATAGAAGTATATCAAACTCTACACATGATAAACTATTTTTTAACCAGTAAAATTCATCATATAAAAATTTGCAGTGAATTTGAAATTATGAACTTTTTGAAAGAAGTTGAACCACATAAACAATGTAATTGGAAATTAAATTACCTTCAAATGTAAATCTCTTTGCAAATTCCTTGGTAAACAGGACAACAGCAAGTTTACTTTGAGCATAAGCTTCTGAAGCTTGGTATTCCTTTTCCTTGAAGTTAAGATCCTCAAAGTCAATTTTACCCAGATTGTAGGCTGGGGCAGTAGTATTGATCACTCTACATGGTGCAGACTGTTTTAATGTGTTATATAGTAGATGTGTAAGGTAAAAATGACCTGAAATCCAAGAATATATTGACTGATAAACAACTATGTGGGAATATACATTTATCTAAATAAAACGGACTACAAAATTAAAAGTGCTTCAACCAAATATCAAAGACTTGAATATAAAATAGTACTTGATTAGCGACATGTTTAAATGCAAACAGTCAAATGTTTAATATAGGACATTTGAATACAAGTTTTTACAACAGTAGACAGAGAATACAGTTAAATACCTTGCATTAGCTTTTGAACTGTTTTATATGAAGACAAACTTGACCAGCATTATAGGTATATGGATGCAGTGACTACTATAATGCGTCTTCGCCCAAGTTCTTCCAGAATAAGGCTTTTTATTAAGAGACAAGAAACAGCAGGTTACATGACAGTGATTGAATATTAACATCTCCACAAACATATTATATTGGGTAGAGTTAAAACACAGACTCAGGGATCTCATAGACACAGACTCAGGGATCTCACTAGACTCCTAATTAGGCATTTTGGACTCCAATGTTTTTCCCTGGGTCTCCTGTTTCTGGCAAAATTCCTTTGAATTTGCACTGAATGACAGCAACTTTTTCCAAAAGCATGGTTTTATACTCCAGTTTCAAATCCTAGAGAGAACCCTGACTGACAGTCAAGAAAAGGAGAGAAGGATGCAATGTGCAAGATGAAAACATCATTCTTGCACAATACATGTATACATAAAATGTTCACAGTCAGATTGGTGAACTCAACAGAAACACAGTATGAATTATATAGTCTTCTAACCTAGGTAGTTGACTTGAAGATGTTCCTCAAACTCATCTTCTGTGGTATTTTGTGGAGCCATCATAACACCAGCATTATTCACCAAGAAATGAAGATTTTCTTCCTCTAAAAGAATACAATTCTACAATTTAGAGCACTTTATCTACAGCATATTGAAGAACGTGAATTAAAATAAATACAGAGCAACTTCTGCGCATCACATTTTAGTAGATGCAAATTCCCGTGATTGTTGAGAGGCCATTTATCTGGAGATTCTAAATTGGCTGTTACCTTTACTACATAAAAGTAGTACCTGGAGATGTAGATCTGTATATCAAAAAACAAAGAACCAATTTACTAAAACAAGACTTAAAGGCATATATCACAATTAGTTCTAATGGACAGATTTCTTTTAAATTTTGCACATATCAAGATCAATCCTTTCAAAACAAAATGACATAGAGAAAAATATGGGTCACCAGGCTTGTTCCAGGGTTATACCCCATTGTGTGACCCCACCGTACGGCCCTTTTAGGCGGATTTTTACTAAATTGAGAATATCATTTAAAATGTATGTTCAAACTGTTCAGATGCATTACTAACGTATTTCTATACACTATTTTGATTGGAATATAGTAATAAACAGTTGTAAAGCACCAAATCTGTTTGAATTTATCTCTTTTAGAAAAAAATATGTTTTTCATGACAAAATTCATGAAAAAAAGGGAGACAATCTGACCCATGAATGAAGAAAAACAACCATATTTTTTTTTTGAGTGGACAGATTTTTTTTAAACTCCATATATTTATACTGTATACAATAATAAACAATATGAAAAGAATTCAGCAAGCACATCTCTATAAATGTAAGACTATGCCAAAACTGTTAATTCACAAACTTACACTAACTTTTCCTCTAAAAAGCCACAAAGTCTTTGTGTTTAAATGCATCGCTATCAGTGGGCTGCTCAGTGTCAGATTCGGATGAGACATTGTCCGAAATGCTGGTACAGTTGTCAAGAGAGTCGTAAAGAATACTTGAACCAAATATATTTTGTTTCTTCAGTGCGTTGGTAGTATCTGCACTTAAAAACCTACCCTTCTTGTTTTTGCAGCGAAATGCCATTGTTATACGCGAAAATACGATGTAAAAGTTGTGTTGTTCTTCTGCTGTTGAGTTACCAATACGGTGTGTAAGAATAACTACTCCGTGAGAATAGCAATACAGCTGCGCATTACGTTGCGCACAAACTATTGTGATATACGCCTTTAAGACAATTCAAATATAATGTAAAACCCAATTCTGTCATTTGACTGAAAATTACATATTTAAAAGTTCATATTAAATTTTTACTAGTGAATCAAAATGCTAACATTATAAAAACAAAGCCACCATGGACTTACTCTTCTTGAATGCTTCAACAAAACTTTCAATGGATTTCATAGAAGTCAAGTCACACTTCATAGAGAAAATTTTCTCAGATTTTGTTTTGGTTCTCAATTCTTTGACCACTCCTTCAGCATCTGTTTCATTCTTTGCAGCGATGTACACCTTAGCGCCTGTATCAAGTACAAAACAAGAGAATTAAACCAACTATATCAATGTTGTTGAAATCAACTTGCACAAGTATGATTCAGCAATACAATGAAAATATTTCCTCTGAATCATCACAACCAAATCATAACTCTTTGTTGAAAATCTTGTGGCCTTTCATGACAATTTCATCTTTATTTTCTTAATGTTACATGAACGGTTATAGGCCATTTTGTTGAAAAATCAATTAAAATATATACATGAAATGTATTTTTTATGTAGACTTCCAATATCAGGAGATATCATGGAATATAGAAACTACCCCTGTAAGTTAAGGTATTCTTTTAAATTTTTATAAGTTTGGAAGATAAAAATATCCAAAACATTATTCATAAATGACAAGACCCTAATTTTTAAGAAAGTATCCCGAAAAGTTCAATTACATTCTTAACCCTAATCAGAAAACATCCATTTGAAATGTAACCTACAAGTGTCATTTATATATTAATGTAGTCCAGTCATCTAAATAGGACATTGGATGATCAAAACATTTGTAAGCACAAAAATTGACAGCAAACCTCTCTTAGCAAAGTCTTCAACAATATACTGTCCAATTCCACCATTTCCTCCAGTCACAATGGCAATCTTTTCATCCAATTTTGTATCACTTGTACATCGTGCACCACGGAAATACAACCTGAAAAAGATTTGTCACAATTACAATGGCAGCAAATTATAGGACGATAACCTGCCGAGATTATCTTTGATTGTCAATTATAGAATGTGTTAAATTTACCCTTACATGTTACCTGTTCTAATTCTTATACTTGTGTTGTTAATTATGTATTTTAGAATGAAATGCGACAGTATTTCATACTGTAATCATCTTAAATTCATTGCTTTTATACAGTAATTGTTTTAATTCATTATTTTATCATTAAAATTATGTTCTTTACAGTATAAAAATAATTAGTTTTATGTCGATTTGTTTCCCTCTATATTTTATATATGTGGTACGCTTTCGTCCTGTAAAATGGTACACTTCGTCCTGGTACGCTTCGGTAGTGGTACACTTCGTCCGACATTCATTCTACACACCACATGATTCAGGGAAATTGACTTAGGTCTTATTTAATAGATCCCAGAAATTTGTAATTAACATCTCCTAAACTTTTAACGATTTATTTGTTTGTTTGTTTGTTTGTCGGGTTTAACGCCGTTTCTCGACGATATTTCAGTTATAAACGGCGGCTGGTTCACCTAACCAGTTTTTCCTGGACTGAAATCTAACCAGTACTAACTTACCCTTCCACAAGGAGCCGGCAACTTCTCCACATGAGGAGGAAAATCGACATTTTTTTCAAATTTTCATGGAAGGGTATATTGTGCCGCGACCGGGAATCGAACCCGGATCGCCGGGTTACAAGTCCAGCGCACTAACCACTGGACCACGGCTCAACCATTTATTCAAAATATTGATTACAATAACATGAATATTATGAGGACAATATTTAAACTGTTCAATGATTATCTATGCAAATAGTGTAATTCGATCTATAGTTATTCAAACACCCTTATTTACCATTTTAAGTGCACAATTGTGAATTACACGGCTCCCATATTCCTAGAACGCGAGTCTAGGCCAACAGTAACAATTTCAAGAAAAGTAATCATAACCACTGGCACTGCATAATTAGTATCTATTCCAATACATAAACTCAGATGCAATTGTTAGTTATTTGGAATAGCTGCTATGTCAATTAATACAACTCTGTATATCTTAAACCATCTTACAAATGCCAACTGCTGGGTATGACTAAAATACGCAATGGAGATTCGTGGGGGCAATGGGGGCAATGGGGGCAATGGAGATTAAAATTCAATATACAGCGTTTTTTACTTTAAATATGTCACATATTCGACAAAGTGTGGTATATAAATGTGTAGATATTGTTTATAAATATGTTATGATAGATCTACTGTAAACAAATACATATGTAACGATTTTCACTTGGGCAATGGAGATTTTTTCATCGGCGCAATGGAGATTTCTCCCTATTATATCTACCACGTAAACTTGTAAACTAACACACATTAACCCGATTTTTATTGTGTAAATGTGATTAATTTCTTCAATTATGCATGTATTATACTTATATATATATGTGAATTCACAACTGCAATGAAGTTTGTCCAGGTACGCAATGGAGATTTTCACTGGGGCAATGGAGATTTCCACTGGGGCAATGGAGATTTTCACTGGGGCAATGGAGATTTCCACTGGGGCAATGGAGATTTTTACTGGGGCAATGGAGATTAAAATTCAATATACAGCTTTTTTTACCTTAAATATGTCACATATTCGACAAAGTGTGGTATATAAATGTGTAGATTTTGTTTATAAATATGTTATGATAGATCTACTGTAAACATATACATATGTTACGATTTGCACTTGGGCAATGGAGATTTTCTCGTACGCAATGGAGATTTTTTCACCGGCGCAATGGAGATTTCTCCCTATTATATCTACCATGTAAACTAACACACATTAACCCGATTTTTATTGTGTAAATGTGATTAATTTCTTCAATTATGCATGTACTATACTTATATATGTGAATTCACAACGGCAATGAAGTTTTTCCAGGTACGCAATGGAGATTTTCACTGGGGCAATGGAGATTTTCACTGAACTTACGAATTTTTACAAAATCTAAATATTGTTTAAAACCAAATTCAGAAAATAATACATATGAGCTAGCTCTTGTGGAATTGTTAAGTTATGTATATTATAAATATATGGAATTTGAGATTAGTAACAATTAATATTAAAATGGAACTCTAAGAATAAAACAATCAATATTCCGTTGTTTAAAACACTCATAATTTTGCTAGGATCTATATCTATAACACTTGATTGGTTTTTCCCAGAAATACCCCAAACCGTAACTATACAATATGGTTGTAATGTAATTTTCTCAGTTGTTCTTCAATATCAATCATTAAATATATGACATAAACATTTGATAATACAGTTTTCGGTATTAAGCACTTTGCGCACCAACGTTTAAACAATCCATAGCGTCCAATATACAGAGCCAAATCACTACAAAAAAAATAATACTATAAAAAAAAGAGTACTAACCTCACAATATATGCAAAAGTCATCACAATTATCCAAACACACATAACACGGATACTTAGGCATTTTGAAATCACAAATTTTTTGTAATACTTAATCGTTTGTTTAAAAATGATTATGATAACATTTGTTGTATATGCTTTTATTTATCGTCGCCACCGGTTTCCCACATGGGCGACGCCTCCGGAAGAATGTTAGTCATATTAGATTTGGAGGATAGTGCATGATACAGAAGATGCCCCAGTTCCAGAAGCACCCCTGGTTCTTTTTACGTGCTCGATGTAAAGCATCATACACGGGACCTCGGTTTTTAAAGTCTCGTCCGAAAGACTGTTAGTACGGTCAGTGATGGAGCGGGGAACCGAACCAGCGATCCCTGGATTACAAGCGTTTTACCACTGGACCACTGATCCGCTACTATGATAACATGCTTCTAGAATATATCTTTATACTTTACCCGGATTTTGAAATATTTTAATTAGTACTTCTCAAACTTGGGGTGTGATCGCATTAATTAAACAATGTAATGTAATTAATTTACAACAGGGATGTCATCACACTTAACTACTTGTGACAATCAACAGGTAAATCAGTATAATTATGGAAGATGAGAGGGTCAATAAGTGTTCATTGCACTTAATCCCTTCAAACAGAAAACATGTAATTCAGTATAATTATGGTAGCTGAGATGGTCAATAAGTGTTGATTGCACTTAATCCCCTTTAAACAGAAAACCTTTGATTCACCGAAAATAAAACCGCCATGGAATTCCTTAATTGGTTAAAAGCTAACTTACGTGTGCCTAATAAATTGCAATTAAAACTTAAACTCGAATGATAGTTATTGGTTTGTTCGAGTAAAACAAAAAAATACGGTATATGTGAAATTAATAAAATCAACATTAAATTGTGTATTATGCGGGATTTCTTCCATACACACATTACACGTACAATAAATATCCAAATAGGTAATATTCTACTCGCATATTATCAAATCCTACACAGTACGGCAAATGTAATTACTATTAATGTTTTACATTTAATTTTCATACCGTCTTGTACTAGTATCCATTCGACCAGCGAAATATCTCCATTTCGCCCATACTCTTACGTATACATAAACTCTTACTTTATTCACGGACCTATATACGTATATAGGTCCGTGCTTTATTATATTGCTTATTGAACAAGTATGAAATGTTATATTTCGTTTAAGATAATACGAATTATAGTGTGTAATTCTGCAAATAATAACGTTATGGATGTTCTGTAAAATTGCATTATTGTATATGGACTCGATCATAAAGGAAACTTATTAACTTTATGCGTATGAAATTTCCAAAATCATGAAATATACTACGTATATAACTCTTCTATGATTAATTATTTTTTTGAGATCAGCCTTCATTGCGCATCTGAAGAATCTCCAATGCGTACGTAAAAATCTCCATTGCCCCAGTGAAAATCTCCATTGCCCCAGTGGAAATCTCCATTGCCCCAGTGGAAATCTCCATTGCCCCAGTGGAAATCTCCATTGCCCCAGTGAAAATCTCCATTGCGTACCTGGAAAAACTTCATTGCGGTTGTGAATTCACATATATAAGTATTGTACATGCATAATTGAAGAAATTAATCATATTTACATATTCAAAATCGGGTTAATGTGTGTTAGTTTACAAGTTTACGTGGTAGATATAATCACGGACCTATATATGTATATAGGTCCGTGATATAATAGGGAGAAATCTCCATTTCGCCGGTTAAAAATCTCCATTGCCCAAGTGAAAATCGTTACATATGTATTTGTTTACAATAGATCTATCATAACATATTTATAAACAATATCTACACATTTATATACCACACTTTGTCGAATATGTGACATATTTAAAGTAAAAAACGCGGTATATTGAATTTTAATCTCCATTGCCCCCATTGCCCCCACAAATCTCCATTGCGTATTTTAGTCATACCGCCAACTGCTTGGTCACCGACCAAACCTAAATTTAACGACGTCTAACCTAAAAAGCGTTACTGCCAAGACATTACCGAAGTCCGTATATAAATCCGCCAACTAAGGCAATGATGATCGGCCACCACGATTGGAAAATAGCTTCAGGATCTGGCATTCCTGGCGGTAAGCCAGGTACAGTAGGTCTGTCACTCATTTTAATTAAAATTATTAATCAGCGTTCGCTTTAGAATTAATCCCTTTCCACGCTCAATATTTGACGGCGATCGTAACATCCACACTCTCGTGCCAAACACACATTTATCAACAGAGGACACTGAAGTGGATTTCTGTTTATCTGTAATTTTCATTCTATGATTGAGAAAATTGGTCGAACTTGTTTCTAGTTATGATATTAAGATGACGCAATTCAACCGTTGAGCCTGTCTTTAATTGAATAATTCTGATTTGTATAGTTTCATAACGTCGCGAAAACTAATGACTTGCACTACTGAGGCTAGACTTCAATAAATCATTGTTATGCAAGTTAAGTAGTTAGAAATTTATAATTTTGCGGAAATATTTCATTAATATTTTTTGTACTTGTACAAGTATACATTTCTGTAGTCAGTACTATACTATTCCTTTCAAAACCACTGCATTTAGTAATCTTAAATTTGATTTTAGTACCTCAATTATATCACTCAAGATTGATACACTAGGCCCTACATTCCCCCATTTTTTGTCGATTTTTAGCTAGTAAATACTGCTTATCTCTTAATGTAACTTATATCCAAAAATCCTTGTTGTGGTATTCAAACGTTTGTGGTTACATCAAATATATAAAATTGTAAACAACTAGATCCAATTAAATGGTGTGGATGTGTTGTCTTTATGTGTGTATAGCGTTCCCTGTAACAACTTAATCTCTCTTTAGTCTTTAGTAAATGCTCAGAAACAGTGATTGGCAAATTAACCAAATAATTACATTTCTGTTTTCAGTTAAACACAAAAAGACGCTTGGTGTTTTGATAAATTGAAATAACAAAATAGAGTGGATGCTCGAGGCATTGAAGAATGAAGCTAAATAGCTACTTGCTGTTCAGTACAATACCCGCTGGTTTTGGGGCAGCAATATTGTTGAAGTAAGTAAGGCTGTTCATAAAAAATTGTTTGTTTGACACGACCGTACCTACTCCTGAAAATGACCCAGTCACATAATTTGTTTTCTGGGATTTCCCTGATGCAGAAATATTGAGTCCCTGACTCTCTTTTCTTTCTAGGGACTCCCATTTTCCACTTACTGTTTATCCCTGGGACCCCTGAAATAAACGTTTGTCAAGAATAAACTGCAGATGTGGGACCCTACAAATTTGCTAAGAATACTGAAATTGACAACAACAAGGGTCCAAGGTTCCCTAGCAGAAAAATCCTAGGATAAAACCCTGTGTCTGAGTGGACATTTTTATTGTGGCTGCATATTAATTGTGGAAACTTTAATGACCTTAAAAAAGTTACAAATAAATTAATTACCTACTCATCAGAATTTTACTGGGTGGGGATATGCCAAACAATTGTTTAAGGATTGCCCAATCAACCAATAAACAATGCGTTTCAGCAATTGGCTACAGCAATAATACTTACATTGACCAGTGTGATATAATGTGACTGCTCAAGTATGTATCATGTTAGTTTACATTGGTGTGATATAATGTGGCTGCTCAAGTATGTATCATGTTAGTTTACATTGGTGTGATATAATGTGGCTGCTCAAGTATGTATCATGTTAGTTTACATTGGTGTGATATAATGTGGCTGCTCAATTATGTATCATGTTAGTTTACATTGGTGTGATATAATGTGGCTGCTCAAGTATGTATCATGTTAGTTTACATTGGTGTGATATAATGTGGCTGCTCAAGTATGTATCATGTTAGTTTACATTGGTGTGATATAATGTGGCTGCTCAAGTATGTATCATGTTAGTTTACATTGGTGTGATATAATGTGGCTGCTCAAGTATGTATCATGTTAGTTTACATTGGTGTGATATAATGTGACTGCTCAAGTATGTATCATGTTAGTTTACATTGGTGTGATATAATGTGGCTGCTCAAGTATGTATCATGTTAGTTTACATTGGTGTGTTATAATGTGACTGCTCAAGTATGTATCATGTTAGTTTACATTGGTGTGATATAATGTGGCTGCTCAAGTATGTATCATGTTAGTTTACATTGGTGTGATATAATGTGGCTGCTCAAGTATGTATCATGTTAGTTTACATTGGTGTGATATAATGTGACTGCTCAAGTATGTATCATGTTAGTTTACATTGGTGTGATATAATGTGACTGCTCAAGTATGTATCATGTTAGTTTACATTGGTGTGTTATAATGTGGCTGCTCAAGTATGTATCATGTTAGTTTACATTGGTGTGATATAATGTGGCTGCTCAAGTATGTATCATGTTAGTTTACATTGGTGTGATATAATGTGACTGCTCAAGTATGTATCATGTTAGTTTACATTGGTGTGATATAATGTGGCTGCTCAAGTATGTATCATGTTAGTTTACATTGGTGTGTTATAATGTGGCTGCTCAAGTATGTATCATGTTAGTTTACATTGGTGTGATATAATGTGGCTGCTCAAGTATGTATCATGTTAGTTTACATTGGTGTGATATAATGTGACTGCTCAAGTATGTATCATGTTAGGTTCTAATTATTAATTCCTCTTCTGTCTAAACTTATGTTAGTGCATACTAGCACAAAACAATTGCAGTGTAATGTATGCTAGTTCTGTTCCTTATTCAAAATTAAACATAATAATTTGATTCAAGTGCACATATTACGTTGAACTGAGGTAAAATTGTGGGTACTATACAACTCTTGTGATTGATGGAATAAATGATGATGTTATCGCAAAATATGATCTTATATTTTTAATGTTTTTCAGGGATTACATAGGGGGATCAAAATATGATATTCTGTTTTTAATGTTTTTCAGGGATTACATAGGGGGATCAAAATATGAGGAGGAACATGATATTATTGGTAAGACTGTGATAATCACAGGTGCTAATGGGGGTATTGGAAGTCAGACGGCCATGGAACTGGCAAGACGAGGTATGTATGCTAGTACTTACTCTGAGGTAACTTGCATTATTGCATATGACATATTATTATGTACAGGGCTGTCACTAAACTTCTTAGTTTGCTGGTTCCTCTTATACACACCAATGTTATGACAATGGTAAAATGGGGTAATGGTAGGAACCAGAATGAGGTAACTATAATTAGCAGTCGGATAGGTGGGTTGGCTCTGGAGAATTTCAGATAGGATAGCATTGTTAAAAGTAGAAGATGATATCCTAAATCCAATGAAGATAATTATTTACTGTGAAAAGTGTATGAGATCTACAATATTGATTTACTTTCAAACGTTGGGGGCATGAGTCATGTTGACCCCCCCCCCCCCAATTGGAAAAGCTGTAGGGGCCACCCCCCACCACAGACATCAAATGTTACCCTGTTTATCCAGTTGTAATATTGATGATGGTGTTGACATTGCCTATTTTCATCAGTAATGATTTAAAGATGTATCTTGCTCATCTGAACCCTAATAATTGATAATGGGCTTCATCCAGTATTGTTGTTATATTGTCTAAAACATCATTATTAAGAATCATTGCCATGTACAACAGCTTAAAACAATCTTCTTTGCTCATATTACTAACAAACAAAAACTAGTAAAAAACACCTGCTTGTTAAAAAACTGGATTTATTTTAATTTTATGATAATACAAACATATTTTTTCGACAAATATAGAGAAATACATTATAAATGTATTCTGTGATAATGCATATTTTTAACTAGATAAAGTATATTTTTCATTTTTGTTTAGGTAATCAAATGAACCAAAAAATGAGCATAATATATCTTTTAGTGTGCTGAAAACTGTACTTTTTAATTTTGAAAATTGGATACAATCCTACGGACATAAACGCAGTTCGTTAGTAAGTGACTTGATCGTTGATCATTAAATCTTTTTCAACAATTACTGGCAATATGATGTACATTGTCTAGGTGGTCGAGTATTGATGGCATGTCGAGATATGAAACAGTGTGAAAAGTTAAGACAGGATATTGTGACGGATTCTTGCAACAAAAATGTGGCATGTCGAGAGATCAATCTCTCTTCGTGTGATTCCATCAGAAAATTTGCTAAAAAGATCAATGAAGGTATGTAAATTCATTTATGTATTTCAAAGAATCTTAATGAAACTCATAAAGTATAGGTACAGTTAAACCTCATATAACGACCACCTCAATAATAAGACCACCTCAAAATTAACAACACAATTTTAAGTCTATTTTCACCATTCTGCTTTTTATTCAATCTCAATAGTAAGACCACCTCAATAAGAAGACCACTTTTCTAGAGTCTCAAGTGTGGTCTTATTATTGAGGTTTACTGTATTTCTATTTTGTCTAGATCAAGTTGGCTTATCAAACAGTCTTATGTCTTGAAATAATACCAGGACAATCATGCCTTCGTGTTGTAGTAATTTTACCATACATCTCGGCAATTTCCGTATCACGAGGTTTGGTTCATGCGGTTATTCAAGCGGCTGGAATTCTCCTCATAAATTATTCATGAGTACAAAATGTTTACTTTCAGTTTGCACAGGGTATCATACATATTGGGTACCAAGGATGTCTTGTTTTAGCTGTAATTGTGTTGTTATTTCAGAGGAGAAACATGTAGATATATTAATAAACAATGCTGCTGTGATGTGCTGTCCATACCAGTTAACTCCTGACGGATTTGAATGGCAACTTGGTGTCAATTATTTAGGTAGGTTCTTGACATTACGATAAATCCAAATTTTCCAAATGATTATATGTAATTGATCGTTATGATAGTGTAGAATTGATTGGTTTGTGCAATCATTCCTTGCAATATCAATAACCTACACGGCTTGTGGATATTCTGGGTATTTACTTTTAAATCAGTTCTGTTTGTAATACATACTGTGCATATAATCTTATTTGGTACTAACAAGATTCCAAGTGACTAGGTACAATTTCAGTTACAATAAGATTAGACTGACTTCAGAGTTCTCTCCCTTTATCCCTTCTGTAGTATATGTAAATATATATATATACCGTAGTACTATTGAAGGGATATGCTATAGAAGGGATAAAGGGAGAGAACTCTGGAAGGGATAAAAGGAGATAACTTGAGTTAATCCTCTGTGAATATATACCTCTGTATATACCATCATTAATAAATGCCTTTATTTCTATTTTCAGGACATTTTCTGTTAACTAATTTATTATTGGATAAGTTAAAACAATCTCAACAGGGAAGAGTGATTAATCTTGTGAGTCCATTGTATAAAAAATCAGAAATATACTTTAAAGATTTAAACAGTGTTGAGTACTATGATCCAAAGGGTGCTTATGGACAGAGTAAATTAGCCCTTGTACTGTTCTCACAGGAGTTAGCTAGGCGACTAGAAGGTAATTGCTTTGTTTCACATTCTGCTTCCATGGCTGCTTTGTTAAGTTACAGTTTAAAGTACAATTCTGTTCAAGTTATATTGCTTACAATGTTACATACACCAAGTTATATTGCTTACAATGTTACATACACCAAGTTATATTGCTTACAATGTTACATACACCAAGTTATATTGCTTACAATGTTACATACACCAAGTTATATTGCTTACAATGTTACATACACCAAGTTATATTGCTTACAATGTTACATACACCAAGTTATATTGCTTACAATGTTACATACACCAAGTTATATTGCTTACAATGTTACATACACCAAGTTATATTGCTTACAATGTTACATACACCAAGTTATATTGCTTACAATGTTACATACACCAAGTTATATTGCTTACAATGTTACATACACCAAGTTATATTGCTTACAAAGTTACATACACCAAGTTATATTGCTTACAATGTTACATACACCAAGTTATATTGCTTACAAAGTTACATACACCAAGTTATATTGCTTACAAAGTTACATACACCAAGTTATATTGCTTACAAAGTTACATACACCAAGTTATATTGCTTACAAAGTTACATACACCAAGTTATATTGCTTACAAAGTTACATACACCAAGTTATATTGCTTACAAAGTTACATACACCAAGTTATATTGCTTACAAAGTTACATACACCAAGTTATATTGCTTACAAAGTTACATACACCAAGTTACAACCGTTTGATTACTACTCCCACATTTCCTTAAATATTTGCTTCTCTCCTTCTAATGCAATGCATTGCGTAATTATTTTCACATATTAATTAATTAAACTTTAACAACACTAGTGATAATTACAGAAAACAAAATTAGCTTATTTTATGCTTTAGTGACACAATTTTCAACATTTTCAGAATTGGTTTGGAAAAGTTCATTTGAATTACAGTCGATTCTAGTTTATTCAGCAACCTTATAACTGAATACTTGGTATCATCCAATATAAATATCAGGTCCTGATGTATCTTCTTGGGCACATCGAATTGGAATGGGCTATTCAAAAGCATGTATAATGCACAATGAAATTCCTGACCTGATTAATTCAAATGAAGGTGGTCAACTGTACCAATTGTTGCTAGATCCTAATGTTGGTTTACCTAATATAATCCTGAAATACTGAGAGGTGGAATGACAGTGCAGCGTAAGGTGTTAGTCATTCCACCCTAAGGTTGTATGTTCCAACCAAACATCTGTCACTACCACACCTTGTCATGAGACGGCCAGGGATTATAACGGATACTACGCTCGGCACTCAAATCTTATATGATAAGTTACTCCTATTAATCTGGTAGCTGATTTTTGATTGATGAAAATGTTAAATGAGCATGAATATTCATTTGGTCCATTGTCCACATACATTATGAGATATGGGGTTTCACTCCACACTCAGACTTAATAATTACTCAATCAGCTCAATTTTATCCTCAAATCCCTAAGAAAATGAGCCACCAAGAACATTCAGCACTCAGTTAACATAATCAGACATGTTCACACTCAATTGAGCAACTTTCAGACTCATTAGAGTAAATTTTGTGATTTGAGATTTGTGTTATAAGTGAGTATCGGTTATAATCCTGGGCACTGTGCTGGTATTTACACAAAGCAAACCAAAATCAAGCATGATTTAATAAGCAGAATACTTTCGTCACAGTCAAGCATTTGAATCAATTGATATATTCATGTATCTTCTCAATGAGAGATTATTATTTACAGGAACTAACGTGACCGTAAATTGTGTTAACCCGGGTGTTGTAAAGTCAGGTATAGGACGTAATCTACCTATGGGAAAATCTCCAGTATCTTCGGGTTTCCTGTCACCCTTGATGTGGCTATTGATGAAGACTCCGTTACAAGGAGCTCAAACCTCTATATACCTGGCTGTGAGCCCTGATGTGGAAAAAGTTACAGGAAAATATTTTGCGTTAGTATTTAGCTGACATACAGCATTGGTACCTGGGGCTTATTCTAGCTGTCCCTTGGGGCTGAATGAGGGACCCATTTCCCAGTGTCTAATAAGCATATTCCCCCAATCTCAAGAAAAATTCCCAATTGAAATCACATACAGTAAAACAGTTTTGGCTCGAACACAGTAGATACCTCGAACAGGTTCTTCAGTTCCGGCGAAATCCCTTCTTATTTCATATTATCAAACAGTAGATCACTCGAACAGAGATGGGTGGAATACTCAAAGAGGATTTGCGGTCCCTAGCTATCATTTTATTCATTGTTCACCATAGATAGGTCGAACAATACAATAATTCACACCTTTCATTGACTGCTTGATATTCTATTGTATGTTGACGGGTAAGATTGACGACACATGTTATTCGCACATCGTGCTAATTACCTGTAGGTTGTACAATATACATGTACTATGTGACAGACAATTCATGTGTATAAGACTAAACGAAAGAGAATGTTGCTACAGGGATTCATTTATTTAAATCTGTTTTTGTCGTTCTTTCATTTCTTTTTTAATTATTATTATGAATAATGCTGCGACATGCATTCAGTATGAAAACAAATATCATGTGTTCACCATGCTTAGTACACTTGCACCGGCGACTGTCAGTTCATACATATACATGTATACCGTAGATGCCTCGAACAATAGATGGCTCGAACTAATTGCTAGGTCCGAAGGCAGTTTGTGGTTTCGAAGTTTTACTGATGATTTTAGAGGAGTCACTGAGAAAAGCTTGTAATCTCTTCAGTGACGACAAAAATGAAGTTGTAAGCCATTATAAATATTAAAAGTTTACCAGTTTATGTAATTTGTCAATACATTTTATTTTGTAGTTCTATTTAAGCATTTTTAGAACATGCTTGTTGTTTAAACATTTAAAAATTAATTTGCAACAAAAAGTTCACAAACATACATTAAAGAAATCACTTCAAAGAGTCATCAAAACCAACTTGAATTAGTGTACATGTATATTGGTATCATGGCTTAAATTATAGTCTATGAATCAAAATGTATAACATGATAGGTTACTTTTGTTGATCTAATACTGGGTAATGTGGATTTTTACAGGAAATGTAAAGAAGAACCTGTAGCAGAGAGTGGTTTGGATCAAGATACAGCAAGAAGAATGTGGTTAATTAGTGAAAAGTGGACCAAATTAACATCTTGATAGTCATTGTGTGTACTTATATTGTAACTACAGTGTTTAATGTACCAATGAAAAATTGTTCTTTTGATCTGCCTGTATGTGCAAAACCTCTGCCTCAAATTTTGTCTGCTAAAATATGAACATATATTATCTGAGTTTGGCATTTAATAAAAATGTCATTTACAATAGAAAATAATTCTGATAATGATACAAGTTGTATAATTTTGTGTAATATGTTGCATGAGTTTTGTACTGTAACTAATTTGCTGCTGTATTATATGCTGTGAATATTTGTTTGGTGTTTTCATTTTTAAATTGCAATCCAACTTCTTGATTGCATTGACAAACACACATGTAACATAAATTTGCATCAAACAATGTACCTCCATAAATCTTTGGTGTATTTTAAAATAAATTGGCCCATTATTTATAAAATCCAATAAACTGAACATTCGCCTCACCTTGGTCCCAACCTTCAACCTCCATATTGGCTGTCGAAAGCTGTACCTACTGAGCTGCGCGGCCAGTGGAAACTACTTTATGAGCTTATTAATGACTAAATCACAATGTTTAACAATTGACACAGCAGTTGCTGCATCCAGTTTGTTCATTTATACTTTCCATCATGATTGGACTGAAGATGATACATAGTCAAACCTCCTCTATCTCAGTCATGTTCATAGGTTATCAGCTTATGGCACAACTGATTGTCACGAGTTTTCTCCCTTAATCCCTTCTGTAAAGTACTCCATGTATACGTAGAAGGGATAAAGGGAGAGAACTCTAGAATGGATGAATGGAGAGAACTCGTGACAACAATCTAGTGTGGTTAGTGGCACAAGAGTAAGTAAACTCTTGTAAAATGAATAAAGAAGTCCAGCTGGAAATGCCTCGTACAAAAATGCACAGCCGCCCCGAATGCTGGAGGAGATGTAAAAATACATCCAAACTACACGTAAATAATTACAAAGGATCACAAGACAAAGCTTTAGAACGGTCTGTGAAAAAATCTTCACTGGAAGGTTTAAACCTGGTTTAGGATGCATCCTGCAAGCTTTGAATGTTTCTGGTGATAAAGCTGACTGCTGTCATTCCCGTTCAATTGCATCTAGTTATATTTTATCAAGACATTCAAAAATAATCTGTGGGTTGGAAACTGGACCAGACAAATATATAAGATATTTAATAGAAATTGTTTGTTTTTCTGGGCATCATATATAATGTACTTATTATCATACTTATGTTCTCACACGATGGATTGGTATGGTCCTAGTTTGAAAGACTGAATCTAAATACCATGCAGAAGAAAAACTTCTGGAATATAAAACACTCCATTAATATTTGGGGGTAGGGATTTCTGCAGTTCTATGCAGCTGGGGCCTTCTCCACAAACACTCGGCTTTTAATTTGCAAAACTTATATTTACGTATTTTTACAAACATTTACGACAAAATTATAATGCAAATTGATACTCTTTTAATTCATACATGAACATTTCAAATCAGTGTTCTGGTCTGATGGAGACACTCCACAGCTGAGAGTTTGGATGATTTTGCCGAGACTGTCCGCATATCATCCCGTAGCGGGTATAATATACCCCAGTTAGTAGGGATCAACAGAATTTGTCATATTCTATGACGGAGGTACTTTCTTTAAACAGTACTTTAGGAAAATACTGTTTCATATTTCATAGTTTTGCTTACAATTAGAAAACTGTTAGGTGATATTTTTTCACATTTACTGCAAAATAGTTTGACACTAAACATTGTAGTTGTAATGATATACATTTTCAAAGCTGGTATAACATTGTGCTTTACACTTACTAACTGTGAACAAATTATGTCAACTGGAAGAAGCAAAGGAGCTCTTATTAAGAGATGGTCTTGTCTAAGGTGATATTAAAATTGCAGACACATTTTAATCAAAATATCAAAATGATTTACATGTTCTTTATGCATACAGTAAAACGTGTTTATGCAACATGATTCCACAGAATGACATCTACATCACCAGGAACAGTGTACATGAAACAGTAGATGTTCTCCGAGGACGAGTTCTTCAATGTCCTGAAACAAAGTACCATCCTTCATGACTTTCCAAACAGTATTGCAAAGCCTGGACTAGATCCAGTCAGTCAGTGGTACATCTAGATGACATTTGACCACTTTGTATAAAGAGTGCTAAAGCATGTCTATTGTTTACCGTTCCTAGACAAAAATCTTTGAAAATTGAGGCCAAAGACATTAAGAACATTTTAGTTTTGTGTGTTCGAACACTATTTCTTGTAATTGGTTGCCATAGCAACCTTTATTTGTGCTCAAGATGGTATTGCCTATGTATAAAATCTTTAAGTTTCTAACTTTACACAATATCGTCTTTGTTAATTCCTAATACAAACAGTCGAGAAAAATGTGTTTTCTAATTAAAAAAACATTTCAACTAATAGAGAAAATCTATGTTTGAATAACTTGGTTACCATGTCAGCTATATTTTATTTGCAATATGGGGGAAAATCGCATTGTATGTATGGTTAATTTATTCACCAAAAAAGAATAATAAACAGATATTTGTATAATGTTAATGTATCTGAAATCAAATTTGATGTATTAAATTTGTGAAGTCTTGATGACCAAAATAAAAGTGCTGTAATTCACTGAAAAAATGTAGGTTTGCATTTTTTTGTTTAACAATGTCATTGTTATACCGTCATATATCACTGCATTCTGAAATGTTAATACCCCAATTGTGCCGAAATATTCATTTGCGCCAAAAATCTCAGAGAATGTCACAATTTTGTCTGAAACAGGGTCACAAACAATCATACTGCATACAATTGGACTGTGACAACACCCTCAGGTACCTCCGGCACTGAACGAGGACAACACAATCAGTGAATGGAAAGTTAAAACAACATTCCAGCTCCTATCACAAAAATAGTCTCTTACGTGTAGACTCACAGACCAAACCCCGCGTGAAATATGGAAAGTTTCTCGTGTTACCCCGAAAAGAGCAAACTCAAACAAACCGAGTGTCTCAGGACAAACAAGTTTAACTAAATTCATGTCACAGGCGAATAACACCAGCTCATCATAACCAAAGAACATTTACAGATAAGAAAACACTGACTACTACAACAGAGCCACAAAACGACCGTAGTAAGAAAACGTAATTTTAATAAACTATATGTTTTCTTACATGCTTAACGAACGACCATCGTCTCGAAAAATGATATTGTAATAATTAGTGTACATAGCAAAATAACACAACTTATAGACAATATCACCAACGATTGCAATAAATGCAATTTTAATCCTCAAATAGCATGGGGACTTATTAATATGAAATAAAACAATATGCTATTGATTTCTCAAAAATGTACCGAAACAAAATAAGGATAAATTAAACAACTAATAAACGTAGGAAGCGAGCAAAATCATGCTGATGTCACACAATTGCTAATCAACACAATCACAACAGAAATACAAATATTTGAAATATCAATCAATGTTTGACTTTGCAGCTCCTACCTTAACTAGAAATATATTTCCCGCCGGTTAAGCGAATGCTTTCCTTGAACGGGATGAGATATTCAGTTGGCTAGGCCAATCAAAACATGTTATGTTGCTTGTGGTCATAGCAACGAAGTCCGTGGTGGACGTTTTGGAAGGCGCGAATGAATAGTCATTCAGCTTTGGGCACACAAGCTTACGGACGTTTTATCTAAATTAGAATACGGGAAAACTACTTTGATATATCATGTAAAGATACAGAAGTTTATGAAATTTAGATAAAATTGTATATAACAAGAATAGTGATGCAAGGTTTAATGTGTTGTGAGTCGTAGTAGTATGTTTAGGATGAGAGAGAGAGATATATTTATGACATAAATGTAAGCTTGCCCAAGTGCTACATACAAAATACATTTGAATGAAGTTTATAACGTATTGTCTTGTTTATATCTTATGGAAATAAGATCTAAGAAGGTTTAAGGAAATAGGACTAAGATGGCGATCCAGCGGGCGCGTTATAATCAACACAAATGTTACAAAACTAAAACATAAACTCATGCTGATCAAACAATGTTGTGATCTGTCGTAATAAATATTCATAATATATTGCAAACCATCAGCGCATAAAACACACACGCAGAGACATACCATCTATAAACTCAAATTTTACGACACGCATTCCTGTATTTAATTGAAATTCAACAAAATATGGTTTTTATAGCTATGATATTTTAAATCAGATTATTATAATTATTTTTGAAGTGTTGTGGAGCACAGCTATAATTTATAAATAGGTAGATGTTTCCAGTTGTTTAAAATGCGAATAACTGACACACTACTATGTGGTTGTTACTCCAAATCTGCCCGTTTGACCTTTGCGTTCACCGTGTCGAATTGATCTGTTCTGCACACCCACCTTCTTAATACGGTCATCCTGAGCACAAAGGTTATAAGATACGGAACGAAAGCTTTTGTTACAAATGGACGGCCAGTCATACAGACCGATATCTACCTAAGAACAAGAGCGTTCTAGGGAGAGAAATTTGAACTAGCGCCTATAAGTGGACTTCATATATATATATGTTATTAGTGAGTTGTCTTCTTATGCTGAACTTTTCGTGCTTTTGAAGAATCTTTGTTCACGTGCATTGTGTTGTGGGTGGGGTACATTTTCGCTATTCCCGCCTCCTGGAGAAGGTCATGACCCGAAAACCGTCACGCTTGACTAACCAGAATTGGATTGTATAAAATAATGTCAAACATCACCGACCACGAATTATCTACTTACGTGATCGGACAGGTGACCAGTAACAACACACCATTGTACGAAATGAATAATCCGATTGAATCCGATGTGACATTCCTTAAATCAGTATTTATGAACAATGAAGAGACGTCCAGTACACAGGGAGCTAACTATGAATTACAGGACACCGACAGTTGTCTCTCTTCTCCACCATTAGATACCCGAGGTGATTTGCAATGCGGCCAAACGCGACATGATCTACGCACAGAATCGCAAAGCTCATTATTTGCAATTGATAAGGTTGTAATAGATCGTCTGGATAACGAACTACAAGGGCTACCAAAAGAAGTATACGTAAGAACCCTTCTAACGTCTTCTGAATCGACAGTTGAAACACTAGCAATGTATCGTACCGAACTGTCAACACGCGCTATGAGCGAACACAGGCCTAATGCACCGACTGGTATTCTCAAAGACAGAAGGAAAACTAAAATTGCGTCATTGTCACAAAAGTTTGCTCTTGATTGCTTCAATCTCCAGCAGTTTCTCAATAACAATATTTCTGACGTCGACGATCTATACCGTAGAATTCCGTCAACACCAGCGATCCCTGATAATTCACAGACATCACAGAATATAAATGACTCAGATGAAATAGCGAATGTAAAAGAAATTGTGGCTCTTCTCAGAGCTGACGTCTTGATACTTAAGCGCAAGTCTGCTGAAGATAACCAACGATTAGACAAACTATACAATGAACTAAAATCTGAGTTAATTTCAGTACAAGAGGAAATAAAAACCTGCACGAATGTGATAGCTTCTAATATGAATATTGTTGAAGGCTCAGAACAACAAACACTGTCAAAATCATTATCCATTTTATCAAAACATGTGGCTAAAATTGACCAAAGTAAAAACGTGCTATCAAGTAATTTATGTGATCTACGGACGTCGGTAAGGGACAACTCCCGCAATATTGAACGCTTGAACGACACCGAAGCATGTGATAAAAACAACAGCAAACAACAATTAAGCGAAATGAAAGATGATCTCAACGAAAACAAAGTTCAGGCGAATACTGATCGTGAAAGAATGGTACGCCTTGAGTCGGTAATTAAAAGCGTTAATGAAATGGTAAAATCAGCAGAAGCAAGATCTCTAAATGACAAAATGAACGACAAAAGTGATCACGAAGCAACAGTTGAATCAATGAATGGAAAAATCAAAGCACTAGAACAAAAAATGCAATCTGAAAGTAGTGAATCTAATCTAGAGAAACTATTTCACGGACTAACTAAAGAACTGGGCTCCAAAATTGATACATTGTGTGCAACGATGGAATCTTCTTCAAATAAACTTGTATCTCCACGTGCAACAGTCTCGGATGCAACACTGAGCTTTCCGGCATCTATTCAGAACAACAACACTCCATTAATCGAGACACACAGCTCTAACCCCGTGTTAGATGTTCGATCTAACGCCGTGAGCAAGAATGCAACAAGTGCTAGCCCAGATCACCCGTACAACCATAATTACTTCAACCGGTCAGAACCTACATCAACTGGATACCGGTCTTCCCAGCGAAGAGCTCTACCTGTCCATGATGAACAGAGGGAACCAGCAACGAATATCTCAGAGACCCTAAGCAATCACTCAACAGATAACATCATCGTAATTAACGCTGTTGTAGATCACGATAATACGACCAGACAAAGGCCATCCCTTGGCAGCTTCACCGGTGTGCAACGAAAACGCGCCAAAACATACATAGTTACTGGAATAGGACTCGATAGTACCGAAGAAGGGTTGAAAGATTTCCTCAATGATAGTGCCATTACTTTTAAATCAGCAAAACTCATATATACACGACGTACGGATTGCCTTGTTGCACAAATTGTAGTTAATGCTGATCAAGCGGATTTAGTTGAGGATACTGACAACTGGCCCGAGGGGGTACGCTGCCGCCAGTGGCTCAAACATTCTGACTATTTAGCTCGACGTCAGCGATACAACAACGATTATCTTGAAAAAGAATCCGATGAATAGCAATCTCTCTGAAATGAAATTGAACATCATGTCTTGGAACGCAACAGGCATTACGACAGGCATACCGTATTTAGCACAAGAGTTGAAACATAAGAAAGTGTCGATTTGTGGACTATCTGAACACTGGCTACTTGCCCATAATTCATATATTCTTGACAACATTGACCCGGACTATACATCTTATACCGTGACTTGTGCTTCACCAAGTGTATTTAACGGTCGATTGATAGGAAAGGGTGGTGTTTCAGTAATCTGGCATAAATCTCTGGACAAATATGTCGAAACATTGGACATTGAAAGTGATCGTCTGGTCGCCATCAAACTGTGCTTTCCTAACACATCGATAATTATTGTGCAAGTGTATCTCCCATCTGTAAATCATAGTGTGGATACCTTTAAAGATATTGTAGATAAACTGTCAGATTTCTGTGCTATCCATTGCGCATACAGCCATATCATCATCATGGGAGACTTCAACGCAAAATTCGCAGAAAATCACTCTGATCTCAGACCACGTGACTCGTATGTGGCTCGTTTCGCTACAGCATATAACCTTATCAACGTTACGAACTCTGACTTATGTGGTGGTCCCAAACATACGTTTTATCCGTACAATGGTTCTAATCCATCCTATATTGATCATTTTCTCATCGATGAAACTTTAATAACGAATATTCAACAGTGCTATGTGGTTTCAGACGCCCCCTTAAACGTTTCGCGCCACTTACCTGTGTTTATCTCCCTTGAACTTACTTTCAGCGCAACCGTGAAACAAGCATGTACATCATTCTCAAAACGTTGTTATATATGGAAGAAACAATGGGAGTTAGATAAATATCAAACTAATGTGTCGAACAATTTAAGTGCTGAATCAATTGACTACAATAACGTAGATATAGCATACAATCACATAGTAACGTCAATATCGTCTGCTGCAGAATCATCGATGTCAGTCCGTCGCTTCAACAAATTCCTCAAACCATACTGGTCAGAGACAGTAAGGATTCATCATAGAACACTATTGCTATCTCGACAAATGTGGGTAACGGCTGGTAAACCCCGCTGTGGTATTATATACGAAAAGTACAAATCCGACAAACGGGACTTCCGTAGAAACCTCAGAGCTGCCGCCCATCAATATGACCAGGACGAATTTGAAAGAATCAACAAACTCTCTGAACTAGATCAAACGGGATTCTGGAAAGCTATTAAGTCAAAAAAGCAACGTAAAAAACAGGGATGTGAAATGATCTTCAATGGAAAAAGGGAGACAACCGATGATAATATCCTTTCCGGTTGGCACTCATACTTCGGAACTTTGTATTCCTACTCAGAGGACACTTGCTTCGACAGTGACTTTAGGGCGATTATAGAAACATCTGTGAACGGTTACTTAGATTGTGCCAGTGAAAATCTAATTAACGATTGTGAAATGTTCAGAACTCCAGCAACGACGCACGAATTGCAGAATCTAATACGGAATCTACCAAACAATAAAAGTGGTTCTGTAGACAATATCACCTATGAACACATTAAATATGGTGGCTTCTCACTAACGAAAGCCCTTACTAAACTGTTTAATCACATTATCTCTACTGAACGTGTTCCTGTGAACTTCAAAACTGGACTTACTGTCACTCTACATAAAGGAAAGGGTAAATCTCTCACCGAGCCTAACAACTATCGTGCTATTTCACTACTTCCTGTGGTATTTAAACTGTTCGAAAAGTTCATTCTTCTTCGCTTGGAATTAAACAATCCTAAAATCGAAATGAATAGCCTACAACATGGTTTTCAGAAAGGCAAAAGCAGCAAGATGGTTTCATTTATTCTACAGGAAGCACGTGACTTTTGCTGCGAACACGGCAGCAAACTGCAGGCATGTTATCTCGACGCAAAGTCTGCATTCGATAAAGTATGGATATCCGGTCTGGTATACAAGCTACACAACATCGGTGTTCAAGGAAAACCTCTCCGTATTATCAACAACTTTCTCCGTGATTCATCAAGTCGCGTTATATTAAATGGTAATCTATCAGAAGCGTTTCCTATACAACAAGGGACCAGACAGGGCAGCATATGTGCGCCCTTTTTCTATACCGTTTTCATCAACGATCTACTGAACACCCTACAGAAATCACAACATGGCCTACACATTGGCGACCTGTCTTTGTCGGCTCCAACGCAAGCTGACGATATCGTTTTGTTGTCGCTTTCGAGACTAGGTCTACAGGAGATGCTGAATATTTGCAATACATACGCAAACAAGTGGAGATATTCTTACAACGCAGCAAAATGTGCGACAATGACAATGGACCGGAAGCGGAATGTACGTAATACCTCTGTGCCGCTTGTTTACGGTGATACTGCCATCATAGTAGCAACTTCATATACACACCTCGGACTGGTACAGTCAACAACTGGAAAACAGCCATTCAACGTCGATGACATCCGGCAACGCATGCGCAGCACATACTTCGCACTCTCTGACGTCCTTTCTGGAAACTCTGGTGCGAACCCAACAACAATCTCCAAGATATATACCACGTGTGTCCTACCACGCGCATTCTATGGTTGTGAGCTATGGAATTCCTTAACCCGAACAGACGTCCAGAAACTTGAAGCGACCCATCACATCTGCCTAAAACATGCCCAAGGTTTACCACATCTAACCCGATCGGATATGGTAACTGGTCTGTTGGGCTTTACGTCTGTTGAATCATATATAGATACACACAAAATGTTATTCTATGGTACTTTATGCAGGTCGAATCCACGTGCAGACATCAGCCAACTGTTCACCTACAGGCTCTTTCAACATGGATCACGTACTACTAACAAACAATATGGCTTTGTTCCGGATATTACTCGTGTTCTCAATAAGTACAACCTGACAACTTATATGGAGAAATTTCTCATGGACGGAACCATCCCGTCAAAACTTTCATGGAAGAAAATAGTAAAATCTACTGTGAAGAATACCGAAACATCAACTTGGCAGGCTAGACTATTAGACTCTTATGATTTTACGCGCTTTCGTGAAATTCATTCTGACCTAACGACAGCTAACATTTGGAAAGTGGCCAGAGTAAGACCAGATAGTCTCTCACTAATGAAGTTCCTTGCCAGATTGTGCTGTCAACCTCCTCTAGAACACCCAGTTTTATGTGATAGGTGTCCACTCAGCTATTCTGACCAACTTGAACATTACACATTTGAATGCATCAACAACAACGCTAGCTTCAAACGTAACTTTCTGATACAACGTTTATCCAATGAGATCAGTGACTATGCAAGCGACTTGTTAAATCGTGCCGAAAGACCACGTTTCATCCAGTACCTACTTGGTAGGGTGGACTTACAACTATGTGAATCGGTGAATATTGAACTGTATCCAAACTTCTTAATCTGCTGTGCAAAATTTGTGAAATCTTTATACTAATGATGAACGTACTAGGATCTCATACCGTACAACTGTTTTAGTACATGTGTCCAAATAGGCGCATTTCCCTTCAATTGGTTTCATTTATGTACAATGTTTTTCATGTGCAATGTTTCATTTACTTTCGCTTTCGTAGAAACAGAGCTCCTGGTTACTTGTATGCACTGATTCGTGCGGTCAGAAATGCGTCTTCTGCTATCCTTACACATTGCGTAAGGGAAGTTTAAGTTAGGTACATGATTACCTCATGCAATATACTATATGTGGTGCGTGAACGCACATTATGTTTATATTCTTGTGTATGCATGTGGATGTGTTGTGTGTGTGTGTGTGTGTGTGTGTGTGTGTGTGTGTGTGTGTGTGTGTGTGTGTGTGTGTGTGTGTGTGTGTGTGTGTGTGTGTGTGTGCGTGCGTGTGTGTGTGCGTGCGTGCGTGCGTGCGTGCGTGCGTGCGTGCGTGCGTGCGTGCGTGCGTGCGTGCGTGCGTGCGTGCGTGCGTGCGTGCGTGCGTGCGTGCGTGCGTGCGTGCGTGCGTGCGTGCGTGCGTGCGTGCGTGCGTGCGTGCGTGCGTGCGTGCGTGCGTGCGTGCGTGCGTGCGTGCGTGCGTGCGTGCGTGCGTGCGTGCGTGCGTGCGTGCGTGCGTATATACGGTGTTTATATTCTTGTGTGTGCATGTGTTGTTTTTGTGCGTGCGTGTGTGCGTGCGTGCGTATATACGGTGTGTGCGAGTGGTTTAACTTTAAATGACATGTTTCAGTTGTGTGAGAATGTGTGCGTGTGTGCGCGAGCGAACTTGGAAGTATGAGTCAGTACGCGTGAGTGTGTGTATGTGTGCTTGGTACATTAGTGTTTGTGTAAATAATGTTTCTTGATGCTATCATGTTTCTTTATAACTATATTAATGTATGTTTGTCAGTACATGTATGTAAATCTTCAGAAAATGGAGGAAATAAAGATATATATATTAAGTGTGTTAGGTAATGTATTTAAGATGATTTATTGCTAAGCGCACGACACAGCAGTATTAATACATAACACAATTTGGAGTATTTTATACGTTCGCACACACGTTTGGTCGTTCACGCCCGAAATGTCTCCCTGACAACCACTGAAGAATATGAAAATCAGATTGGCAAGATATCAAGCTTGACAGTCACAATAGCAGACGATACTTAAAACACATTATTATCATTTGATATCAGACGCAGACAGGATATTATGATATTGACTACGTGGGTCAACACACGTTTCGTGTAACACTGGTTTTATTTTATGAAACGTTTTTTGTGTACACTATTAGAGACACGGCCGCGACATACCAAACTATCCCACTGGCTTATGAAAGATCGGGTGTTCTATATAGTTTTGGCTCCAAACAAGAAACATAAATTTATTAGATTTAACAACTTATATTTTGCCAGCTTTTTACACTTTAATAAAAGAGGATAATGAAGAGGTTTGAAACAGCCTGCCGAGCCTAAACTCTCTCGAAATATGTAGAAAATCTACTTTTTCATCTTTGATCACGATCACTAGACGCTTTGTATATTGAAATAAGCGCCCAGAAAACCACTTCCGTATTTGACACTTCCGTAAACAAACTGTCAAATGAAAGAAAATTTCTCAGTTTGCTCCTTTTTATGCAGAACACAACAAAATTGAAACCTGTCAATCACAATGATGCAACAGAGGATGATAGACATAGTGAAACCAGGATGCTGTGTGGTTACTCCGGGGAATTGATAATAGAACAAACACGGTTTGCAAATAATTTGAACATTTCGATCAGTGTAAATCTGTTCTACCATATTAAACACTCGAGAATACTACCGTTGTCGATACCAGTAGAGATTAAACAGAAACACCATCTTGTTATAGTATTACTTACAAGTGGTGATGTTGCTTTGAACCCAGGACCCATTAGAAACCCCTGTGAGGGATGTTACAAACCAGTGGCTTCGAACCACATGGCGATTTTCTGTGACGGTGTTATCACTGGATCCATATAAAGTGTGCAAATATAAAACCTAGCGAGTATGAACTACTTGGCATGAGTAATGACCCTTGGCTATGCAAAACTGTGACCAGTGCTTTATGTTTACGAACTCTTTGTTGATACTGAAGAAGTGCCAATAATCGATATAGACTCCAACATTTCCAAGAATGACAGCACTTTCAATGATCTACTTGACGCTCGTAAAAAACAAGCAAACAAATTCCTATGTGCATATGAATTAAACTTGATGACACATTGAATTTCACCCAAAGAGCTTGTATGGTGGATAGCCGCCGATTGAAGGTTCTTGCCACCTGAAATAAGTTGAAAACGGAAATAACCACCACTATAACGGCTACAAACAAATAATGTCAATATTCTTATGAAATTTCAAAAAATAAAACCCACCTGTCGTAAATGAGTTCCGGCCAGTATCATTCCGACGGCTCGGGCGCGTTCTTCTTCAGTCATTCTCACCATGTGTTGTGTTTTTCAAAAAGGATTTTCATCAGCAATGACAAAAGTGTACACGAACACGTGCAAATATGTGTCCATGCCCCGCACGTGCAAAACGTGCTATAAACGTCAATACGCCTAATACGATTAATTTCATAGCGAGCCGGCTAAAAAAAATCAATAATTCGCTGCATTACCTGTTCAAATATCGGTATGTGAAATTTTGTGTGAATACATGCATTATTAGAAAAATAATCATACAATATAAACTGACCGATTAGGAATTTTGTTGAGTGTACAGTTGAAATACAGGATTCATTCTTTCTAGTATCCACCTCATTATTTTATCAGGGACCACCACTTTTGTTGCCTTGGTGTTCCCAATCTTTCCAGATGGCAAAGCCACAACCAGCTATACTGTAGCAAGGAAACTGCTTTACAACAAGTTCTTGAATGATATCTTCCCACTCAAAGTCTCTAAGATTTCGATTTTTTGCTGCATAGTGCACTGTCTATTTGAAAACTCACGGGCATCCATCTCCATGTCATATATCATCAGTGTGTGATCAGTGATTACCAAATGATGATGACATGATGGCCCTAGCTATCTTGCGTGATATTCAAGTACCTGAAATGAGTTAATGACGCATGTCATATATTTACATTGGTCGCTTTGGAGGACTAACAAAGCCTCTATGCAGTGAAGAGTTAATAGAAGTCTGGGTTTAGATTTATTTCTTTGATCTTAGCTATAGAGAAAGCATAGGGCTTATAAACACTTTTGAGTCCATTCTCTAGGTAGAACAAGTACTTCGACCCAGAGAGATTGGAACCAGCAATCTTCTGAATGCAAGGCAGACACCATATCCACTGTACCTCTGTGCCCCATACTACGGTTTAATACAATGGTGAACTTCTTTGAAATTAACAATAAAAAATTGCACATACGTGTTAGCTTTTAATTTTTACATGTAGGTCGTGCAAAGTGCAGATCTCCACTTGTGTAAGATGTAATTCTTTATTCATACCGTGAGAATTGTTTTCAAGCAGAGGGTATTTCTCTAAATCAACACAAAAATAGAAATTAGTTGATTTGTGTCTGATTACACTTTAGTACATACATAAAAAAATCAACTAGGCATGCTTTCTGCTTGGGTGTCATGGCAGGGTGATGTCTTAAGCGCTTCAGTGCTGTTGTATTCCATACCTCTGCAGCACTACTTGCACTTTCCTGCAAAATAATTAAATAAATACTTTACAACATATGCAATTAATTTTGGTTGCTGACTTTCTTTTCATGTCATGCATTTAAGATTAACTAGATGGTTGTTTTTGTACTGATACGGGATGTTCGAATATAATGGGTATGGAAAAGAAAACATATGAAATGATATCTTTTATTGTTATGTGAGAAATGCACATCGTCTTGATATCATGAAGATTTGAACCAAATTATTTCAAAATTATTAAGAGGTCAAAGTTATATAAGCGGTCACAAAATATATATAATAATTTGACCTTTGACCTCTAAGAGTGACCATGACCCTCAACTAAGCCGCAAGAAAAGTGCGTCTTGCACATCGTCTTAATATAGTGCACATTTGTGGCAATTCATGTTAAAAACATTCAAAATATATCATACTTCACATTTGACAAACCTGATTGAAATCATCATAGAACCTGAAGTTGCTTTTTGGGCTATATAAACACACAGTCACCAGTTTTACGATCCTCTGTCCTGAAGAAAAATATAAAATATGATACCCTAAAAATATTTATTTTTATGAGGAGCATAGACAAATCCATATCAGAAAAAATGTACACATTCTCCCTATTGTGATATGACCACACTCTATTGATTATGTTGACAAATATGTTATGAAAAGAGATGTGTACTAGCATGTCTTTCCAACACTGAACATGATAATCAGATGATAACATGACATATATCTACTATACTGTTAAACGTCTAATGACCATACGCTGTAAGTATCATGAGAGTCGGGCCTGGATTTAGCTCAATATCTGACGATAGAACAAGTATACGCCACGAGTATAGCGCAAAAGGTTGTTCATTCTCGCAGGTTGGTACAGTAGATGTTATGCTGATAATACCATCAGAAATAGGTAGTCTCGTGCTAAACACGTGATAAAAGGGTGTACGTAGTTTGTGCATTTCATTTACATACCGTTATCAAGTATTGGGTAATTTTGTGTTTCGGGAAATCCTAGACGACACTTAATTATATGTATTTATTTAGTTTTTTCCATGTATGCCATTTTTATTTACTTGTATTATTGCTTTTACTAAACAGTTTTATATAATACCACCTATGATACATGCACTGCATTTCGAGAAATATTGCATGAGAACCTAATAGAAAATATAGAAATCAAAGACAACGTCTATGACGACTCCCAAAATGATAAAGTCATGATGCCTTTTTCTTGACTTCTTTGTGTTACGTAGACAATGAAACAGGCTACCAACTTATATTTATCACTAGAGTCCAGATGACTGCTGTCTTGTTTTGCAACCAGTTACTTACTTACACCTTATTTGGGGTCTGTATCGCTTGCTATTCAACCTCGCCTATGGCAAGATTCGAACCAATGACTTTGGATCTGTGGTCAGACCCTTTACCCCTCGACCAATATGTCTCCCTAAAATTATTGACACTTGTATTTCTCTATTTAAAGAACAGTGAATACCAAATACTTGTTTGATTTATTTTGTAATTACGGTAGGGAGGAACTCAGTTCTTCATTAAGAAGATAGTAGTATTAATTTTGACTGGTCTGCAACATACATAGTATCGAAACATAAGGCATAATACTGCAAATAAAAATCCAGTAATACCATTGGTTACAGGGTCGTCAAGTTGGTTACTTATTCCCTATTCCCTAATTGTTACTTATTCCCTATTCCCTATTCGTTACCTATTCGTTACTTATTCCCTATTCCCTATTCGTTACCTTTTCGTTACTTATTCCCTATTCCCTATTCGTTACCTATTCGTTACTTATTCCCTATTCCCTATTCGTTACCTATTCGTTACTTATTCCCTATACCCTTTAGGTAATTTCTAAAACCAAAGGCTGATAACTCCCGGGTGACATGAGCGATTTGACTGGTTAGTGAACTTGGCCGAGATATTATGTCAACAAACATTTTCACCAAGTTTGGTAAAGATCGGATGAAAACTCTTTAACTTAGAGAGAGGAAACGGCTAATTTGGCCAATTTTGGATCAATCTAGGGCCATAATTCCGAAGTGCATTGAACGATGTGGCTGGTTATCGAACTAAGTCGAGATATTAAGTCCACAAACATTTTTACCAAGTTTGGTTAAGATCGAATGAAAACTCTTCGACTTAGAGAGCGGAAACGGCTAATTTGGCCAATTTTGGATAATTCAAGGGCCATAATTCCATAGTGCCTGGGGATGTGGCTGGTTATCAAACTTGGCCAAGATATTATGCCCACAAACATTTTCATCTAGTTAGTTGAAGATCAGATGAAAACTGTTTGACTTAGAGAGCGGACACGGCTAGTTTGACCAATTTTGTATAATTCAAGAGCCATAATTCAGAAGTGCCTGGGGATGTGGCTGGTTATCGAACTTGGCCGAGATATTATGCCCACAAACATTTTCACAAAGTTTGGTAAATATCGGATGAAAACTCTTTGACTTATGTGACTCTCACACTCTGCCGTGTAGGCCTACCGTGTGCCACCGTGCGCGAAAATGTCTGCGGACGGTGGAGAACGGCGAGGGCACACGGTGGTTCGTTATCAAAGCGGGCAACACGTTAATAGGGCGTTGGCGCTTATTTACACCCGGTGGGACCCGGCGAAAGTTTTGGGCATGTTCAAAACTTTGGCCGGCTGGCACCGGCCACAAGTAAGCGGCAAGAGGACGGTGTTGAACGGTATGAGGACGGTATGAATACGTTATGAAAACGGTCACACTGTATGAACACGTTCACAACACGCTCATAAACCGTTACAGAACGGTGATGAACGGGCAAAAAAAATCCACCGTCTGCAACGGGTTGTAAGCGGGTTGTGAACGTGTCATGAACGTGTTGATACCGTGCCACCGTCTTCATAACGTATTCATACCGTCCTCATTACAGTGTTCATACCGGACTGCCAACGGGTGTTTCCAAAGCGGTACCGCCTGATTCTGACGGCGCCGCCTCCCTAACGCATGGGTAACATCCTGTTAACGCCTTGACGTTCCCATAACGTCCTATAACGGGTCCATAACGTGTCCTTACCTTCACAGTAGCGTCATATGAACGTGCCATTACCAACAAATTTACTTTTGTCACCGTGTGCCACTGTTTGTCACTAATTATTGGGTATATATAGAGGGGTTTCGTCAGATGAGCTTTACTTTTTCTTGTGTACATGGTCGTATGAGTCGGTGACCAACTGACCAACTGACCATGGATTGTCCTGACAGGGTCCGACTCATGTACATGTTGGCTATTGCCCAGCGTGAGCGTGATGCGTTGGACCTGGACGTCAATGACCACATTGTCAGGAGAAACCAGAGAAGGGCACGGAGAGGCCAACGCAAGAGATGCGCTTGGACGAGGGGGTGGGTGAGGCGACGCCGTGAGTTTGGCATTTACGACCAGCTCATGGTTGAATTACGCAGAGAAGATCCGAAGGCTTTCAAGAACTTTCTGCGGATGCCCCCCGACATGTTCGATGAGATATTTGCCAGGATTGAACATCGTCTGACCAAGCAACACACCAGGTACCGGGAACCTCTCGAGCCTGGTCTCAAGTTGGCCGTGACACTTAGACACCTTGCTTCCGGGGCTAAGTACACAGACCTACAGTATAGTTGGAGGATCCCAAACAACTCCATCTCAATCTTCGTCAAAGAGGTCTGCAAGGCTATTTGCGACGAGTTCATGGATGAGGTCATGAAGCCACCATCAACAGAAGCTGAATGGCAAGCCATTGCAGATGGCTTCTTGACGAGGTGGAACTTCCCCAATTGTCTTGGAGCTCTGGACGGGAAACATGTCGGCGTCAAATGCCCCGCCAATTCAGGATCCCTGTATTATAACTACAAGGGATTCTATTCAGTCATATTGATGGCATTGGTCGACTCTGATTACAAATTCATCTGGGCGGATCTTGGTGGTAAGTACCTTAATTTATATCACAAGTATAACTTTGTACTGCTTTTATAAAATAATATAAATTTCAATGTTATTTATTACCCACCTGAGATGACCCTCCCCCCCTAGGCTTACCCTTCTTGAGTGGCATAATGCAGTAAATATGTGATCAAAAGATGAGGAGAAGTGTCGTGGAGTTTCCTTGAAGAAAAATGGAGAGCGGACTGACCGTTGCCGTTCAAATCGGGGTATTTATGGCAGTCGTGTCATGACGTCAGCAGTCCGGGGACTCGCTCACAGGACGCTCCGAGCGGTGAGGGGACGCTAAGTGACTGGTAGGTGGCTGCTACAAACCCGGTGCACACGTTCGAGACCCGGTATGGGCCCGGTATGGAAACGGCCAAAATTTTCAACAAAAGTCAATCTGGGCGGTGAAGACGGTAGAAGCACGTTCAACAACCGGTATGCGCCCGATGAGAACGGTCAGAAGATGGCAACGAAACGGTGAAAAGATTAATTTTATGATTTTTTTTTGCGGCCGGGGACAAGTTCGCTCAAAACCCAACGTTCTGGACTCTGTTTTTTCTTAATAGCCCGGCAGGTGGACGGTAGGCCTACACGGCAGAGTGTGAGAGCTCCATTAGGGAGAGGAAGCGGCTAATTTGGCCAATTTTGGATAATTCAAGGGCCATAATTCAGAAGTGCCTAGGGGGATGTGGCTGGTTATCGAACTTGGCCGAGATATTATGCCCACAAACATTTCACCAAGGTTGGTAAAGATCGGATGAAAACTCTTTGACTTAGAGAGCGGAAACGGCTAATTTTGCCAATTTTGGATAATTCAAGGGCCATAATTCAGAAGTGCCTGGGGCGATGTGGCTGGTTATCGAACTTGGCCAAGATATTATGCCCACAAACATTTTCACCAAGGTTGGTAAAGATCGGATGAAAACTCTTTGACTTAGAGAGCGGAAACCATGTGGACGCCCGCCGCCCACCCGCCCGCCCGCCCGCCCGCCCGCCGCGGGTGTTCTCATAATACGTCCCATTTTTCAAACGGGCGTATAAAAATCTATATTGCTATAACAACGTAGGAGCAAAAAGAACATTACTAGTCTAAGCCTGTGTTTCAGACTTACAATGTTTATGAAGAAGGCACCAGCAGTTGAAGACAAAGAGGACTTCTTCTGGTATTTGTTTGTCACATAAGTTGCCATTTATGTAATCACATAATTATTGTCTACACTGTGAGTCATTCCGTGAAGTAGTCAGACATATACCTGGTCCTATATGATATCCTGTAAAGCGTAGCTGCTAATAAGGTAGCTTTCTGAGAAACAATTGTAATGCCGCATTAAAAAACACTCTGAACTACTAGTAATGTATAAGTGTAACATATAACTAAGTGTATATTCACTGACTGGTGTACCTTAATTTAAACATTACTTTCACATCACTAAAGTTGAGACCACAACACTTCTCAAGTGACATTGAGTGGACTTTCAGTTCCCTTTAACTTCCGTGACAATACAATGCAACAATTGTTACTATTATCGATATCATTATGAAATAATAATCCCTCTCAGCATTGTTTTGCAGTAGTTTTTTTCAGAATAATATACGATGAATGTGTCATTGGCTGATAAAGTATAAATTTGGCCAGTATTATAATATTAGCGGAAATGATGTGTACGTTTGAAGATCATAGGTCAAGACGTTCTCCAGTTATGGAGCAGAAACAAACGGTTTTAGTACTAACAGTCACTGTGACATTGCCCAGTGCACCTAATAACCGTTCAGTGTTATTAATCAAAGCATTCTCCATTTATTGAGCGGACATTTTGTGACATTGACCTTTGTCTCAGCGAGCTTCAAATCATCTACGACCCATGATTAAAGAGTTACTTAGACCACGGACATGTCCGTGCTTAGACCGAGTATCACGCCTCAAAAAGTTGCGCACACGCGACTAAATCCAATCCAAGTAAAATTACAATTCACAATCTGTACTTCTACTGGTATCCGTCCTGCCAGATTTCAATGAGCATAAACAGCAGTTGGTATTATCATGATAATAATCTATGAAAACAACAATAAAGCAGACATAAGTAAGCCACATTTTTTTGATGATATAATGGACAACAATACGACAAGCATGGCACGTTTCTATCAAACGTGATCCAATAATACTATAACAAAAGCATCGGTCTGCGTAACACTTCATTCCGGAAGCTCTGAAGTCGACATAGTTGAATAAATTTAGTAACTTTATCTTCTACCATACCGTTCTATCGTCGTTCTATAGTCGTTTTCATCCGAAATATTTCATAGACAAGCTAAACAGCCGCTTTGATCTTGACGTCTTACACTGACCTCAAATTGAACTTAACATATTAATTAAGCAAGTGTACCACCTATTAAGTTAGAGGATTGTAGGTCAAAGCGATCTAGACTTTTTAGCGGAAATATATTTTATATTAACGGTCACTTGTGACCTTGACCGGCACCGAGTGACCTCAAATAAATAGAAATCATCTACTGCACATGAAAACTATGTCCATCAAGTTTGAAGATCATTGGTACAAGCGTTATCCAGTTATTTAACCGTAACGGTTTTGTTATACTAAGTTTCTATGACTTTGACATTCGATCTCAAATTTACCACTCATATCCAACACTTGAAGATATTTGGTCAAAGTCTTCTATAGTGGATGAGTTGAAACCTGATTACTAACAGCCGGATCTTTTCGACGTTTAAAATTTCATTATTAATAACAATTTTAAGGAAATTATTTATCTTATTGTTAATTCTAACTGAGCCCTTAGAACCAATCAATGTATTGCGACTGTTATATTGTTTCGCATTTCAAACCAAGAGTTTTCACAAAAGATGGGATAACTTTTAATGCGGTAAGTATATGGTGTTAATAATTTTCCATGTTTTCCTTTTCGCTTCAAATGATGAAAATAAAAGGTACATTTTACAGGAAGGATGCTCTTAACAATGCTCTTGAATGTGACAAATAATTGATTATAAATCAGCAATTGCAGTTGGTTAGAATTGCGAGTGTTGTTTGCTGTTTAATGGATTGATCATTTATACATTCTGCAGCCCGGTATATTTGTTGAACACATCAGCGAAGCTCGATTTCATTTTGTTCGTCTAGCAACTAGTCAAACTGTAATGGATGTAATTATTAAGGAAGACGTTAATTATATAGAACAGGTTTGCATACATAAATATCATCAGTATACATGTTTATAGTTTGACGGAGCGTAACAGATCCAATATATCGGAGCCTGCATCGTTTGGTTATTTAATTTACACCGCAGGATGTTTGGCACTAAAGACATGCGCTTCATTATGATTTTAAAGTTACTATAAATACAAATATGCGCGTTGTACAACGTTGCGTTGGTAAAACGTAGATATGAATCTATGAAAAAAAACCTTATAAACATACATGGCGTCTTACTAACGCAACATAGCATTGGAGAAGATATATAGTATAATATTTACTTCTGCATTCATTTTAATTTCAGCATAGTACGATGTCGAATACGAGACTACTTATAGCTCTCAGCATCATAATTGTTTATGTGAATATAGGTAAGATCAATTCATACAATATGTCAGAATTTTAAAATCTATATTCAGTTTAGCTGAAAACCGAGACACTATAATGGACACTTAAAACACGATAGAGTAAAACCTTGTACATGTATAATGATTTATAACATAACTGTCGCAGAGCGTGCACAATGTGAACCGCGTTAACCAAAAAATGTGTAGAGTTGCAACGCTTCCGTCGAACATGTATAATATACTAAGTAAGTATTGTTATATTTTAGCACTGTCTCGCCTACCTGAATGTGACAACTGTGGATGTTGTGTGAATAATACCTGTAGTAAGGGTGGCCATTGTACGCACGGATGTCAAGATGGTTACTGGGGTGCCAAATGTTACAATGGGTGTCCACAACATTGTATAACCTATGGACGACACGCTGTTAAAGTAAAAGGAACTTTAATACATGAATGCTACAAGTGTGCTATGGGTAGATTTCCAGGGCACAATTATCGTTGTATACATCAATGCCCTACAAATTGCAAAGCTTGCTTTTCAGTGAATGACTGTAGGGAATGTGAGCCGCGGTTTTATAATTCTTTAACAATAACGAACTGCTCACTGTCGTGCCCAGCAAATTGTAAGGAATGTTCGGCTGATAAAAACTGTACCGTCTGTAAGCCTGGATATTTTGAAGAAGAAAGCCTTTGTAGCCGAATATGTCCCCAGAATTGTAAAGAATGTATCACAGACAACCAGTGCATTTCCTGCAAAGCGGGAAACTATAATGGACGCCTAGAAGACGATAAAAGTAAAACCTTGTATAATGATTGTCGACATCACTGTCGCAGCACGTGCACAATGTGCTCCTCGTACAACCATTGCCAAGGGTGCGTGTTTGGACTGTATGGTTCACAATGTCAGTTTAAGTGTAGCAATGGCTGCGCAAATAATACATGTGACGTCATTTCCGGCAAATGTAACTGCATGACTGGATTCTTTGGTGATTACTGTTCTGAATGTGTTACAGGTAAATTCGGCACGGCATGTAACGAATCGTGCCCTGAGAATTGTTACGGAAACAAATGTGAGAAAAAGTCAGGTTATTGTATTCGATGTTTGTCCGGAGACTTCATGGGTGTCACATGCAATCAGTGTACCCATAACAAATATGGAGTAAATTGCACAGACAATTGCTCCAGCACGTGCAATCAGAAATCTGGTATGAGAATTTGCGATGAGAAATCAGGCCATTGTTTGTTCGGTTGCGGAGATGGGTATTACGGTTCCACGTGCAATGACACGTGCAGCGAGTTCTGCACAGACGACCTATGTGACCAAAATCTCGGTACCTGTTTGAAGGGATGTCGAACTACTAGTGGGACATTTAAAGACTTACAGTGCAAAATTGGTAAGAGGACGGTTCCAGTGTTTTTTATAAATGATTTCTATACGGGCCCATCAATTTATTACTTGATCAAATTATAGTAAATTTCTATGTGGTTCTTTTTTACATATTCAACGGACGCTAGAGAGTATTGATGTTTCACATTATTACAATAAGCCTGATAGAATTGGTAATTTCTGCCTGATATATGATACATCAAAGGTTAATTAATGCAAAAATATTGTGCTAACGCCATGGATTCATATTTTCCAAAAGATGAATCGATTGTCCATTTGCGGACGCGAATAATAATTTGTCTGAACCGATAAAAATGAATAATGAAGTCGAGCAGGAAAATGTCACGAGGATACCGCAAAATAAATATACAGTAAACCCTCACCTTAAGACCACCCTAATAATAAGACCATCTCAATATTAAGACCACCTCCATAATAAGACCACCGCAAAATTAAGACCACAATCTTCGAGTTCATTCGAACTGTTTTCTCTTTTCAATCTTAATATTAAGACCACCTCAATGAGCAGACCAGTTTCCAATGGCCACAAGGGGGGGACTTATTATTGAGGTTTTACTGAACATGGAGACAATCACAAAAGTAAAACATAAGATGGACAAAAAATGAAATATTATCTGATATGTCTGTATGATACCATTGTAGGTGAGGATGATACCATTGTAGGTGAGGATGATACCATTGTAGGTGAGGATGATACCATTGTAGGTGAGGAAGACTGGTCACTGATAAAGGTAGTAGCACCACCAGCTGCCAGTGTGGTCATTCTTATCATTGGAATGATCGGAGGTATTTGTTTCATCAAATACAGGTTTGTTTTACAATAATTGTGTTTGTTTTAGCTTAACATTTATAATGTTCTAATTTAGAACTAACGCTTTAAAATGTGTTTTGATTCAGATAAATAAGTTGGTGGAATGCAATGCTTTTGGAATGTATATTTTTTGTTTTAATTCTTTCGAATACGTGCTTTCATACTTAGGAAGTAAGTCCTAGCGGTTTTATAAGACTGAGGTGTTCGACAAGTAACACCTTTTCAGAAATAGGGAGTTCTGCATAATTTCAAGTACAGAGGTAAAATACTTCAAAATGCAAAATTATAATATGTTGAAGGTTTCTTTGTAGGCCAACAAATGTGCCTTATATATACAATGATATCGCGCACAAACGCGCTAATTATATATGAAACTTTTATTTTGATTAATACAGACTAATAATGCAAATATATATTTATTATCTTATTGACTTTACTGTAGTAGAAAACGAAGACAAATGGTTGAACACAATCAACAATCTAGTTGTCCTAACCCAGTATACTTTGATGCTATGGACCACCAACATATAGAGATGGAACAGATAGATCCATGCTTCGGTAAACCCTTTGGTACCCAACTCGCATTTTATTGTTTTAATATTTAGATATTACCTTTTACGTCCGTTTAGTTTAAACGTATTTATATTTCATCGATTGTGAAACAAGTTCTTACAACTTATATCAATCACTATCGATGAGTGCTTCCTGGCTATCAACCAGTATTCGTGTCAAATTTAGGGATTGTGAATTTCGTGGTCAATACGCTTGTTTATAATAAAGACCGTCAATTTTCTGCTGTTTTGCTAGCAATATACGACAGATAGATTTGGCCTGCATGTATTGTGACAACGGTTTTAAAGGGTGAAGATCCATAAAAATAATTTGATTTTATTTACTTGAGGAAAGTTGTAAACTCACTGTCAGGTTATACTTAAATAATACGTAAGTTACATAATTGTGTTAATGTTTGATGTTTTTGTAATCGGAATGTTATAGAAATCTTCAAAGAACTCGTCTGAATGATCCCGATCTACCTGGTCGACAGACGCTTTAACATATTGCTTTTACTTTTGTTACAGACGACCATAATTACGAGAGTTTACCGTTAGAGTCAGTAGATGAAAGATATGACTTTCCGGAATACGTAAACACAACATTAACAGTATTTTAAAAGAATACCGTGAGAATAAGTCTCACTTGAAGCACTTGTGGTAAAAAATAATATCTCACACACTGATAATAGTATTATCATTTTCACAGCTTTATAGTGTGTTTACTTAACTACTTATATATTTAATAAAACGTCGGACATTGGTTAGATGTCAGACATTTCCAATCCACACTGTGTTTGTGTCTTTACTGTGACATAAATGAACTACATTGACAGGGAAACACAAATGTGAATAATATCATGGACCGTATTCAGGAGAACAACTTACTTAAACTGATGGGATTTAACGAAACGTCACATGCGGTGTGGAACTTCTCCATACGTTTCGTCAGAAAAACAACCTGGTGTTGTTATGTTCACAGGGGCTTTTTTCTTCGTTCAGTGACATTCCAAGTTGATAATAGATATACATGTGGTCAGATATGAAACTGTGGCCATACAAACAACGTGACAGAGTAATAGTGTGTAGTTTGAGCAAGATTGAAGGACACATTGCAAGGGATCATATACTGCATTAATTGGGGCGGTACCCTGCGATTTGTATATATTCTTAACGCCATTAAAAGCGCAACCAAAAAGTGTGCATATAGATAACGTGACATTACAAAGGCTAACATATCTTCTTTATATCTCAAACATAATATCATAAAATTAATCAAAAATGAAATCAAAAATAATTGATGTAGTTTAATAAAGTTTTGAACAAGAAGTAACACATAGATAACTGTAACACGCTTTTGACAGTAGGTACTGCAAAATGACGCCTAGTTAAAATAGTTGCGTTTTTAATTGCGTCAAGTATACTTGTTATTGTTATAAGTGAACAGTTTTATCTATGTTCTAAAAATGTATGTATGGTATATGTAAGTCTAAAATACTCGGGGTTCTCACTAGACTACTAATTATTATTTTTTGGACTCCTATGTTTCCCTGGGACACCTGTTTCTGGCAAAATATCTTTGAAATTGAATTGGAGGGCTGCATGGTTTTGGACTCCTGTTTTCAAATCCTAGTTAGAACCCTGATACTATATTACAACCATTCAGATTATATTATTCTTATTATACTCGTATAATTCTTGACATTCTCTTTTTTGTGTACTATTGTTTCACACCTAAGTCTTCATGTGTGTATGTATTGTATTGTTTCAAGATAATAAATAAATGTATTGTCCCCCTTCTTATTTTCACGGACATATAAACTATGGATTGGAAACGTCCGACTATGTGTGTTTAGATTTGTTTGAACTTTCGCGACCGGTGAGATTTTCTTCCGAGGTCAAACCCACGATAAAATATTTGCGACGACCGCCATCTTGTTTCGGAATTGACATATTTGAAGATTTTTTGAAGTAAGCCTTAATTTATATATTTTAAATCGCTATATTTAGACAATAAAGATTTACACAGATCAATATAGGTAATTTGATGGACATTTTTAAGTGATAATCAACAGAAGCAGAAACAGACGGCATTGGACGGAGATTGCCGACTTTCGCCGATCGATAAATTGGTGGAAATTCACGATACTTACCAGAGGCCGTTTGGTCCTTGGTGGCCCAACACCATATAAGGTAATAAATTGGGCGGAAGTAGCTGGAGTAGTTTATCTCCCCTTCTGAATTGAATTTCAGAGCCTATGCAACTTTTTCTGAGCTGTTGAGAGATTATCTGGTGATTTACGTAGTGGTATCATTGAAAGCGAGTTCTCTGCTGTGTTTTGAAGTATTGTAGGCGCGTGGAATATTCGTGTCGCCTATTGTTAAGCCTTTTATCGTTGTAGGCAATACACGTGCGTTTTCACACTTTTCATTAGTTTTCGCGAGCAGCATTGGTATTTTTCGACTTTTGCTAAGGTTTGTGGAAAAATTATTTTTCGATATCTTGTTTCGATTCCATGGTTTATATGTACGTGTTATTTTGTAGCATCAATTTATTCACACATACGTAATATGTACTATATTTATGAATAAGTATGTTTCAAGACAAGATTTCATACATGTACTATGTTTTCATTCTATGTTCGTGCTCCGTTTCCATGCTACGTTTTCAAACTGTGCATCCATACTTTTTCTTATTCCGAATATTTTTCATTTAATCACATGACAATTTCTTTTTTGTACTTGTATATTTGTACAGTATATTTAGTGACAAAACAAATAGTATGATTAAAGTTAATAGCATATTCCTCCAGCAATGAAGTGTTAAAGAATGTAGCCAAGCTGTTTATAAGTATGTATTTACCATCTTCGCAGTGTTTTTATCACTAATATCAGAATTATACTATGACGTCCATATACGGTCCCTGCTAATATATCTGTATGTACATGATAAATTATTATAATGAAAGAATGATTTGGGAAAGGACTTTTATTGAACAAAAATATGTTTGTTGTTTAAATTTCACACTAAAGTAAAGGAAAAGTAAAGAACTACTTTACTTCAGAATTATGTTGTGTTAAAACACTGATATGTCTTATCGTCATTGACTACAACAATTAAAACTGTGCTTCACACGGACTAGATAGGTGTGACTAGAACAATTAGAATTCTTACACATGACTATCAAACTTAAATTCCTGACAACTAATTGTTCTGTACCTTAACGTACAGAACAATTCTGTCGACATTTTTATGCAAGAAAATAGATTATACACAGCATATTTCAATCGTTCCTTTACAAACAGAAAAACAGACTGGTTTAATTCAAATAATGCAACAAAAGAATAAGAAGTCAGAAACACATATCCTAGAGACTTTCAGTTTTAGTTCAGTCACATGTTAAGTCCTGTCTTCGTTTCCACTGCGATTCCAGCACGATGTTAACGGTATATTGTTGTTTGCACCACAGGATATGTAACCGTTTAGAGGGAAATTTCCACATTTCCTACATATCACGAGGACGATACCGACTTCGGGTGTAAGACACATCACGGCGATTGTCTTAAATTATTTTATAGTTCAAAAACAAATAATTATATTCTACAATTTATTTCAAAAAGAAAACTTTCAATGCAGGAACTGCGATCTGTTTGTTTAGTTATCACTAGAGAAATCTATTCCGAAATGGTGTAACATTAGTGCAACCTTCCTCTTTATAAAGTAGTTCTATAATTCGTGATTTTCACGAACGGATCCGCAATACGACGTCGTCGATGTCGTGACTCTGGTAATGGTTGTTCTTCGTGCTCAGATTCAGTTTCTAACAAGGCCACAGCCATAGCATCTCGTCTGTCAGTGTTATTATCATTTACCTGATTGTGTTCATAAGCACGTTGTCCAGGCACAGGGTCTTGCATGGTTTTCAATCATTATCCGGCTCTCTCGGTGGCTCAGACAGAATATTCCCCACATTCCCTCGCTTATTATCTCTCATCTGTTCCACCTCACGTCTACTGTAACAGCAAAGCTCACGCGAATGCATGCAAGTAGCCTACAACGAAAGTAATCGATTCTTGCAAAATATTACTACATTTTAATATGAATCATTTTAATTAATTCCATTGTTCGCTTCCTAAGACTTGTTCATAAAATCGTTTTTTACAATAAGAAAATAACATAACTGTCGATGCCTTATATCTGCATCTATGCTTTAACTGGCTCGTTTTGTTCACATTCTGTTTGTCAGCCATCGCAGTGTAGACTATTAAAAGGTTCAATGATCCGTGTCTGATATCATCAAGCACATAGGTCCATCTCGTTGGATGCGCCCTTATCATTAGCAGCATCTCTTCCATAGAGAACCAAACAATCTGCTTCTTCTCTGAACCCTTCTGAAAACATATTGAACTGAGAATGATTGTTACTTTCAGTCGGAAAGATCGAGAGTGGGAGCATCATAAGTGATATTTTCACGAATGACATAATATTGTGTTTATCTAGATTCAAGCGAAGATATGTAGAATGATTAATATATGTAAGCATTATTAAATGTCAATGATTATTAATGGAGTAATGACCATTTCCATATTATCTAGGGTTTAGACCGAATGTTTCTGTGTTTTCCGCGTTATACCCTTGTCCGTAACCGGCATTTGGCTCAAACGCCATTTAAACCAATCATGAGCGAGATATATCAAACATGGCTGCGCCCGTGACCACATTATTTTCTTGAGAGCTTCAAACTTATTCTACGTGCATAAGCTCATTTAAGACTGACAGCTGTTCTGGGTGATCAAAATGATGATGCCAATCACGTCTTTGATTATGCCGAGGTTTGTTGGCATGGGAAAAGTAACGAACTGTTTAGCATGCATGGCAATAACACACCGGACGGCCAGCAGTAATTCGGGAGAAACTGTTATGAATGTTTTTGATCGCAAAGCAAAAAGACTACACAGAGACAGAACTACTGCCTTACCTGATTACAAAGTTTATGAGTATCTTAAGGAAGAAGTAAGTGATATCACTTCAACACTCGTTATATAAGTGTGACATTGAAACCATTCTCATATTCATAATCTGTGAACAAGAACAAGTAATGTTTTGATGTCCAATGCAAAATATAGCTCTAGCCACATATTAATGGAATCATGTTGGAAAAGCTAGCCTTAGTTTAATTTGATGTTTTCTACATGATGCTCTCGAGTAAGATGTTCAGTAACACGTATGCATGTGTCTAAAACATATGCTAGGCTATATATGCCAAACACTGCACCGTACTACTACTGGTAACGAAACAACATACACACTACACACATATGATTTATACTGCGTTCAGATATATACTAAAAAGCAGTCACACAAGCGAATCTTAGTAGTTTGACACATAACAGAACTGATCCGAGTAGATAGAAGAGCAATAATATTAAAAATTTATTTGCGGTAACACAGACATGGTTTATATGTCCGTAGTGGTAAGAAACACACAATGAAATATCAGTTAGGACACGGACAATCAACAGTGTATGTTTCACAGATATTAACACGTATCTCCGTGACAAAATTACAAACATAAAACAAAAATATCATTTCCAGATTGCTGCGTAACAAGTGTATAACATGTGAGAAGATCATGGAAAATTGCCTACACTATGTATACTTACTCTGCCAATAACCAACACATTGTTGTTTACATGTAACGTTAGCACATTATTCACCCAGCCATTGTAATATTGGTTGAATGATTCCATTGCCTTTAAGCCTCGAAGTTCCTCCGCCGTATAAGCGCTCTTCGTGTTCACTAAGTTATTGACTATATCATAATATGTGATAGCCGGAAGGGCATCCAGATCAGATGACATGTGCTCCTTTTTCACCTCGTACGGATCAATTCCTAAACAATCGATGTTCTGATCATATCTCTGTCTGGCATCTTTATCAAGTCCATCTTTGTAACTAGACTTTGGCCGCTTTGCAGCCATATTCTAACGTTGGGAATCGATAAATTTCGATAAATTATTACAGTATAGCTTGTGAATGATGAACGAAGCGCTTGCCTACCAAAATGGGAACTATGTATTGTTATTATTATCGATATCATTATGAAATATTAATCATTGTCAGCATTGTTTTGCAGTAGTTTTTGTTCAGAATAATATACGATGAATAAATCATTGGCTGATAATAAGTGAATTAAAGAATAAAATCGCCCATTATTACAATAAAAGTGGAAAAGATATGTACGTTTAAAGATCATAGCCATAGGTCAAAACCTTCTCCAGTCATTGAGTAGAAACGAATGGTTTTAGTTATAACAGTCACTGTGACCTTGACATTTGTCCCAGTGACCTTAAAATAAATGGGGTTTATTAAATGTACATGCCCAGAGCACCTAATAATATTTCAGTGTTATTTATCAAAGCGTTCTCCATTTATTGAGCGGAAACGTTTTTGTGACATTGACCTTTGACTCAGCGAACTTCAAATCAAGAGCGTCATCTACGGTCCATGATTAAAGAGTTACTAAGACCAAGTATCACGCGACTAAATCCAATCCAAGTAAAATTACAATTCACAATCTGTACTTCTACTGGTATCCGTCATGCCAGATTTCAATGAGCATAAACAGCAGTTGGTATTATCATGATAATAATCTATGAAAACAACAATAAAGCATACATAAGTAAGCAACATTTATTTGCTAATATATAAAGACAACAATACGGCAAGCATGGCATGTTTCTATCAAACGTGATCCAATAATACTATAACAAAAGCATCGGTCGGCGTAATACTATATTCCGGAAGCTCTGAAGTCGACATTGTTGAATAAATTGAGTAACTTTAAGATTATCAACAGAAAATTAGCCATCTTCTACCATACGTTCTATCGTCGTTTTCACCCGAAATATTTCAGAGACTAGCTGAACAGCCGCTGTGATCTTGACGTCTTACACTGACTTCAAATTGAATGAAACACATAAATTAAGCAAGTGTACCACCTATTAAGTTAGAGAATTGTAGGTCAAAGCGATCTAGAATTTTAACGGAAATATATTTTATATTAACGGTCACCTGTAACATTGACCTCCTCCGAGTGACCTCAAATAAATAGGAATCATCTACTGCAAATGAAAACCATGCCCATCAAGTTTGAAGAGCATTGGTCCAAGCGTTATCCAGTTATTTAACCGTAACGACCACACCGACTTGAACACGTATTCTCACGAGAATTGTTAATACGCTGTCGTCACGGTTAATCTTCATAACAGTGATATAGTGTGGCACAATTTAAAACAAAACGCTTATAATCAATCCTAAAAGAATAAAAAACATCGATATTTTCACCATAACAACATTTTCCATGTTTATATATCAGTCATAACACAGGATTGGTAATGTTCGAGACTGTCGCCTTTTTCACTTTGCTGAAATGAGGCTGACTGCAATTAAATGCGTTGTCACTTAGGTACACATGATGTTTATCTGTATGTCACATACTGTTCCCACAATTATAAAGCATCCTAGTTTTGACGCTGATTGTCAAAATTAACGCGCTGCGCCCATGTTTATCACTGTCGCCAAATTATGCAATTCGATGTATTGTTCGCGATCATTTATTATCAATACAAATTAAAGACGGACTTTCATCTGTTTAGACCCGTTTTTTGAATGAAATGGATAAGTTGGTGACACTATTCGAAGGTTAGGGCGTGTTTGAAGTAACATGATGGTTAAGTATTTTGTTTTACGGTTATATCATACAATGCATGGTGTTTGCATCAGAAAAAAGCAATGTAACGTCCGATACCTGTTTTATAATTGTTTATTATAGGAATGTAAATCTATCGGGTTTAATTTTTAAACACATTCCATATGGTGCACTTAAAATAAAGTTTCGATTCATTATTGATGATATATGTAAGGAATATTAATCGATTTACCGTGTCTGTAATGTACGATACTAGTACTGTAATGTTCGATAGCTTCATGATTTATATATAATAAATATGTATGTAGATTATAATTGATGACGTTGTAGAATATGACGTAAGTAATATGACGTCAAACGCACATTTTCACACTTTGTTTGAAAGTTGTCGGCCTTATTTCGTTTTTTTTGGAGAAAAAATAAAACCTCGTTTGGGTAAGTGATTTTTTTTGCAGATGAAACATTAAAACTTTTTATATAGTGAAAGATTTGTTGTAATCGAACAGCCAGGATGTTCATATGTATGTAAGCTTCAGAATGTCTTTACGATGAATAAATGACAGTGATTGTTATAGTTGAGTAATGTCCGATACATAATGTAGCGAACATTACATTATTTGTGTTGGTCATGTTGTGCTGTATTTTTTTATTCTAAACCTTAATGTCAATGTACAAATATGCGATATGTATGTCCCAAATACATTTAAGCATATAATAGCTAGTAAATGTTATTGGTAATATATGTTAATAGCCACATGCAGTACAAATAATGCAGTAGTTAATGTACAAATAACGTACGACTTCTGACTATTGACAAATAAATTCGAGGGGCTCAGTGTTTGATGAAAATACTTTCCATAACTGTTATGGAAGTCTGTTGGATTCGTATTTTTAATAACTGCTTTGATGACAGTGTCACAGTTACGATAAAACTGGTCTCGAACATTACACATCATTGTATCGAACATTACATGATTATACATGACATTACTTATCGGTTTTACCAACATTTCAGTTCAACATGGTCAAGTCAAGAGCTGAAATTTGTAAGGACTGCAGAAAAAAACTCAAACATATAGAGAATGAGTCATATTTACGAAAGTAACGAGAGCGAAGAAGGAGAAATAATGTACCGTCACAACTGTTGAGCACATCAGACAGGGCAGAAAGACAACGCAGAGGCAGTGAGAAGAAGTCGTGAGAGAAAAAAACGTGAACTAGAACAGGTGAACATTCAAAACGATTCAATGGATACAAGTGGATACGAAAGCGCCAATGCTTCTGGTGATAACACTAAAAACCTTGTCGTTGCGATGCAGTTTACACGGCGAGCGGCAGGTCCTAGAAAACGACTGACTAATGAACTTTCCCACGCAAATACAACCACCCTTAATTTGAAAAAAGCAAACGTTGAAATTGCCAGGAAGCTCAAATCAGAGCAGAGAAGAAGACAGCGTATACAGAAACGCCTTCAAATTCACCAAGAACACCTAGGCAGAGAAGCTGATGAATGAATCAGGACTAACACATGTACAGAAGAATAAAGTGAGAAAAGAAATAGTGTTCGGTAATGCGATTGTTGAACAATTTTTTGCAGAGAAAAAGAAGTACAACAAGTTTCATTGGCAAATTACATATATTTTAGCAGGTCAGATCTTGAGAAAATATAAATGCAACACATATCTTTGTGCCAAATCTGGTCTAAATTTGAATATCTTGTTGATAGCGTGAAGTGTAATGGAGAAATGAGACAAACCAGAGTCCTCACAGACTATTAACAAAACTTGCACCAAAAGTTTAAGTCAGAAAACCCCGAGAGTGAAATTTCTTTTGCAAAGTTTTGCAGAATCAGACCAAAACACATTCAGTTATCGGCGTTTATTTCGAGAAGTAGTTGCCTCTGCACCAAGCATCAGAATATGGCACTGACAGCCAAAACATTGAGAAAAGAATGTGTACTTGTGTCAGCAAATCCAGACATTTTCGAAGGCGGATCTGGATGTTGAGAATGTTCTCAACACAATTAGCGACACCATCAAAGTACCTCAATGGAAAAGATTGAAAGTAGAAGACAGGGGCAAAGTTAAATACGTTACAAGAATGCTAGACACGGACATGACAAAACAGGATTTCATAGAAAACGTACAGAGTCAGAGAAATGAGTCGAAGCACGTAAATAGAATAAAAGCGCAGAAAATAAAATCAGAAAGTTAAAACAAAAATTACCCGAAAATGAAGCAGTGATACATATGGATTTTGCTGAAAACTACGCATGTATAAGCTCTGAGGAAATTCAGTCAGCTTATTACAACCAGACATGTGTAACGTTACATCCCGCAGTTGTTTACTATAAACAAAACAGTGAACTGAAACATAAAAGTATGGTGGTCGTGTCTGCCAGAACAGCCTCCGGTGGGGTCGGATTTTTTCTCAACAATTTCTCTGCTTTTAGATTTTAGTGTTTCAATTATTGACAATACTACGGAAGGAACACTTTTATTAAAACTCTCTCACAATTCTAGTAACCGCATAGTATTGCCATGTGTTTGCTATCTTCCACCAGAAAATTCATCCAGGTCATTTGATGTTAATCATTTTTATGATTCATTACTGTCATTAATGTATCAGTATAAAGCTGATGGTGTCATGTATATATGTGGAGATTTTAATAGTAGATGTGGAAATGGTGATGATTTTATACGTGGTGTTGATGATATTGCTGACCGGGATGTTATAGATTTTAATTGTAATTCATATGGTGACTTACTTCTTGATTTTTTAATTAATATAAACATGTGTATGTTGAATGGCAGGAATAATGTTTGCAATGATTTTACCTCTATTTCTACAAAAGGTAAATCTGTGGTAGATTATTGCTTTGTAGATCATCAAATGTTAGATAATTTTATTGAGTTTGAAGTTGTAAAGGTATCTACGTTAGTGAACAATAGTAGAGCACTAGGTGAAAGAGTATCCATTGCAATGTCAGATCATTCATTACTTAAATGGGGTTTGATATTTCAATGTGATAAGCAAGTTAGTACTAGTACTTGTAATAGTAATACTGTACCTAATTCTCAATATACTAAATGTGATGTTAATTATGTACCAGATGATGTTATGTTAGATCAGGAAACCTTGTATAATGTCAGCTGTGCTATATCTAAACTTGAATGTAGTTTTAGGAACCAGTCTGATATAGATGACGTGTATAATGATTGGTGTAATATTGTCAAAAAAACAATGTGTAACCAGTTACCTTTTAAGGAAGTTAAGTCCGGTATGAGTAATAAGAAACGACGCCCAGGTAAGCCTTGGTGGTCTGGTCAGTTAACTGATTTATGGAACAGAGTTTGTATTGCCGAAAAATCTTGGCTTTCGTGCAATAATAGAAATAATAAAGTTGCTCTGAAATAACGTAAGCATGCGTAAATTGTTTGACCGTGAGGCTCAGAGAGCTCACCGCGCATATTGGCATTATGTACAAAACCGACTTTTGGATGAATGCAATGTCGACAATACCAAATTTTGGAAGTCAATTGGAATAATTGGAGTTTCTTGTTCTTAACGTAATTCCCATGGAAGTGGTACTTGACGATGGCTCTATCTCTAATGAAGTTGATGTCGTATTGTCTAAATGGAAAATGATTTTAGCTCTTTGTTTCAATCTGTCGATCATGGTAATAGTGGACATGAGGATATTAATAATGCTACCCAGTCTGAAATTGAGTGTTTTAACAATCATATCACTATCATGGAAGTACATAAAGCAATGATTAATGCTAATAAAGGTAAAGCTTGTGGAATTGATAGCATTCTCGTTCTTACAAACGATGCATCTCTGTCTTTTTTACATATACTGTTCAATATATGTTTTTGATAATGGTAATGTAACAACTATGTGGAGTAAATCTATTATAAATCCTATACCTTAATCATCCACTTTAGACAAACGAGATCCTTTGTCTTATCGTGGCATATCTCTTGCCCCAGCAATGTACAAACTATATTGTTATATCTTGAATAATCGCCTTAGTTCTTGGGTTGAATCTAATGATAAAGTATCAGATGAACAAAATGGATTTAGGAAAGGACGTAATACTACAGATCATATTTTGTATTTACATAATAGTGTTGATACTAGAAAGAAAACTGGAGTGTCCACTTACTGTGCGTTTATCGATTTTAAGAAAGCGTATGACACCATTAATAGAAATATGCTTTGGAAACGATTGTATGATATTGGTGTCAATGGCAAGATGTTATCTGCAGTTAAATCGTTATATGTATCTGTTATGGCATGTGTAAGAGTCAATGGCTGATGGTATATTTTAGCTGAGAACGCGGAAGAACTACAAATGCTGTTAAACGCTTTAAATGATTGGTGCTTTCTTAATGATATGACCGTGAACCCTTCTAAAAGTAATGTTATTCATTTTCGTCCAAAGTCTCTCTTACGGACGGATGCTGTTTTTAGATGCGGTGAAAATGTACTACCTATTGTTGACCGTTATACCTATTTAGGTGTAGTTTTACATGAACATCTTGATTATAATGTTACGGTTATGGTTGTTATTCAGAGTGCTAGTCGTGCATTGGGTTTATTAATCGCTAAATGTAAAAGCTTGGATGGTGTACCATATGATGTATTTTCTAAATTGTATGATACCGTTGTCTGATTACCTTGCCCAACCATGCCTGAGTCCCTGACTGCCCTGCACAACCATGCCAAAGTCCCTAATTATAGTGCGCCTTAATGGGGTTTCCGTTCGTATTCTTGTATTGATGCAGTACACAACAGGGCTCAACGCTTTTATCTAGGTGTCGGAAAATATACACCTAACGATGGAGTATCAGGAGATATGGACTGGACTCCCCCCCCCCATGTGTAAGGCAGTGGAAATCTGTGCTACTGTATTGGTCACGTTTGTCATCTATGAACATAGTGAGGGTCAATAAACGTATATCACTCTGGGTTACAACAATATCTTCTCGTTTATGTAGAAATTGGGTTTTTAATGTAAAGAAATTTCTTGATGACAATAGTTCTCATATGTTTAATGATATCGAACAACCTCTGCCTGTTTCGTTCGTCAGTACAATTTGTAATATCACTTTGAACGACTATGTTACTAAGTGGTTTAATAGAATTAACAGTGATATTGGCCCTTCTAGACGAGGTGGTAATAAGCTCCGTTTATATAAGCTAGTTAAGTCCGAATTTGTTCCCGAGCAATACTGTAAATTAAGTAATTCTACCATCCAGACATAGGTCGGCCTATAGTAAATTTCGTTTTGGCGTTGCCCCCATTAGAATTGAAACTTGTCGATACGAGGGATTGTCAGTCGACGAACGGTTATGTCCCATGTGTCATGATATTGAATCTAAATAGCATGTCTTATTTAATTGTCCAGCTTATGGTGATATACGATAATCATTATTTATACGAGCAGTAGTTTTTAACAATGCGTTGTTTACATTATCTGATGTTGATAAGTTCAAGTTCTTGTTTTCTAACCCAGATATGATACGAATCGGTGCCAAAACCTGCAATCAAAGACGATTATTTTTAACTTGTAATAATGTATTTATAATTTGTTAATAATGCTCATTGATTTAGTTTTCTATGTGTTCCTTTTCATTTCGTCTGAAGCAACTTTGCTAATCCAATTCACGGTGATCTGATCAACGTGTTCTGTGATATATTACATCCATTTTTTAGTTAATGCGCGTTAGTGCTCCTCTCCCCTTTTCAGTATCTTAAAATTGTTTTTATTGCGGTTCTTAGTACTACTGATTAGCAAGGTTTCTTCAGTTTTATTCCATATTGCTATATGTGATACATAAGTACATGTACAGTGTACTATGTGATATTAATGTTTAGTATTTATAAATGTATGTAGATGTTTTACGTGTATACGTAATCTCTTATAAGTTATAACTCAAATTATGAGTGGCAGTGTTCTTTTATTAGGTACTTATTTGATTTTTATTGTATATGTATGTGATATGTACACTGATGAGATTGAAATAAAGAAATACACTTGCACACAATGCTATCACTGTTATTGCATTTCTTGATACCATTCTTTCAGAGGTCAAACAGATTGACCCCAATGTGCATGTTTGTCATTACTGGACCGACAGTCCTACGTCTCAATACCGTAACAAGCAGATTTTTGATATTGTTGCGAATCATGAAGCGGTGTACGGTTCCAAGGCAGTATGGACTTTTTTTGAATCGGGACACGGTAAAGGTCCTTGAAACGGGTTAGGGAGAATGCTAAAACGAATGGCTGACACGGCAATCAAAACTGACAACGCCATGATCCAAGATGCGTTTGACTCTTTCACTTGGGCAACTGAGAAATCTAGCTTTGTAAAGATTATTTTCAAATTTGTTGCTGATGCGACCATTGCAGAGAAGGTAAGTGATATTTCTTGTGCAGCTTCCAAACTACGTCCAATAGCAGGGACAATGACTCAACACGCAGTTGCTGGCACTGGCCAGTCAACTGTATGGGTCCGGGAAACCAGCTGCTACTGTGACAGCTGTCTGTTTGGAGAACGTTGCCAAACATGGAGACAAGAGAGCACGAGGAAAGATTCAACTACCAGGAACGCGAAAAAAGCTTGTACAGGTAAGTCTGAAAAGCCAATCATGAGATTCACTGTTGATGAGTATGTCGCAGCAGTGTATGACGCAGAATGTTACGTTAGAAAGGTTGTAACCACCGATTCGGACGACAGTGAGATTGAGGTTTCTTTTATGGAACGGAAAAAGCAATTGTACCAATGGCCGAGGCAAGAGGATAAAATATGGATTAACCAAGATGACATTTTATGTGACATACAACCTCCGATTCAAACAGGTAAGTCAAAACGAATGTTCCGGCTCGCGGACATAGACCAAAACCACATTCTGAAATTATACTCTGCTCGAGAATAGGTTTATTGGAAGGCCAGAAGGTATGTTCTTTGTTTGTGTTAAATTTGACTTGAGTGCTACTTCCATTGAATAATGTGTAGATATTATACATCTATCATTAACTGTGTTGGTTTTTTACTGTTGTTTCAATGTCATTGTTTACATGTAAGGTATATGACCAGGTGGACGACACATTATGACAATTGTATGGAAGACAAGTTTCTCATAATGTGTTGAAAATATGACACATAAAATCTTTTTTTTCTTTCAAATAATACAAAACGGTTAATTTTGTTTCTGTCCCATAAATCTTTCAACAAAATAAATCTGGAATTTCATGAAATACCTTGTAATGTTCGATACATTTTACTTGAATCCACCAGTTTTTTACCATCGTTGAAATATAACACTACATCAGCTTTCTGATATTTTAGAAATGTATGTCAGTTTGATTTGATTTCATATTTTATGTTGTTAAGTAGTTGCATTCCATGATATAAAAAATGCAAGAGGGTATGTGTTTACTTCCGTTATTGTTTAATAGCATACTGTACAACAAACATTGTTTTCAATATAAGATAAAGTTTATAACACGTATGTGTGTGTCGTTAGCTAAATACGTACACATACAACAATGATTATTCTTAAAAAAAGTATGATGTTTCTTTGCATTAACATTACACAATTCATTAACACATTTATTTTCAACATAAGAGGCATTGTATTATACAATACAAAATTACAACACTTTGATTTTCTATTTTTTTCTTCCGGCTGAATACCAATTCTCGTGAGACGTACTACTCATGTCCAACACTTAAAGATATTAGATCAAAGTCTTCTATAGTGAATGAGTTGAAACCAACTTACCAACAGCCGGACCTTTTCAACGTATAAAATTTCATTATTAGTCACTGAAAACGACTAACAATTTTAAGGAAATTATTTATCGTATTGTTAATTCTAATTGAGCTTTTAGAACCACTCCATAGAACTACTTACCGCGACTGTTATATTTCGCATTTCAAACCAAGAGTTTTAAAAAAAGAATGGATAACTTTTAATGCAGTAAGTATGCAGTGTTAATAATTTTCCATGTTTTTTTGCTTTGAAGAATATAAAAGGTACATTTTACAGGAGGGATTTTAACGCCGGGTTTCAACAGCAGTTCAGTCATGCATGACCTGTTGTTGTCTTAACCAAAGTTTCAAGAGTTTGCAACCAGTCTGTTTCTTGACAAGCAATCTACAACATTCCAACGAGTTGCCGAAATGACTTTCCTCTGTACATATATTTGTATAGTGAACGTTGTGGAAAGTAAGGACTGCGATTTTCATGGAATATGCACATGTACTAAACAACCGAACATACCTTTGCATAGCAATGCTTAACAAGGCTCTTGAATGTGACATATTATTATTATAAATATGATTATAAATCAGCAATTGCAGTTGGTTAGAATTGCGTGTGTTGTTCGCTGTTCAATGGATTGATTATTAAAACATTATGTTGCTCGGTATATTTGTTGAACACATCAGCGATTTCATTTTCTTCGTCAGCAACTGGTCAATCTGTAATGGATGTAGTTATTAAGGAAGACGTTTTATACAGAACAAGTTTGCATACATAAATACAGTCAGTCGGCGTTACGTTCAAGAGTTTTGCTACATTATATGATTTTCCATTAAGCTATTCTACGTATATATCCATAATTTAATATATAGGTTGATGGAGCGTAACAGATCTAATATTCAATTTACACCTCAGTATGATTGGCACTGCGCTTCATTACGATTTAAATTTACAATAAATACAAATATGCGCGTTGTACAAAGTTGCGATAGTAAAACGAAGATATGAATCTATCAACAAATAACCTTATAAAAATACTTGGCATCTTACTAACGCAACAAAGAATTGTAGAAGATAGTATAATATTTACTTCTGCATTAATTTTAATTTCAGCATAGTACGATGTTGGATACGAGACTACTTATAGCTCTCAGCATCATAGTTGTCTATGTGAATATAGGTAAGATCAATACATACAATATGTCAGAATTTTAAATCTATATTCAGAGTTTAGCTGCAAACAGTAAATGTAATGGACGCTTAACACACGATAAAAGTAAAACCTTGTACATGTATAAGGATTTATGACATAACTGTCGCAGAGCGTGCACAATGTTGAACCTCATACAACAAAAAATGTGTTGAGTTGCAACGCTTCCGTCGAACATGTATAATATAATTATTGTTATATTTTAGTACAAGGGTGCGCGTTTGGACTGTATGGTCCACAATGTCAGTTTCAGTGTAAGAAAGGCTGCGCAAATAATACATGTGACGTCACTTCCGGCAAATGTAACTGCAAGACTGGATTCTTAAGTGATTACTGTTCGAAATGTGTCTCAGGTAAATTCGGCATAGCATGTAACGAATCGTGCCCAGAGAATTGTTACGGAAACAAATGTGGGAAACAGTCAGGTTATTGTACTCGATGTTTGTCCAGAGATTTCATAGGTGTCACATGCAATCAGTGTACCCATAACAAATATGGAGTAAATTGCACAGACTATTGCTCCAGCACGTGCAATAAAAAATCTGGTAAACGAATTTGCGATGAGAAATCGAGCCATTGTTAGTTCGGTTGCGAAGATGGGTACTACGGTTCCACGTGCAATGACACGTGCAGCGAGTTCTGCACCGACGACCTTTGTGACCAAAAGCTCGGTACTTGTTTGAAGGGATGTCGAACAAGTGGTGGGAAATTTAAAGACTTACAATGCAGAATTGGTAAGAGGACGGTTCAGTGGTTTTTATAAATTATTTCTTTGACAAAATATTTACAATACGGGCCCATCAATTTATGACTTTATCAAATTATAGTAAATTTCTATGTGGTGTTATTTTACATATTCAACGGAGGCTAGAGAGTCTTGATGTTTCACATTATTACAATAAGCCTGATAGAATTTGTAATTTCTGCCTGATATATGATAGATCAAAGGTTAATTAATGCAAAAATATTGTGCTAACGCCAGTAAACGCAACTTTCTGGATTCATATTTTCCAAAAGATGAATCGATTGTCCATTTGCGGTCGCGAATAATAATTTGTCTGAACCCATAAAAATGAATGATGAAGTCGAGCAGGAAAATATCACTTACGAAGGACACAGCCACTCCAAAGTACAAGGAGACTCCAAAGTAAATATACAGTAAACCCTCACCTAAAGACCACCTCAATAATAATACCATCTCAATATTAGGAACACCTCAATATTAAGGACAACTCAATAATAATACCACCTCAATAATAATACCACCGCAATAATAAGACCACCGCAAAATTAAGACCACAATCTTACGAGTCCATTCGAACTGTTTTATCCTTTTCAACCTCGATATTAAGACCACCTCAATAAGAAGACCAGTGTGCAAGGGGCACAAGGGGGGGACTTATTATTGAGGTTTTACTGTACATGGAGACAATCACAAAAGTAAAACGTAAGATGGACAAAAAATGAAATATTATCTGATATGTCTGTATGATACCATTGTAGGTGAGGATGATACCATTGTAGGTGAGGATGATACCATTGTAGGTGAGGACGATACCATTGTAGTTGAGGATGATACCATTGTAGGTGAGGATGATACCATTGTAGGTGAGGAAGACTGGTCACTGATAAAGGTAGTAGCACCACCAGCTGCCGGTGTGGTCATTCTTATCATTGGAATGATTGGGGGTATTTGCTTCATCAAATACAGGTTTGTTTTACAATAATTGTGTTTGTTTTAGCTAAACATTTATAATGTTCTAATTTAGAACTAACGCTTTAAAATTTGTTTTGATTCAGATAAATAAGTTGGTTGAATGTGATGATTTTGGAATGTATATTTTTTGTTTTGTTTGTTTTAATTCTTTCGAAAAGGTTCTTTCATACTTAGGAAGTAAGTCCTAGCGATTTTATAAGACTGAGGTGTTCGACAAGTAACACCTTTTCAGAAATAGGGATCTATACCGTCGCGTTCTGCATGATTTCAAGTACAGAGGGAAAATACTTCAAACCGCAAAATTATAATATGTTGCAGGTTTCTTTGTAGGTCAACAAATGTGCCTTGTATATACAACGATATCGCGCACAAACGCGCTAATTATATATGAAACTTTTATTTTGATTAATTCAGAATAATAATGCAAATATACATTTAATAACTTATTGACTTTAATGTAGTAGAAAACGAAGACAAATGGTTGAACACAATCAACAATCTAGTTGTCCTAACCCAGTATACTTTGATGCTATGGACCACCAACATATAGAGATAGAACAGATAGATCCATGCTTCGGTAAACCCTTTGGTACTCAACTCGCATTTTATTGTTTTTATATTTAAATATTACCTTTTACGTCCGTTTAGTTTAAACGTATTTATATTTCATCGATTGTGAAACAAGTTCTTACAACTTATACCTATCACCATCGATGAGTGCTTCCTGGCTACCATCCAGTATTCGTGCCAAATTTAGGGATTGTGAATTTCGTGGTCAATACGCTTGTTTATAATAAAGACCGTATATTTTCTGCTGTTTTGCTAGCAATATACGACAGATAGATTAGGCCTGCATGTATTGTGACCACGGTTTTAAAGGTTGAAGATTTATAACAATAATTTGATTTGATTTACTTGAGGAAAGTTGTAAACTCACTGTCAGGTTATACTTAAATAATACGTAAGTTACATAACTCTGTTAATGTTTGATGTTTTTGTAATCGTAAAGTTATAGAAATCTTCAAAGAACTCGTCTGAATGATCCCGATCTACCTGGTCGACAGACGCTTTAGCATATTGCTTTTACTTTTGTTGCAGACGACCAGAATTACGAGAATTTTGCGATAGAGTCAATAGATGAAAGCAATGACTTTCCGGAATACGTAAATACAACTAAAAGAATACCGTGAGAATAAGTCTTACTTGAAGCACTTGTAGTAAAAAATAATGTCATGGACCGTATTCAGGAGAACAACTTGCTTACACTGATGGGATTTAACGAAACGTCACATGCGGTGTGGAACTTCTCCTTAAGTTTCGTCAGAAAAACAACCTGGTGTTGTTATGTTCACCAGGGCTTTTTCTTCGTTCAGTGACATTCCAAGTTGATAATAGATATACATGTAGTCAAATCCTAGTTAGAACCCTGATACTATATTACAACCATTCAGATTATATTATTCTCATAATACTCGTATAATTCTTTACATTCTCTTTTGTTATGTACTATTGTTTCACACCTATGCCTTCATGAGCGTATGTATTGTATTGTTTCAAGATAATACATAAATGTATTGTCCCCCTTCTTATTTTTACGGACCTATAAACTATGGATTGGAAACGTCCGACTATGTGTGTTTAGATTTGTTTGAACTCTCGCGACCGGTGAGATTTTCTTCCGAGATCAAACCCACGATAAAAAAAATTGCGACGACCGCCATCTTGTTTCTGAATCGACGTATTTAAAGATTTCTGAAGTAAGCCTTAATTTATTTATTTTAAATCGCTATATTTAGAAAATTAAGATTTACACAGATCAATATAGGCAATTTGATGGAAATTTAAGTGATAATCAACAGAGGCAGAAACAGACGGCATTGGACGGAGATAGCCGAATATCGCCGATCGATAAATTGGTGGAAATTCACGATACTTACCGAGCGCGCACTAAGGTTTGTGGGTAAATTATTTTTCGATATCGTTTCACCGATATCAGCTTGTTTCGAATACATGGTTTATATGTACGTGTTATTTTGTAGCATTATATCATTCACACATACGTATTAATTATGTACTATTTATGTATAAGTATTTTCATACATGTACTATGTTTTCATTCTATTTTCGTGCTCCGTTTCCATGCTACGTTTTCAAACTGTGCATCCATACTTTTTCTTATTCCGAATATTTTTCATTTTTCATTCAATCACATGACAATTTCTTTTTTGTACTTGTATATTTGTACAGTATATTTAATGACAAAACCCAGTATGAGTTAAGTTAATAGCATATTTTGCCAGCAAGGTGTTAAAGAATGTAGCCTAGCTGTTTATAAGTACATGTATGTATTTACCATCTTCGCAGTGTTTTATCACTAATATCAGAAACATAATATGACGTCCATATACGGTCCCTGCTAATATATATGTATGTACATGATAAATTATTATAATGAAAGAATCATTTGGGAAAGGACTTTTATTGAACAAAAATATGTTTGTTGTTTAAATTTCACACTCAGGAAAAGTAAAAATTATGTTGTGTTAAAACACTGATATGTCTTATCATCATTGACTACAACAATTAAACTCTGCTTCATACTGACTAGATAGGTGTGACTAGAACAAAGGTAGAATTCTTACACATGACTATCAAACTAAAATTCCTGACAACGATAAGGTAAAGAACAATTCTGTAAACATTTTTAGTGCAAGAAAATAGATTTTACACAGCATATTTCAATCGTTGTTTCACAAACAAACAAAAAACAGACTGGCTTAATTCAAATAATTCAACAAAAGAATATGAAGTCAGAAAAAAATATCCTAGTGACTTTCAGTTTTAGTTCAGTCACATGTTAAATCCTGTCTTCTTTTTCCATTGCGATTCCAGCACGATGTTAACGGTATACTGTTGTTTGCACCACAGGTTAACCGTTTAGAGGAAAATTTCCATATTTCCTACATATCACGAAGACGATACCGACGTCGGGTGTAAGACACATCACGGCGATTGTCTCAAAATAGTTTATAGACCAAACACAAATAATTATATTCTACAATTTATTTCAAAAGAAAACTGTTCAATGCAGGAACTGCGATCTGCTTGTTTAGTTATCACTAGAGAAATTAATCTACCCCGAACTGGTGTAACATTAGTGCAACCTTCCTCTTCATAAACGGTAGGCCTAATTATATAATTCGTGATTTTCACGAATGAGTTCCGCAATACGATGTCGTCTACGTCTTGACTCTGGTGATGGTTATTCTTCATGCCTACATTCAGTATCGAACCACGACCATAGCATCTCGTCTGTCAGTGTTGTTATCATTTACCTGATTGTGTTCACAAGCACGTTGTCCAGACACAGGGCCTTGCATGGTGTTCAATCATTATCCGGCTCTCTCGGTGGCTCAGAAGGAATATTCCCCACATTCCCTCGCTTATTATCTCTCGTCTGTTCCACCTCACGTCTACTGTAACAGTAGGTAAAATTGTATTATTTCAACAAGGCTCACGCGAATGCAGGAAAGCAATCGGTTCTTGCAAAATATTTCTGAAACATCATAATTTCAGTGTTCGCTTTCTAAGACATTTTCATCAAATAGTTTTTACAATACAAAAATAACATAACTGTCGGTACCTTATATCTGCATCTATAGTATATATCGAGGGCTCAACGCAACACTGTCGTAACTCCTTTACTAGTGTTGCGTTGCTTTAAACTGGTTAGTTTTGTTCACATTATGTTTGTCAACCATCGGTAGGGGAGACCGGGGCACAATGTTACACGGGGTAAAGTGTTACGTTTAAATTTTCAAACAAATAACGTCATTTATTGCCTCATAACCATTGTAGTTTGAACTACTTTTGGTATCGCCATTTTATCTGATCGGTCTAGGACAAGTCCAGTCGATAATAAAATATTAGTGATAAGTCAACGCATATACGGAAATGTTATTTGGAAAAAATCGATTTCCTTTTAATTCATGACTTGGTTGATGATTTAGCTTATGTGTTAAATTATGTTCATTTTAGGCATGACGTTGCAGAATTAATCGTGATTCGGTCTACATTGGATTTTACCCAAGGACGGTTGTATTTCCATGGGATTGTTAGGGGCAATGTGTTACATGATACACGGGGCATAAAGTTACTATGTAACACTATGCCCCGTGTGCTTGCCAACATCCATCTAACTTAAGAAAACTACCACTGACTATTTGATACTATGTTTTACTGTTGATAACGTATTTACATTTAACTTAACAGTTTTCATTATTCAATAAAGAGCAATAAGTACATCGAGTAGATCTATAAATAAATAATTGTCTTGTAGACTGGTTCGAAACTACAAAAAAACAACAGATGTCATTAAATGGGGAATTAACAATGTACATAGTCTCTATGGACGAAGTGTCCGATCAGTTGCCAATAATATTAAAGTTTACCCTATGACAATGTGTAGATAGAATCAGAAACTGATAATTTTGATAGATTTTCAGAACGGTCTTTCAAGTCAGTTTTTACAGATTCCCAAGAGAACATTTTGCAAAGTTATCTAAAAACTGCAGGCATTGAATGTGTATTTCGGTCAGAGCCCCAAGGAAGTCCCGTGTCTTAGCCTTTTTCATCCGGGCTTGGGACTGTCCATGGTGGAGATACATAACATGTGTGATATGTTTAAAATGCGAATAGCGTTTACATGATGATAACTTGGTTTATATTTAACTGATGACTAAACACTTTACCTGATATTGGTACAACTTACCTGCTGTTGGTACAGTTTGTCATGTTGGTACAGCTAATCTGCTGTTGGTACAGCTTACGTGTTGTTAGTACTACTTACCTGATGTTGATACAGTTTATGTAATGTTGTTACAACTAACCTGCTGTTGATACAGCTTACGTGATATTGGTACAACTTACCTGCTGTTGGTACAGTTTACATGCTGTTGGTATACCTTACCTCATGCCGGTACAGTTTATAATATATAAATATATATATGATGTTGGTACAACTTATGTGCTGTTGGTACAGCTTGTCTGATGTTGGTACTGCTAACTTTCTGTTGTTACATCTTACCTGATGTTGGTACAGCTTACCTGATGTTGGTACAACTTTCCTGCTGTTGGTACAGTAAATGTCATGTTGGTACAGCTTACCTGCTGTTGGTTCAGTTTACATGCGGTTGGTACTGCTTACCTGGTGTTGTAGTCCAGCCACGGACGTCACATCTCTATACTGTCGCTGTCTGTTACGAACGACGCGTGTAAAAGTCGGAGTACAGAGACATGTATGCGGGGCTACTGGTGTTGGTACAGTAAATGTCATGTTGGTACAGCTTACCTGCTGTTGGTGCAGTTTACATGCTGTTGGTACTGCTTACCTGGTGTTGGGACATTTAATGTCATGTTGGTACAGCTTACCTTCTATTGTTACAGTGTACCTGATGTTGGTACAGCTTACCTTATGTTGATACAGTTTATATCTTGTTGGTACAGCATACCTGATATGATACAATTTATGTCACATAAATTCAACAAACGTGATGTTGGAACAGCTTAGGCGATGTTTTTGTTTTTTGAGACATTGAACTCTACAATTATATGCACTCCATTTCATTTATTGTCAGTAGTTACGGTAGTTTTTTTGTTGAAAATTTAATAAATTTATAGTGTAACATTTTACCCCGAGGACTATCACTTTGCCCCAAAGCTAGGGGCAAAGTGTTACATTTAATCGACATTTTTAACGTATTCTAAATTGTGAATAAATAGTTTATTTATTTTATTAAATACATGTTATAATTAAAATTTCGTTGTTTATAATAGAAACTTTAGTTGCATTGTTGTAAACGATTTTATGTTATCTATAATTTAAAAACTTTGAAAAATGTAACGCTTTGCCCAGGTCTCCCCAATACAACTCTCGCTGTATCTGTAAAAGGTTCAAGGATCTGTCTGATATCATCAAGCACATCGGTCCATCTCGTTGGATGCTTCCAGTAAGCCCTTAACATTAGCAGCGTCTCTTCCATAGAGAACCAAACAGTCTGTTTCTTCTCAGAACCAATGTCTCGTCTGAAAAATTAATACCGATTGAACAGAGATTGGTTGTTACGTTCAGTGATAGATCGAGATATACATACATGTATGCCTTTTGGGAGCATCAAACGTGATATTTTCACGAATGATATAATATTGTTTTTATCTAGATTCAAGCGAAGATATGTAGTCAATGATTATTAATGGAGTAGGTCCTAATGACCATTTCCATGTTCTCTAGGGTTTAGACCGAATATTTCTGGGTTTTCCGGGTTATACCCCTGCCGGTAACCGTTTTTTAGCTCAAACGCCATTTAGACCAATCATGAGCGAGATATATCAAACATGGCTGCGCCCATGATCACATAATTATCTTGAGAGCTTTTAACTTATTTTAAGTGCATAAGCTCATTTAAGACTGACAGCTGTTCTGGGTGATCAAAAATGATGATGCCAATCACGTCTTTGATTATGCCGAGGTTTGTTGGTATGGGAAAAGTGACGAACTGTTTAGCATGCATGGCAATAACACACCGGTCGGCCAGCAGTAAATCGGGAGAAACTGTTATGAATGTTTTTGATCGCAATGCTAAAAGACTTCACAGAGACAGAACTACTGCCTTACCTGATTACAAAGTTTACGAGTATCTCAAGGAAGAAGTAAGTGATAACACTGCACACTCATTGTATAAGTGTGACCTTGAAACCATTCTCATATTCATAACCTGTGTTATGAAACACCAAATGGAATCAGATACCTGAACTACACTATTTTCTGCTTTTACACAAAGGGCTGATACCTAAAGGGGAATAATAAATTCCAACATAATTGTCATATGATACCTAATTTAAAATGGTGCCATAGCATCTGTGATACACTTCTGTCTGTTTTGAACATTAAATCCATATTCAATGATATTGCTGTCCTACAGGAGTGTGCTACTGAAGTATCCCCAGCCATAACAGCCATCTTTCAGCTATCTGTAGATACCGGTGAGCTACCAAAAGACTGACGAGACGCGAACATTGCACCCGTCTACAAGAAAGGGGATCGCCATACACCAGAGAATTATCGCCCTGTATCTCTCACCTGCGTCATTTCCAAACTTCTGGAACACATTATCTGCCATCATATCCTGAACCATTAGATGCACACCAAGTTCTCACATCCCTCAACCATGGATTTCGTTCTGGCTACTCCTGCGAAACCCAGCTTGTCGTCACAGCTCACGATCTGCTTTCATATAACGACAAGAACAAACAGGTGGACACTATGATATTAGATTTCAGCAAGGCGTTCGACATGGTGCCTCATCAAAGACTATTATCCAAGCTTGATAACTATGTTATCCAAGGCCCTATACTCAATTGGATATCTAACTTCTTGACACAACGGGAAATGTGTGTTGTTGTGGAAGGTGAGAAGTCCCACCATGTTGCTGTAGGTTCCAGTGTACCCCAAGGCACAGTACTTGGTCCCTTGTTGTTTCTATGTCATATCAATGACCTACCAGAAAGGGTGAAGTCACACATTAGATTATTTGCTGATGATTGTCTCCTATATAGAGCCATTAACTCCATAAAAGACCATAGACTACTTCAAGAAGACTTAGACAACCTTCAAAAATGGGTGCAAGATTGGGGCATGAAGTTCAACGCCAAGAAATGCTATCTACTAAGCACCAGACAACGTTCAACCTTCTTCTGCACAATCGGCGACCAGATCCTCAAACAAGTTCAAGAAAATTCATACCTAGGAATCACATTTTCAGACGACCTCAAAAGGAACACCCACATAACCAACATCACAAAACAAGCTAGTTCTACCCTTGGCTTCCTAAGAAGAAATCTTAGACACTGCCCTTCAACATGCCGGAAGAATGCCTATTTAGCACTCATCAGATCCAAGTCGGAGTACGGGAGCATTATATGGGACCCCTATCAGCAAAGAGACATTGATAAGCTAGAGCGCGTCCAGAGATCAGCAGCTCGCTTCATCACAAGAGACTACAAATCCAGACAAGATGGTTGTATCACCGCCATGCTAGACAAACTAGAACTCCCATCACTTCAAGAGAGACGACACCACCAGAGGTTGACGTTTCTGTACAAGGTGGTGGAAGGGCTCGTACCAGCCATCAATATTGGGGACTATTTACAACCTCTCCGACCGAAACGTACTATTAGGGCTAAAAAATACGAGAACTTATACACTCAAACATTGTAGAGAACTTTGTGAACAATAATTTAAAATGTTTTCAACCATTACACGTGAAAAGTGACAATTTTAAATATTCATTTTTCGTAAGAACAGTTTTTGACTGGAACAAACTCAGTGATAGTGCTGTGAACTCAAAATCCATCGAGTGTTTTAAGACTATCATATCAACAAAGGACGTTTAAACGTGCACTCCTACCCTGTCGAATAAAAGCCAGCACTGGTTACTTCGACGTATCTATTCAGATTCAGATTATTTTAGCCATTTATCTTTTTTATTATATTGCAGTTTGGGTACAGATTATCAGACAGAGTTCTTGACATAAAAAGGTATCAAATAGTTTGTCAGTGTATCTTAATATTCATAAAGAAAAAGTGCTATAAAATTATTTGGCTCATTTTAAATGTATTAAAGTTTTTTGCAATATCAATATTTTGAGATTATCAATTAACTTTAGTGATTGATTGATCATTTACCGTTCTGGCTTTTATATGCTTTGAGGCTTTACACTGGTCTAGCTTGTGAAACAGTTGCTTCAGAATCTTTCACACATATCATTTCATTTTCATTTTGGGTTTTATTCATTTCAAACTTCCTATCACTTGATGTTGTCAATCAACAATTAACATCATTTACATTTTTATCAGCATATTGACAAAGCATTTTCTGTGAAAGTTATCCTATATTTTGTGTTTTTGTTTGGATGTCATTGGCAATTGTTTTCTGTTTCAGGGATTTTAATTGTCTTGTAGATCTGGGATGTGGCAGAGGTTATGTTTCCAAACACCTGTTAAAAGAAAATGTAAAACAAATATATCAGTGTGAATTCTCAGAGAAAATGTTGGTATGTTCCTGGCCTTCTATTTAATCTGATGTAATTGTTTGCTTTAAAAATATATTCTAAGTGTTGAATAGTTATAATAATGTATTAACTTATCTCGATATGAATTCTTTACACTGTTCTTTTGAACGTTTCTGATTAATGGATTGTTGACAAAAAATGCTAGAACAGCAATATTGTATACTTCACTTTCTAGATAGTTTAATATACTGTGATATTAATACATTACAAATGTTAAACCCACTTATTTAATAGTAAAATGTTTAGTGATCTGCATTATTCAGTCTTGAAAAATATTATCCTTACATGCAAAGGCAGTTATCAAAAATTGACAAAATTCTTATTTTTAACACTATATAGGGTAATTTCTGATTGTTCAAATTAATAGTGTAATCTTGTGCGGCTCACTGTTCTTATACTGATTTCATTGACACATTTTCTAGGGAAGAAATTGTTTGTCAATGAAACAGCAGTCATTTGTTGGTTATAGACATATGGCTGAGAATAGTGAATTTTTTATGCTAAATAAGGATGTCGGATCTGCCAGTGTTGGCTGCTGAAATGACCCTCTAGTAATCATTACTGGTTTTAGTTATTATCATTACTAGGCTTGTGATTGTCTCACAAATGTTTGTTTAATTTTAATTAAACCTCGTGTGAATACATTATATGATGGAATAAATATGTTCTGTTAATGTTGAGTTAATGTTTAATTTTCAAATCTATATGTTGTTTTGATATTTCAGCTGCAGAGTGAGGTATCACCCGAAGTTCCTACACAGAAACTTGTTGTTGATGAAGAATATCTCCCATTCAAAGATAATTCACTTGATATTGTTGTTAGTAGTCTTAGGTTAGTATATCATCAGTACTTCTTGTAATACAAGGTCAAAATTGTTTAACTTTATATTGATTATGAGCAATTGTCATGGCAATGAATAAGTTCATTATCTAGTATCACTGATTTTGATGGAATTATATCTTATGAATAATGGTCATGTTGTACCTAAATCATTCATGCATACATTGGATGACCCAATCCTTCTGATGTGATAGATTATTTAAAAAATGCCGAAGCTTTTTATAGCATGAAATATTGAAACTTTCATTAAAATTTTAAGTACATGAGTATATTGTTTGTTATTCAGTATTTATATTTTTCAGTTTACATTGGGTAAATGATCTACCAGGCTGCTTCAAACAGGTATACTCTTATGATAAAATATTGTGTGTAAGAATAAATTTGTAATGACTGTAAGGCAATCAGAATCCTCATTGCAGACAGTCAAATAGCTTTTTATGATAATGAAAATTCTTACAAAATTGTAATTTAAATTTTGTGAATTCTTCAGTTGCACATCAAAGTATGTCAGTTTGGCAATATTGCTTTTTTCCGTTAAAGACAATTTATTTATATATATACTTTATTAAAATTCCACAATAAACTAAAATGCATTTAGTGTTTATTATCAAATAGCTTAATTTTTCGTATTCAACTTTAAACGCAATCCGTTTTTGCATCAAAATTTCTATATCTTAAACTTCTTGAATATAGGTATATAATGCACTGAAGCGAGATGGTGTGTTTTTGGGATGTGTGTTTGGTGGGGACACATTATATGAGTTGAGAGTCGCGTTACAACTAGCAGAACAAGAATTAGAAGGGGTTTGTATATATATTGTCATCTCGAATGTTTGATTGCTCTGACTTAAGCCTTTAAGATTTTCTACAATTTAATAATAATAAAACAAACTTGATTCAGCTTACATGTTTACATGTATATACATGTGTTGAATTCCATGGCAAGAAAATTAGCCAGGAGTAACCATAATATTGTTATTGCTTAACAAACGCTAGAAGTCATTTTATACATATATTAACAAATGGAGTTATAGAAAAATGTTGCTTACTAAGATGTAAAATTTTTAAGCAGTATTGACATCATCAAATTTTAGATTATGAACAATATATTTCTACTGCTTATTTTGATATCTAATTGTTTTAGCAATTTCTCTGTTGTCTTTGACACAATTTAGAATAAATAGTTTTTTGTTTAACCTTAATTTTCATATTGCTTGTGAAACAAATTTTTTTAAACTTATACTAATCTTTCTGAATAACTTTTTACTGGGTTACTAACCAGTACTTGCTTCGAATCTAAGGATTGGGAAGGAGTCAGCCAATGACACATATACCTAGTTTTAATCCGTAAATAGATGTACATGTATTAAATTTAATTTTATATTTCAAATGATTCCAAGAACCACACTATTGTTTAAAAAGGTTAAAAGTAATCTGTTTAAGCTGTAAAAATATCTTGTTTCAATATTTTGCACCAGAGTGGAGACGGGCTGACCATGTAGAATAGACAGTTTGTCTAATTTTTAGTCTAATTTCCCACCTAAAAGCCAAGCATTTTGTCTTAATCCCTACCATGTGAGATGCTAATTCCCCACTTTCAGTATCTATTAAAAATCCAGTGAAAGTGTATTTCACTGGATTTGGAATCATTCGGTGTGTCAAATGCCTGACTATCCACCGCTTTCTGTCTAAAATCCTGTGTATCCTCCCCCTGAGGCAATAGATTTATAAGTGCATTACAGTGACAAATCATCATTTGACAGGTATTTATTTGTTGTAATTTTATCCTACCAGGGTTTGGCTGCACACGTTTCACCATTTACTTCAGTACAAGATTTAGGCAACTTATTAAGTAGAGCTGGATTTACTATGCTAACTTTAGTAAGTATGATATTTATAGTTTTTTACGCCGCTAATATTCAAGTTTCAGTTTGTTACATTTTGTTTCAAAGCAGTTGAGTTACCTGCATGTGTAAACATCAGATGTGAATAGTGTCCTACATCTATTGTTATATATTTATGTATGATCTCATACATTTTTTTTTCAAGCAAATTTTTAATTGTCTGTACATGTATATCTATACCAACCTTTTATCGATGTTTGTATTACATAGTGTTGTTAACATGTATATATATCATAGAGGCTCACAGGGAAGACTGGGCATGCCCCCACTGTGTTGCCTCTTTAAATAAAGTTGCTATTATTATTATTATATCATTATAGTGAATTGTTTAGCAGAAAGTGTTTGTTGAAGTCTGACCCTTGGACATGTATAACCCTGGATCTGAGTGTTCTATAAATTTTATTATTGAGTAAACGTTGTCAGATTTTGATTCAACATCAACTTCTATGTATTTACTTCTGTTTATTTGAAATAATTGTATACTGATGCATTTTCAGGATATCGATGAAATGCTTATAACTTACCCATCCATACGTGAAGTCATGTTAGATCTGAAAGGTATGTCTGTAGTATGTCCATCGTTTTGTTCATGTCTGTTCACGGGGTGTTTGTTTGTCATTATGTACATGGGGATGAAGTGACTTGATACATTTATGAAGAGATAATGATACTGATCAGTTCAGTCGTGCAAGTTATTGATATTGAAAGAAAATTCAAAGTTTTCTGACTTTGTGCTTTTATCAATGGTTAGCAACTTATACCCAGTTACTGGTACTAGAGAAATATATACTTTGTTATGTACCAGTTATATTGAATAATATGAATGGTGGAAAAGTAAGAACTATAGGAAAATGCACACCAGCAGACTGGTGCCCAGGCTACTTAATCTTCTATGGTTGACTTCACAATATTCTTTTTTAGAACAAATACCACTTTACATTTTTAAGTTATTTTTTCGTTGAATTATCTTAAATAACTGTATTTACAAGACATGTAAATCTTTTGTTGATGGTATTGTTCCAGGTATGGCAGAGAATAATTGTGCCTGGTCTAGGAAAATGCTTAAAAGAAAGACTATAGAAGCTGCTGATGCTAAATATAAAGGTAAAAGTCAAATGTTACAGTGTTATATGAATCTTTCTCTGGCTTCTGGTATGGATAGAAATATTTGGCTTTAGGGTTATTGCTTTCAGCAGAGCCTCGTTACGGCCAAAACAGTTACCTGATAACTGGATATTTCCATCTGCACATGAAGACAGTGCTAGATTCTTTTTTCTTGCATACCTTTTTAAGAAAGTTATTTATAACAATGTATATATATATTTATAATTGGACGCCTACATGACAAAACCTGTATTAGTGATGGTGGTTATAACGTTGAGTATTTCACAATGGAATTTTGACATCACAAACTAAATGCTTTTTCAGAAGTGTCTATGTTGCTTAATTTTGCATTTATAGAATTAATTGAACATGGAAATGTTTATGTGTTATGAAATTTGTTTGTTTCCATTTGAATTTTTAACCAGGTTTTTGAAAAAAAACAGGTTATTAGAATGGTGTGTGTCGTTGGGCGGGTGGGCGGGCGTCAAACTGGGTGGTTTCCGGCTAATAACTTGAGTTCTGTTCATCATATTGTAACCAAACTTGGTGTACAGTAAGAACATATGGAGAGCTCGCTTGGGATTGGTTTTGGGTTCGGTCCGATTAAGGTCAAGGTCACCGTTACTAAAAATAGCAATTTGGTTTCCGGCGAATAACTTGAGTTTCGTTGATCATATTGACATCAAACTTGGTGTATAGTAAGAACATGTGGAGAGCTTGCTTGGGATTGCTTTTGGACCCGTTCTGATGAAGGTCAAGATCACCATTACTAAAAATAGCAATTTGGTTTCCGGCGAATAACTTGAGTTTCGTTGAACATATTGACATCAAACTTGGTGTACAGTAAGAACAAGTGGAGAGCTCGCTTGGGATTACTTTTGGGTTCGGTCCGTCAAAGGTCAAGGTCACAGTTACTAAAAGTAGCAATTTGGTTTTCGGCGAATAACTTTAGATTTGTTGGTCATATTGACATCAAACTTGGTGTATAGTAAGAACATATGGAGAGCTCGCTTGGGATTGCTTTTGGAATCGTTTCGTCAAAGGTCAAGGTCACCTTTACTAAAAATTGCAATTTGCTCTCCGGCTAATAACTTTAGATTTGTTGGTCATATTGACATCAAACTTGGTGTATAGTAAGAATATGTGAAGATCTCGCTTGGGATTGCTTTTGGGTTCGTTCCTTCCAAGGTCAAGGTCACTTAAAATTTAAAAATCAGTTTCCACTTAATATCTTCGCTATTCGTGGGTGTATTGACATCAAAGTTGTTGCATATATATATAATATATCTAAGTGTGAGTGTTTGTATGCATGTATCACCTCTGGCACCTTTGCCGCATTGATGATCATCATGTATTCATTATACAAATAGAGCCTTGGTTACAAATAACTACGTACTAAAACCTGGTTTGGGGGCATTGCCCATTTCTTGTTTTTAATATTTTAAGAATTAATGTACATTTGAGTTGAGCATTTTTGATGTGACATCATATTGAAGCTTACTTTTGCATTTTATTCTTAGTGTTTGAATGGCTATAAAAGGAAAAGTGAATGTCCGCTTTTAATAATTTTGGTATTAAATGAAATTAGAAAAATATATCTCGTAGAAAATATGAAAATCTGAAACTGGGATTGTTTGGTTATTAATACAGGTTTTGTCGTGGAACAGCTAGTTTATCTTGTGTTGTATATGTATCCTTTATCTCAGTTCCTTGTATTTAAATGTGGATGACATGGTAATAAACTTAGTTTGATGGTTGTATTTTCTTTCAGAGATGTATTCTAATGACCAGGGTGTCACTGCTACCTTTAATGTGATTTATTTTATTGGATGGAAACCAGATCCCTCACAGGTATGGAATTTCTGTGGAACATCTCAGATCTTTGTTGTAGTTTATGATAAGTTATTTTAAATTTGATAATGTTATTGAAGTCTGATATATTATGGGTACCAGATATAAATGTTTTTAATTAGTCATTCTCTTGAAATGATAGATCAGGATTTTTTCAGCTGGTTTTATAGCCTGTATTTGGCTATATTCTCAATGCCAAATGTTTATATATTTCCCAATTTGAATGTAAAAATTACCAATGAATCTGAAGAAATATTTTTTATCAAATTAGCCAAAAATTGACAAAGATAGAGGCTTTTCTTTAAATAGCAATTGTCCATTAATTCATCATTATATCCTTTACTTTTATGCTTAACATTTTCTGTAATTGCTATTTTTCCCCAATTTCTAATTTTAGCACGCAAATATTCCCAATTTGAAGGATCGTCTTCCCAAAAGAGCCAAATTAAACCCTTGATAGATAAATGCATTTTGTTTCGCAAAATATAGAATTGATAAATACTTCTGTTCCTTGAAAAATCACATATTTTACAAAATGGAAAGTTTTATTTCAAATCATTGCAAAATAATAAAACAAAAAACAAGTGATGTTTGACTTATAACTAATATAATACTGACTTTGTTCTCTGTACCCTAGCAATTCTGACACAATGTTGTTTTTGTTTCTTCAGCCCAAACCAGCTCAAAGAGGTACTGGTCAAGTTTCTCTAAAAGATATTGGTGATTTAGATCAGATTGTTAAAACACTAGATTTAGACTCAGTGACACCTGATGGAAGTGATAACAATGATCCGGGAAAGTCATGATAGTGCTTGTGTTATAGTGCAGGAAGTTTGAGGATATTTATTGATGAATGAAATATTTTTTCTTTGTGATTGTTCTGTATAAGAGCAGTAGAAAATTGTCAGTCTATGCATCTAGTTCAAACAGCCAATCTACCAGTTAACGAGTACAGAATGATGGCAGCTGTAGATGCACAGTAAGGATTGGTTCATGCATTGCAAGCAGCTGAATGTCACACATGTGATAGATGCAAGGACAATGATTGTTGAGCCTATAAGAACATTCACTAGAACATGAAATCTTGCAAATGAAATTAATGTAAGGTCCCAAAACCGTTAATAACATTTATGTTTTAGGAAATCCTTCAAAACTTTATTTTTTCTAACGCCTCTAGAAACTTGTTATTCACTCTCAAATCCTTAAAGATTTTTTCACTCAGTTTGCTGCATCATTTGTGGAGCAATGAATATTATATTTATATTGTACTATTCACATGAGTCTTATGAAACTAGTTGCATATATCATCTAGAGTATTTGTGAAGGTAGTGCTGGATGCCTAGGTAGGACCCTGTTGTCCTAGCAACACCACCCTCTCTTTTGGCCCATCTCCTGTGGGCACTGTCGGCTGTCTCAGCCATTTCTGTCCATCAAATTAGATCCTCAAAATCAGCTTTTATTTGATCTTTATTTTTAGAAAAATCACACCAATAAACCTTTTTTTTTGCAAATTTCAATCTTTATAAAAACTACATTTATTGAGGCCTGTTAGGCTGGTACTATATGATGTATGTTTGGTCAATCTTAAGTGATGTGATACCACACCTTTTTAGTATTATCTGCTATGAGAATTTTTGAGTGAGTCTTATACAGTATTGTACTGTCTTCATGTATATGTGTTTATAACTTATTCACTGATTAAAACCATGTTGTATATACATCATTTGTACTTGTTTGTCTCTGACCCCTTGTTAGATACCCCTTCATATTTTCAGATTTTAATTGTTTTGTCTATTTGCATCCATGTGTAATGAAAGTAACTATTACATGACAAACTTAAAATATATGTTATATTTATATTCTGAATTAATTTCATTAATAAATTATTCAAAGGGAAATGCTGTCACTATAGTTTTTTATTTTGCCCCCCACCACCCTGCAAAGTGGGAGACATACAGAGTTGGTTATCTCTGTCCATCCATACATACGTGTGTAAGTTCTGAATCTTGTGTGGTAACTCCTCTTTAGAGGTCAACAACATCCATGTTTAAATGACACAGGAAGGAAAATTTTCTGAACCATTTTATACCACAGCTTCACAAAGTCAAGTGGGAGAGGGGGCCTATATAGGAATTGTGCATGTTGATTCATCCTGTTGCATCATGTCTGTACCAAAGTTCAAATCTTCATAAGCTTTGTAAGATCAGCAATGAAACTTTGCACACAAATTCTTTGGCAGTCTGTCCATCATCGGTGCAAGGTACATAGCTCACATTTTCTAGGATTTAAATATATTAAGAAATTGACCATATCGAGTGTACAGTCAAAAGATGGTAGTAACTGTTATATATTTGCATTGGAGTTGTCACGGTCTTGCATTGAACCCCTGTTTCATGTAAGACATGTACTTCCAAATTAATTTAGGATGTCTGAACCAATTCAGAAGTGGACATATACAGCTATTTAGTGTTTTCATTGAAGTTGGCTGATATAGACTATGCAAGTTAGTGTTCAGCCACTATGCATGTACAGGGACCGTATATGGTTATAGTGTGTTCCAGGCATGTAGTTGCTCCAGAAGACCACCAGACTGGGACACGGTTCTACTTTATGTATATTTATGATGATAGTGAGCAAAGTTATAAGACTGCTGTTCACTTTAAAATTTTATTTTAAACTGTCATACAATGAGCTTGACATTCCTTCACTGTGTGGAAGTTGTTCGCGTTTCCCATACATCCACCGTATATAAATTCTTCACATTGACTTGTAACACTGTTGTAGTAAAATCTGGGGAAATATGCATCACAAACACCCGAAACTTTCGGTAATCTGCATTCTGAAAAGAAATCAAGTCCTTGGGATTGAGGTGAAAGCTAAATTGCTAAAAACGTCTTTTTTAAAATAATTTCAAACGAAATGTGAGTAATTAGATATTTTCCTCAAATGCAATATTTCTGTTTAAAGTATTTGTAAAAAGATTCTGTAAGTCTTTTTAAGCTAAGCTATCAGTTGATAAATAAATAACTTTAGTTACAATTTGAACATATGTCAAATATGAATCATCTGGTGTAAGTGAAAGTATTCGAAAAGAAACTGTTCACACAATGTGTGTATTTTGACATTAATCAAGTTGCCAAACATATTAAATAGTTGTACGTATAAAATTACACAGATTGAAAACGGGTGCTTATTCAGAAGTAAGACATTTAACAACAACGCTGATATCTTTTGGAAATGTTTAAAAAGTACAGTAAAACCTCAAGAATAAGACCACCATTGGGATCCTATAAAACTGGTTTTGTGTAATAAATAACTACACTAATAATAGCAGGGGACACATACAATAAAGATATACATACCAGTGTTGTCTATGGCAGCTGTATGTACCGTGTAGATCAGTGACATCATAGTGACACCAAGAAGAAAAATGTACATTTTGTCTGACATGACTTCAAGTATTTAAAATCTGAAATGTATGTACATTGTTTTACTGTATGCTTTGTGAAGATGTTGAGTTCCATGTTTAATCATTACTTTATACCACAGGATCTTGTCACGAGTTATTTCCCTTTATTCCCTTAAACTTTAGAGAGAGAGAAATACGTATAGCAGGGATAAAGAGAAATAACTCGGGATAATCTCCTGTGCTTTATACATTGTGTTTTTGAACGTAATACGTGTGTAATCTTACACGGCATAACTTATGGTAAAATATAATGATGTAAAACCAATAATGGTGAAAACGAGTGACACTTTAAAAACAGAAATATGTACTGTGCAGCTGAATTGCTGTTGGCAATTAATGAATGAGAAATATAAAGGTCTTTGACTGCATTACGATGTATTAAACTCAATTTTTTATGTGTGCCTTTAAGAAAAAGACAAGCATAACAGAGATATTAAGTTGTTACATGGAACTCCACATACATAAGACAATGCCTCAAAGACCCCTGGGAAAACAGCAGTCAACAAAACATTAGGCACTGAGAAGGTGCAAGGGTTAACATGTATGGGATTAGGGGTGCAAGGTATGGTCTGGCCGACCACAAAACAAGTTACTTTCAGGAGAATTTAGGTACATGTACTAAAGACGTACATGTACTAGTAATTGATTGTCATTATGTTGATATGTACTAACACCAGACAGACACATGTAAACATGAATGACGAAGTGGAACAGGAAGCGCCACACACAAAGTACACGTCTTGCATCCCAAGAGCACAAGGAGACATGGCAATATATGCATACAAGTACACAAACACAGCTTAAAGAGACAAGAATTTCATTAGAAATACGTGGTAATTACCATGAAATAATCAGACATTTATTTCAATATGTATGTTTTAATATGTCCAACTTTATGCTATGATACAAACCTAAGCTGTAGTCCTGTATCCTGAGGCTGAACATTATCCGTAATTAACATTTATTGGTACATTGTACAGAACATGGGGAATCTATTTCAATGATTGGCGGCTCTTGTTTCACCTCGGAACATTCAATAATAGAAAAATTAAATACCAACCTATGAATATATATCTCCAAGCTATGTACAAACTTGTGTCTCACTGTAAGGACCTTGCACTTGGCTTCAAGTCGGTAAGAAGTCTATTTTTATACACGAAACCTGATAAGATGATTGTCAACTTTATAACTTTTGTTTGATCTGGAACACACGATATACGGTCCCTGGTTTGATAGACATGTTAATATGTGGCATGTGCTCTATATTTAAGATAAGTGTTGAACTACTATACATTAATGTAGTATTATCCACAGGAGGTTGTCATGAGTTCTTTATCTCACCTTGAGTCATCTGCCTTTTCCCTTCTATATTCCAGGAGGGATCAATATAAAGTACTAAATATACATACATTCATGATAGAAGGGGAAAAGAAGGGAGAGAACTCATGCGGTCTCCAGGAGTTCTCTCGGGGTAGTCATTTGTGGTTTATTGTCGGAAAAATAAGATAATAGAAATTCAGTGCGTTTCTGACAAATGTTTATGATTATAAGGATCTATACAGTATATACGTTTCATTTATCCACTTTCCACTTTTGTAAGTCATTATAACGAGATAAAAGTCGTTTTATGATTAAATGAATTTTATTACCGACTCACGAACGTCGTTATTTAACGCTACTCCTATCTTCACTCATCATTTATGTTGGTATCGTCTCCCTTTTACTTTTGTAGCTTTATACATATCTTTTCATGAGTCCTTGTGCTTTTGAGGTTAGCTATACCCATACTCTCCTTTAGCATCGGGTGCCTATTCCGATACCTTCATACTGACCATCGTGTGAATGTAACGACAGTGGAATCAAAGCGCTGTGTAGGAGCGTACTATGCCCCTGTATGTGGCATTTTATCTCGACCTCTTCGGTCGTTTTTTATATAACGAATAATACAATGTACGTATATATCCACTATTCTCTATTAGATAAATGTAGTTTCTATCATATGATGGAATATTTTGTTTAGTAAATTCTATGAACCTGTACTGTTGATTCAAAATTAGTCGAAAATACCACTATTGTATTCACTATGTCTATCGGTCAATATTTTACAAAACATGTTTTCATAGCAGTTTGTTTGTTTCTGGTCTTTTTGATATATTTAGAAGTATACAAATGATTAGTCTGTTTGTATCCAAAAGTATTGTAGGAAATTCTGTTGTATTTCAACCTTAAATTATCTATAGTACTTACGATTTGAGGTTATTGTAAATGTTATTGTACGATGCATGTCCTGCTCGATGTCTTCATTTTTATAGGACCGCTGGGTGCATTATTAACGAGAGAAAGGGGAGGCGCAGTCGTCGAGGGGTAGAGCGCCTGACTCCTGATGCGAAGGTAGTGAGTTCGAACTTCACAATCCCTAAGTTTGGCGCGAGTGCTGGTTGGTAGCCGTGAAGCAGTCATCGAGAGTGATTAGTATAAGTTGTAAACACTTGTTTCACAATCGATGTAAAATAAATATGTTTTAACTAACAAATGAAAACAAACATATATAGAAGTGTTCACTTGTATATTATACTTTAAGCTGTCGTACAATGAGTTTGACATTCACTCAATGTGTGGAAGTTGTTAGCATTTCCCCCACATCCACCGTAGATAAATTCTTCACATTGATTGGTAATGGTATTGAAGTAAAATCTGGGGAAATAGGCCATACATAATCCCGACACTTTTGGTAGATTGCAGTCTGAAAAGAAATCAATCTTCAAGCGTCAGTCCATCAGCTGAAGGTTAACGTAAACTTTTAATAAAAATCTTAATGCTGAAACGTTAAAAATAATTTTGGAATTACAAGTGTTAAATACAAGTACATGTACAACAACAACTTCACCCGTAAGTGGCAGTTTCGGTTTCGAGTGACATTCGTGCGTGTTTATAGCGTGTACAATAAGTATAATCTGGTGAGAAGCAAGGTTTATATTTTATTATGGTATATTTATTTTACTTGATATGAATGCTATTCATGTTACTTTCTCCCCATTTCGGCCTTTTATTACAAATGTTCTTGACATGTTCCGTGATGTATTCCATGTATTTCCAACTTATTCCTCCTTGTTATCCCTTAAAGTCTCCTTAGTTGTTTTTATGGTTCACCAGACCATTCCTTGCACCCCTTTTCCCATGCATGTTTACCCTTGCATCCCCTCAGTGCCTAATGTTTAGTAGACTTAGTAGTGTTTTCCCGGGGACCTTTATGGTGAGGCATTGTCGTGTGCATGTGGCGTTACCAATAACTACATAATCCCTCTTGTACATCGTTGTAATATATTACAACCCAGTTTATTCTCATGTTGATACTTTCTGATAAATAAAGATGTCGGTCTCTTTAGCATATATTTGTTTGAATCCTTGCTTTGGCATGTAATTACACAATGAAACCTACCGAGAAAAGAAGTATATGTACATGTACTAAGGAAATATTTGTTTACGTTTTCGATAACAAGTTTGAGTGCATCACAGAAGTGTTAACCATGAAGGTGATATCACTAGGGAATGTTAGACAAGTAGTACTGAGCATATCACTCTTCAGAAAGGCCCTCTCTTTGAGCAAAAACCTCTCTTTGAGCAAAATCCTCTCTACAGTAACACTATCATTTTTCCTGTCGTTAGAGTTCTCAATTAATTCGACATCTCTAGAGCAACAACCTTTCAACAACAGTCACACTATGCGTCTCCATGAGTGTGTTGCTCTGGAGAGGTTGCCCGGTAACAATGCATTATGTAGACACCATATCGAGGGCTCAGTGCAAGACTATCGATCTCCTATGTATTTATATAGGAGTTAGTATAGTCTTGCGCTGAGCCCTCGAATTATATACACACAAAAACAATGAAGACATACATACCAGTGTTAGCTACGGCAGCAGTAGTCACCATGTAGATGAGCGACATCATCATGACACCAATGAGGAAAATGTATGTTTTGTCCGACATGATTTTAAGTTCTGTAAATCAGAAATAAACATGTATTGTTTTCTTTTTGTTGAAAATCCAAATCTTCGGTTCGATGTTTTATAATAATACTATCCAATACTTGATTTTAGGAGGATATGACAGTTGAATAACTAATACATATCTTTAAATCGACTGCCATAGGTTAACTTTTATAAAATAATTATCATGGTGACCTGTATTTGACAGTAATACCAAACATATGTACTTCACTGGTGAGAGATTGCCGTTGGCAATGAATGAAATACAATGTAATGGTTATGAACTTCTCTTTCATTATGTACAATATCTATTAATATATTCAAAAATTGTAAACATAAATTATAAAAGATATGTATAACATAATTCATCGTATATTTGTATTGTTCATTGTCTATAGCAATATTTCATTATGGTTTACATATTATATTATACTTTATATAACCTTAACAATTGTGTTATGTGTGAATGTTTTCATAAAACATCTTAATGGCGTTGTCACTAAAAATCTTCGCGGCTGCCTTAAGCAAAACTTCAGTTGAAATAGTACGCGTGAAATTTCACTGAACTCCGATTATATCAAAGTACTGCATGGACACTGTTTATAAATATAAAGTTAAACGGTTTACGTAATTTTAACACAATGTGCAGGTCGACAACATATTTTGTGTATGATAAGACGCAACTGTGAACTGCATAATATATCTTTGTTTAACATCATTTGCATAAGTTGTCAGTATAAATGCAAAACTCGGGACATGCTTATTTATGTGTTTCAGAGTTAAATTTACAAATACATTTAATCATACTCATTATATAATCAAAATGTTCATTTGTTTGTGTAAGCTTAGTTACGCGTAATACTAAACATAAACGTCGTGGCTATGATAAAAAAGAATTAATACTTGTTATTGTGTCTACTATCATAAGAAACACCAGATAGTCATTTGTAAGAATTCAATTTAAAAATTAGTAACAATTAATATCCTAAAATTATCTCAGATTTGTTTCGGTCCCTGTTAACCTGTTTACCACGCCCAACAATTAGATATAAAATAACCCCGCATCCTTGTATTCTATGGAAATAAATATCAGAAATTAACATATACAAGTACATGCTTTGATCGATCTATGTCAGAGGTAGGCACCATTTATTCCACGATGGCTTTCATAATCAGTACTTTAACATTTACTTCTTAAAACAAAATACCAACCTGTCCTTATAATTATATTTCCAAGATAGATAATATCTTGTAACTGCCTGTAATAATTTCGAACGTGACCTTAAGCCGGTAAGAAGTCTATTTATGCGACAAGATAAGGATATTGTCAACTTATTAACTTTATAGATAGGTACATAAAAACATGGAATGGAAGGTTTATAAGATAAGCGTTCGAAGTATTTGACAAATTAACATAGCCATGTCTGCAGATAAGATCCGTACGTGTAGATATTGCGGCTTACTATCGGAAAAAATCAGGTCATATAACATTTCAAAATAAGCACAGTTTCTGTCTATGATATTTGATTGCAAGGATCGTGGTACTCTTATCTAAGTTCACGAGCGCTTGCAAAACATTTTCGTTCAAGTTAATATACGCGTTTTCTCCAAAATAAACAACATTGCGGTCGGCAGGATCAGTCCCCCATTTGGGGAATCGTACGTTTAACATATAAATCCTGCGGGGTTATCTAGACTTGGAAACTTTGCATTTTGGAGTTCGTATAAACGAAATTTTACTGACGACAAAACAATTCTTAAACTGGAAATGAAAGCAACACATGATTCTTTGTTAATTTATCATTTATTATTATTTTATTTTGAAACTGTTAACAAAACAGAAACGATTCTATCAATGACCATTACCGGGGACTTCTCTGCCTCTGATAACTACCATGAACAGTTTTGCTGACTGTTGTATTTACATGTTCCCGACCGTATTCAAAATTGCCGGTAGCAACTGTTACTGCCCAGTGTGCATTATTTGTGCATGAAAACAGAAAAATTCTCAAGTACTCGAATATGTTTTTTATTTTAAACTGTCATACAATGAGCTTGACATTCACTCGACGTGTGGAAGTTGTTAGCGTTTCCCATACATCCACCGTAAATAAATTCTTCACATTGACAGGTAACACTGTTGTAGTAAAATCTGGGGAAGTAAGCCTCACAAGGCCCCGATATCGTTGGTAGACTGCAAGCTGAAAAGAAAACAAATCAAGGATCTGTTCAGCATAGTAAGGAAAAACTTGACCATGTACATAAGTCTTCCAATATTTGAAAAATTAGTGCTAATTGCTTGTTAGTGTAAAACAAATATCAATATTTCTCTATCATTTAATAAACTTAAATCGCTCTAGACGAATTCTTCAAGAGGAACAATAAAAATTTCTGCTTGGAAATGTACTGGTAGTCATGCTGTTATATTTCAGAGTAAAAACATCATTTCCGGGACAGGACTAGCAAGCAAGAATACATACTTACCACTGTCGGCTAAGGCCGCTGTATTTACCATGTAGATCAGAGACATTACCGTGATACCAATGGCAAACGTGAATGCTTTGTCTGACATGATGTTGGCTACTGTAAATCAAAAATACGTGCAGAACGTTTTACTGTGGAACCGTTCAGTTCAATATTTTATGATACTGATTACATCAAATGTATTGCAATAATGTAATACATAACGAAAACAATTTCTTCACAATTGTTTTGGCGGCATTTCCATAAATGGCAAATTCAAGATTGTTTAATGATCATATACGAACCTGTGAACATCTATCCCCAAGCTAGATAAAATCTCGTAACTAACAGGAACGACCTTGAACAAGATTTTGAGTCGGAAAGACGTCTATTTTTGTGCTAGAAACATGATAAGGACATTGTCAACTTTAATGAAGTGAATTCGAACAACGACACGAATAAGTGGATTGTGTCCAAAGATAATTGTCAAAGAATTTGGCAATCACATAAATAAGATTTGTGCAGACATTGTGGTTTACAAACGGAGAAATTGAGGCCATGGACAATTTCGAAATCAGTAAGGCTTCTTGAAACGCATTTTAGAATATACATAGGGATCTTGCTAAAAAGGCAGTTCTAAAATAATGAATAAAATTTTTAATTTGTGAAGCTGGCTTCATGCCGAGTAGCTTAGTTTTCTAAAATCTTAGTCTATATCTGTTGTTTGTTTACATTAGTCTTAATGAAATACACCGGTTAAGTACGAGGTCGGCATGCTGTTAAACTAGTTAAGCCACCGGTAGCTTTACTGACAGCTTTCCAAGGCTGTAGACCGTTGTTACTTGTAAACATATTGCATTAATACTCTTGTTTCTCTGTCGTGTGGTTTCATTTTCATGTTTTGTGATAGTTGATGATGTTGTGTTGTTTGCTTTTCTTGTCCTTGTCAATTCGGTATTGTTTCCAGTCCCCTCCATGTACGTGCCCCCTGGTCATTTTTTTGTGTCTCTTCTTTGTCTGTGCTTCCTCTCTTTGCTTAGATCAGCCAAGGGAAATATGGATTTGTGAATGTGACAAAGCAATGACATCGCTTACACTACCCGAGGGACTGAACACTGTTTGTGGAAGGGCTCCATATTTACATATTTTCAAATTACGCAGTGTTTCCGCAATGTTTGACTGCATATAATATGCACTTACCTGTAGATGATTCTCGGTTTAGTGAAATTACTGAATAAAGGTGTTAGTACGTTTTCATATATACATGTATGGGTAGGGAAGTTGACCAGGAAATGCCACATACAGAATGCAAAGCCAATCCTGAAAATCAAACGAGCCAATAAAATACGAACACGTACTTGCATCTTACTGTTACTTATGGTACCAATAAAATATAATCTGTCATCCATTAGCTTGGTGTACGGTTGTGTAGGGTGACATGTACACATATTGTAACGAGGAAAAGTATTGCCAGAGAATTGCGGACTGAATAAGCAGGCGAAGCAGAATTGTTTCTATACCTCGCAAGAAAAAATGATTTTTTTTGTTTGTAAGCCATGTGCTCTACTTGTTGATGTTAATCGGCCGATTTTTTAAATTTTATAAAAGAGTTCAATAATTAGTATCTAAAATGGTTGAATTAAAACGTACAGTTATCAATATGTATACGTGAATTTGATGTTATCTACTTATTCCCGATACTGCGAGTGTTTCTTTTTTACCTCAATAATCATGACATTATGGTATGCATCGATGTCTGCTGTCATATACGTGACCTTGAATCGTGTCACGTGTTAACCATGACCCTGCTAACATCAGTTTGGTGCCACTCATTAAATTGTTTTCATCTAATATTGAAAGTTAAGTCCATGGCACTTATTCTTTACTTTTACTTTGGGAAATATAGTTAACTCTTCGTAGTAGATTTTAACCACCGAGCAAATACTAAGAAAGATAAGAGAAGCTTAATTAGTTCATGTTTAATAAAATGTTTTACATTTAGCACAGTTCAAAATAGATGTAATTAAAATGACGAGGTACAGTCTATAAGACTTAACGCACTTAAAACATTCGAATAGGCCGATTTGCGAGGTCTTCCGGGTCAAATTGTTGGTCGTTACTCTGTCCTCCCATGCACGTGGTTTGGCACTCTTCCATGGAGATGAAGTTGTTATCGTTGCCGTAACAACCGCCATATGCAAACTGTAAGCATTTGTCAGATTGTGCATCATAGAAGTATCTCCAAAACAGGGCCTTACATGGTCCTGCGTCCTTCTCGTATTGACAAGCTGTAATAGAACAATACACAGCATAAGTCACCAAACACATTTTGAACTAACCATGTGTCAGGCCCCGTGTTCATAAAGGATCGACTGATCTAGGCCAAGTTTATCACAAAAATATTTGCCATTTTCGTAAAGCAGCAGCATACTTTATCCAGTACTTTATATGAGTGAACATCAGAATGCCTTATAATCTTCCACTCAGTATTGTGAAAGCATTTAGAAATTTACATTTTTGTTGAGACCTTATTTTGACTTAAGACTGAAACTGATTTAGACCAAACAAGCATCAATTTTCAATAGAAAGCAATAATAATCAACAACCATCTTTTTCTGAATAAATATGAAATTTGGATTTATAGACGTGGGAAATTTGCAAGATGACAATATCTTCTATTATATATTTTAAGAAGATTTAGCTTAGCATGGCAGATTTTTAAAAGTTTGAAAGAAACTTTATTTGATATTGATCCTGATCCCGAAAACTAATTCTTTGTGATCATGGGTGCCTGCAGTCTGCAGTGAAAATGTACGTATAAACCCTCAATAACCCCTTGGGACCCTGGAAAACTGGTCTTAATATTGAAGTGATCTTAATATTAAGGTTGAATAAAGAGCAAAACATGGCAAAGAGGCTTGAAAATTGGGTTCTTAATTTTAATGTGGTCTTATTATTGAGGTGGTCTATAGGTGAGTTTTTACATTTTATGATTGACTATCACAATTATCTAATTATTTTGGTATCTACAGTTCGTGCAACAATATATATTTTTAAACTTGCTTATTTTGCAACCAGTGTCCACATTTAATTCACTTGAATATCTTAAAACAAATCAACCAACCGATTTAATTAATTTATTATAACTAATAATATATTTATGTATAAAAGGTAACATGTAAAGATGTATACAACAATAGTCACACATTCTTAAATAAAACACGACATTCTAACATAAAACAACATAAATTAAAACAACAATTCTATAACAGACATTCATTCAGTCAAGACAATCACTAATCAGTTGTTCTATCAATAACATATCTATAAATACACGGAGCACTTAAACTGGCGTATTACCGTCTTGTGGTTGGGTGGTGGATTCTACGATTGGAGTAGATGTTGAAGCCATAGTGCCGGACAATATGATGCCAGGTAGAAATTGTGACGTCACCATGGCAACACAACCAATTAGAATCAGTGATTTGAATGTCCTCATTCTGGTTCAGTATCTGAATGAAGGATGCAAGAATATATATGATACATAATATTGATATCGATTTATGTTTTTAAGAGCTTTGAAAGACGAGATAATTTATGGCGTTTAGTGTCGGTCGCTATTTCTTTGAGAGAGTGAAATAGACGTGAAAACATGGAATAAATTAGCACCTCGTATGTTTAAATTCCCTTTTTTAGACTGGGGCGTTAGCCCCATGTCTTTAGTAACCGTAATTTTGGAAACAGCCGTGGCAGAGTTAGACGAGTTTGATACCACTCTATGTATCACTGCGCATCATTTTCATACGACCAATTCGACCAATCAACATGTCTAATTGACGTGACATCCGATCTTCGTTTCCGAATCCATCGTGAGAATTTTATTTTAAAGTGAAATATCTGGTTCAAAAATTATTGTTGAATTATTGTTTAAGTGTTTTTGGTTAAAATGTCTTGGGTAACAACTACTTTTTGATACATAAAAAGGAGGACTATTTTCTATCGGAAACAAGTGCTTCATTCGGATACATTTCTTGTTGTTGTCGACCCCATGTTTGTTGCCAGCCGAGGTTACTAAGTATATCGTCGATACGATTCATTCACAAACAATTCCCGCTTTCATTCATAAAAAATTCCCGCTCGCAGAAAGTACTATTTATAGACAACAAAGGAATTATATTGAACCTGGACGCGCTCGGCAGACGAGTTGGAACAATATTCCGGAATCGGATTCTGACCATTATTTTACCGCACACTGAATATTGTAGCAAATCGTTAAATAACAGCTGCAGTTACTGTTAATCTTTATTGCATGTTTTAAAAATAATTCATTTCATCGAAGACTTATAAACCATGTCCGTTATTCCGTATTGTTAGGAATAAGGTAGAGCATTCGGATAACATCGGTTCTTATCTGATTTCCGAACTGTATGGAAATTGCCGAGACGTTGCGATTGAAGCTAGTGTTCAATAAAGGTCGCACTACAAGTAAACATGTGTGCTGAGCAAGCATGGGTTCTCACTATTAAACCGCGATGCATGGAGATATCGAATGGAAACATTAACTGGCATCCACACCGAATTTCGTATAAACTTGGAATATTATTCGCTCTCGTGGTCCCGATACATATGGCGTTCTGTGACACGGAAGGAAATGGTCGCGATGTCTATGACTATGAGCAGAGTCTTCAATTTTAGATTAGATTAAATTCTAGCTTAATTAAGTAATCTTTTATTGTTGACCTATGGTATAAGTCGGGCCATCAACAAAGTTAATGTACTGACGCTTCGATATCGGAGGAACGAATTTAGATCGTCTGTCATGTGAGTCTGTAAGTTTTTCCCATCAACTTCGGAAACTATTTAAGTTTGCATTTTACAAAAATAAGAAACCAGCCGGGCTAGCTCAGTTGGTAGAGCGATAGACTATCAGCCAGCAGATCCAGATTCGATTACCAGTTCTGGACAGGTTATGTTATTCAGTGACTCTGGCTACGATAATGTCTTGCACATGTGAAGAAGTTGGCAGTACTGGTTGATAATTACTTCCAGGAAAACTGGTACGGTCAATTGGCCGCTGTATATGAATGAAAAATGTTGAAAACCTGATGGAGCTAAACAAATATAGATTTTATGGAAACGAATATCTTTTTCGGATAAACTCATGATCGGGCAAATGCAGTATATGTTATACAGACCTGAACAGTATGCCGAAACTACCAGAATTCGGACATAACCCTATTCAGCATATTGTAAACGATTCCGGGTTTTATAACTGGATGACAAGCAGACAAAGTTAGATTGTGAAAAGTTAAACATTTCTGTCACTCGACGGGTATTACATGCAGGGCATGACATGATTCGGTCATCACATGGTACTATATGAATCGATAACACTACATGGAGATACGATATTTTCCGATACGATGCATATTTATACTTCAACTCAATTACCAAAAAAAGGAATGTTATCATAATTATTAAAGCTTTTTTGTTTTCAAAATTTATTACAAACTTTTGAAGTATTTTTTTATCCCTACTGCATTCCCTCCCAGAACGACACCTTTAATGAGGCACTCCCCAACTTTTTTTTCTTGAATTCCTCCCATGCAATTTAACGTAAAATATCCTCCCAGGAACGACAACTCTTGACCACTGGCAATCAAATGATTTATAACAAGGTTCGTTTAAAAACAAGAAACGTTAAGACAGTGAGAGTACTCGCCGACACACAGATCGCTTCAAAGTGAAGCCGGTAAACTAAAACCTGTCTTATCGATGGTCCAGTTTAAACTAGTCCATACATGGACGCGTTGAAAGTAAAATTGCTTGTAAACGAATCAGTCCCTCTTTCCACCCCCGAGTGAGGCCGTACAATGTTTCTACAATCTCTGGTTGACAAGTCTTTACAGAACACAAGAAACTTCGTCTGCCCCAGTCTTTCTGCGCTTTCAGCGCTTTGATTGACGACGACCGGCTGATGTTCAGTGTTCACTTTCCCAGAAATGGTTAAAATAGATTCATAAAAAACAGCATTTTTATCATCAAAATGGAAGGAATATCTACCGGCCAAAATATCTCAACGTACAGTTTAAACCTAACATATGCTACTATATCTTTGTACTTGCTTGTACTTTTGTTGTATTTTTTAATAATAATAATATTGATCTCTGTGTGGAATACATGTTACATGAATATTTAAAACATGCAGTGATATTAAAATTATATATATAACATGTGCATAATATCCATGCCATACACACCAACACCTAGGATAGCACAAAAAGAGTAGACTCTTATTTCCATTGTGATCCACATTGTTTGTTGTATTGTTGAGTTTTACGTAAATACTGGTTTCTGAAAGCGGGTTCGATACACGTTAGAACGACAGTGGTTAGATGCCGTCTAATTCTAAATATGTATGCTGTGTTATAACCTAAACTCCGCCTTTTTAGTTTTGTTTTGTGTCCACTTTCTCATGTTTTATTTCATTTCATAGCTAAGGAATCTGTTTTGTGACCGATAAATAGTCTTCTACGCTATCGGCCTATGTAAGTATACATACATGTTTGTTAAGTGACTCTAAAGCACGTTCATTCTCTGCAGACAATAAGGTGGCACCCGAACGGCGGGACAAGTACAATACCAAACGGACTTGGAGGCGCATTTAGCAAGGGACACAAAACACCATATCAACTCATGTTTAATAGTTAAGCCTCATAACTTATCATATACGTGTACAAAAGTAAATGCGCAAACCAGAATTAAAATATACCATAAAATTATGGATATAAATCTTACCAAATACTTTTTTTATAAATCCTTAACAAATTTTAAACGTAGTTGTTAAACTATTTGTTTACTGTCGTTTGTAGTCACAAATTAATTATCATACGTGCTATCTATAAATTATTGTTGCCTGGAGACAGTTCAACTATATTCGAGAGGGCGTTATCTCCGTCATATATAATAACACATGTCTTTCGTATAAAAGTTCATATAACGTCATCTTGGTCACAAGTAAATTAAGTCCATAAACAATAAATGAGGTCAAAATTTAAAACAATAATATTGACCGATTTCAAGGTCATGGATCTTACAGCACATTACAATCCAACCAGATACCAATGTTTACATTACATAGTACATAGTAAGAATTCCAAGTCACCTCTCAGTTCAACACAAACTATTTTGTAAGTGATATTTACAATATGAAACGGATATTGGCCGAAAACTGTCCAATATATAAGATATTGAATTGTCTGAGGCGTGTATCTTATATGTTGGACCATTTGAGTTTTATGTGTTACTAAAAATTACTCGTCGATACCTGCCGTTTAACGTGTTCAGTTACCGGTACAATATTAAGCAAACTTAATGTTTGTGTGACATTATTGTACGGTTCTGGGTGAAATACAATAATTTTTTACCGATACCATGACTATGCTTCACTTAAAATCGATAAACGAGTCCCTAAGCTGAACTTTCAAAGGTCAAAACTATATTTGGACAAAACTAACCGGCACTCATGAATACTCATACAAATCCGCATGTTATCGTCGGTGACTTTCAATGTTTGTATAATTATCGACAAGAAGGCGATTGTGCCCGAAGAAATTGGCGGAGATTAATGCACAGGAGATTGTCACGAGTATAGCCCCAGTCACACTGCACTTAAGACAGTTATAGGACAGTTCTACGACTGGAAAAACGGGCCGAGTCCTGCGTCGTCTTTGAGAGTGGTACGTCGACGCACGACTAAAAAGCTGTCGTAGCTGGGTTTTTAATATGTTAAAAAACCTTAAAAATCGACTCTCCAGTTCTACATAGTCTTGCGTTCACGTACGTCCGACGTAAGTCTGACGTACGACAACTTAAGTGAAGTCTTAGATTGTCTTAACTAGTCCGGATATTTTAATTGTCGTACGTTGTCCGGTGTTGTCGTGCGTGAACGTAGGACAGATGTCCTGCGTCGACGTACGTCTACTCCTACCAGTCTTGCGTTGTCGTAAGACTGTCTTTTAAAAGAAGGCGCAAGACTGACGTACGACAAATGCAGGGATATAATGGCGATGTATTCGACCTTCTGCGGCTGTAGCAATTCTAATGCCACTAGGACTGAACCCAGTCTTTCTGGCCGAACGTGAGCCGTGATGTTCACACATTTAAGTTGTACCTATGAAATGGAAAGCCTGCAACGCACTTAATTTGATGAAGTCCGTGCTGATAGACTCGACTACTTGCGTCGCCGTGCGTCAATCGCACGTTGACGTCCGTTTTCGTATGGCATATAGATACAATGACGCACGTCAACGCACGACTGACGACCGTCGTCGTATCTACATGACGTACGAAAACGCACGTCATCGCGCGACGACGCACAACGACGCAGGTCAACGCACGACTGACGCACGACGACGTAGTACGTCAACGCACGACATTGCTTCTAGATTGTCGTACGACGATCTTTTCTCAGGTCCTGCGTCGTCGCAGGACCAACCCAACACTACTTTTGTCGGGGCGAGTCCTACGACTACTTGAAAAACTGTCTTAGACCAAGGATTCCTAGGACTGAAAAATCGTACGTCAAAATGTGACTGGGGCTTTATCTGCATATACGAAAACATATACTAAAGAGGGGATAAAGGGAGAAAACTCGCTATAATCTCTTGGCCTTGTGTTTACAAAGGATCAACTAAACTGGATTAAGTTGATCCTGAGAAATATTTGCCATTTTCTTAAAGCAACTCAATACTTTATTCAGTACTTCGCATAAACAAACACAAGCAAAACCAAAAGTCTTCTAATTAACATTGCAAAAAAACATTTTAAACTTCCCTTTTGTTCAGAAATTAATTGGTTATATTTATGGCAGATCAAGATCAAATCAGGATCAATTCTCAAACTTCGGTCTTAAACTTATTAATCAACAATTTTATACAATAGACATGTGGATTTTAAGTCTTAAGAATTTTGCAAAAAAATAATATCTATCAAAGTATGCAAAAAGATTTAGCCTTACATTCTTTTCTTTTTAAAGTTTAAAAGAAACTGTATAATTATGGTCTTGATCCTGATCCTGAAAACTGGTTCTGTGTGAACACGTGGCCTAAGGATTAATGAATGCCAATTCAATGTTGTCTGGTCGTACTGTGCACAGGTTTGTATTTTACTTGATGGACAAATGTGTACCATAGCTCCATAGATAGTTCATAATCAAACTACAACATGTATAATGCCGAAAAATATTGTGAACACTTTTGTGTAACTATTTGCAATTGCATTAATGACTAATATGATATTTCTGTTATTTCGTAGAATATTTGTTTTGAAGTTCTAGATAGTTTGCTGTGTTATATTGGTATTAAATTGAACTTATTCTGGTAACTTGATATGCATTACAAGACAGCCCTTATGATTTATGTATTGCTATAATGTCATTCAAATATATAAGACCTTGTTGTTTACAATGTAGTTGTTTGCGTCAAATATGTTTTAAACTTAGCATTCAAAACTTAAATGCTACAATACAATACATTGCATTGTATTATTATAACATTTTCGTAACGCGTTCTTGATATAGTCGTGGAGGTTCTTACCACTGTCGTAATGCATTCGAATTGTATCAAAAAGTCTGCGATTTTTCAAAAAAAGTCCTCCACAATAACTTTCTGCATTATACATGTTGTTTTTTGAATTTGACCCATCTATGGAGCTATGGGACGCATTTGTCCGTCAAGTAGGACTTTACACTCGCAACAATTCGTGGACATTCTTACGGCATTCGTCTCAGTGTGACTGGGGCTTAACGTACATAATATACACTCGGTAATGGTTACGGTCACGAGATTTATAACGATTTCAGCGCGAACCTACACGAATTGTGCAAAATTCGTACGAGTCGTGTGGATAGCGCTCATTTCACTTCTGAAGTGAAGCAATTAACATGCCTTCCAAGAGAAAACACAATAAAAACAAAATAAAAGCAATACTGATTGAGAACACCGAGCACCACATACACACTACATCGGTCAACATGCTCCAACTGAAAACACTGACAGTACTGAGACTGAGGAGTCAGCTGCCTTGCGCCAATACTGCCGATCCATAATGTCGGAGTCAAAACACAAATGAGCATCAAAACACATGTATATATTAATGTAAATACAGAAACGAATGACTTCGGAATAGTACGCTGTATACCGAATTAGTGAACGAACCGGTACGATAGCCACATGAATGTTGTACGAATTCGCTACGAATAAGAAAGTACTACGAATCGCTACGAATGTTTTGAGCAGGTTCAAAATTGTCGTACTGGCATCACGAACGCAATACGAATATGCCGAATCGATACGACCCACTATGAAGTCAGTATGAATCACTAAGAATTACCACGTATTTAACTTAGTACTGCATTTGTACTCAAAATTCGGCTCAGTGTGAGTGGGGTCTTATGGATTAGCTACTGCTTAGTCATTTATGTATATACTATATATATTGGAAATCAATGATTATATAACGGTTAAGTTTGAGGTTAACTAGCTGTTAAATCGATATAAACCCTCAGTATTTAACTGACAGTTCCGAGGCTGTATGTCGCTGTGAGATAATTATTTCCCTTTATGCTTGAGATACATATTAAGCTCCCATTCCCCTTGTACAATTCCATGGCCTATTATGATATTAATGTTCATTCCCCTTTCTGTCCATGACCAACATGCTGTCATAGCTTGTCCTGTAATGTATTCCCTCCACGCAATCCATTCTTACCCCCCTCTTGTTGTCCCCGGAAATTATACATGGGCATTTTGATAACATTTATTTGTCAGACAAACTCTTACTTCCACATTCTTATAAATGTTTGCTCTTAAACCTCCTCAACTCCAAATGTGACGTATGTTGATGTTTCCCTAGGATTTGTGTGGGGATGCATTGTCTTGTAGGGAGGTATTGTGAATGTGGCTTTCCCTGTTACAACATAATCCTTCCTGATTATATTATTTTACTAAGGAGGTATGCGAGGCGAGAGGTGGCCATTTATAAGTTCCTGAGTCCAATCGCGAATAGTACACATTGAGGAACTACATGGAAGCTGTTACCGGTATGTTTGTTTTTAGCTGTATATCCTTACATACTTCACTAACTAACACTACATAATATTGAATTCGATCCCCAGAAATCAGGTGGCCATGAATTCGATCCCAAGAAATCATTAGGCCATGAATTCGATCCCCAAAAAGCTGATGGTCATTATTTGATACCAGGACAGCATTGTGGTCATGAATTTCGTTTTTCTGTAAACATTTGAGGTGTTCTATAATACTTATAGTTTTTAGGTATTTCCTCAAGTACACTACCATATTACATTCTGTATACTCTATATAGGCTCCTTTTCCTACATTCAGTTATTATTCAACGTATGTTTGGCTTTGGATTATAACATTATATTGTCTTTGTCTGTTACATTATTTTGAGAGATATTTATGTAATCAATAACTTTAACATTGATATATTTTAACCACTCTTGTTGAATATCGATGGTACGGGATAAATATTGGCCAAATATCCTGTAGCGTGTGTTTTACATAAATATATTTGACAATCCAAATGTCTGTGAAATGTTGTTCCATTCCCTTAATTCTTAATTGACTGCTAAACTATACAAATGTGTAAGAAGTATTCTCTCACATGTCTGTGCTTTCATACATTGCAAAACGCGATATGATGATTTCTATGCTTGAACTTCTTACACGGAAATTACAACATAATATTCTGATGTTTGTTTACTCCTGTATTTAAGGTCATATATTTGGTCATCAATGGTTCTAGATCAGAGGTCAGCTGCAAACAATAGACAACATACAATGGCTGCGACCAGCTGGACATGTAGACAGGTGATAGTTTATATTATAACATAGCATACGGTGTAGAGTGGTAATAACACACATGTATTATTTTCGATATTTCACTAATAAGTGAAATAACAACTCATGTGCGTGTGACGTCACAAGAAAACAAGCGTGACGTGAACGAGCTCAAATGATGTTGACATTGTTAAATATTTATTTTGTGCGAATGAAAATTAATGTCTTGTTAATTTGAATATGATATGTAATATAATCAATTGAACTCGTATCTTGTGCCTGAAAATTAAAAAAGAAAATTGTCGGAACTACTTTTTGATTCGTCAGCTTTTGTTTACCAAAGACCGAATTACACACGCGTTACTTTGCTTGCATATACGGGGGTTAAGGTAATGTTTTGGCGAAATTCAGCCGTTTCTGCTGAACAAGAACATTATGTCATAAATAGAATCTTACATTCGTGTACATTTTTTATTGAATGTATTAAACTCGTTTTTATCGTGTTTTGAAGACTCGGTTTAATATATTTATTATGAAGTAGTTTCAGTCGATTTTCTGTGTACGTATGGATTGTAGTGAACGTTTGCAAAGATCCACAGGTCCTTCTGTTTGTATTACATTTTATTCGCACACTTAAACAATGTCTGGAAATATTTAGAGGTTTTCTGGATTTATACAAAGTCATAAAATGATTTGTCTATTAATTGTGGTATTATAATTGATACTTATTTAACAATATGATCGATTTATTTGAAGACCGGTTTTGCCAGACAACGGTCCATATATGAAACGAAAGGTTTTCAAAATTGTTCTTTCGTTCGTTCGTTCGTTCGTTCGTTCGTTCGTTCGTTCGTTCGTTCGTTCGTTCGTTCGTTCGTTCGTTCGTTCGTTCGTTCGTTCGTTCGTTCGTTCGTTCGTTCGTTCGTTCGTTCGTTCGTTCGTTCGTTCGTTCGTTCGTTCGTTCGTTCGTTCGTTCGTTCGTTCGTTCGTTCGTTCGTTCGTTCGTTCGTTCGTTCGTTCGTTCGTTCGTTCGTTCGTTCGTTCGTTCGTTCGTTCGTTCGTTCGTTCGTTCGTTCGTTCGTTCGTTCGTTCGTTCGTTCGTTCGTTGGCTGACGAGTCCGTTTCAGATGGCCGACTAACATTTTAAAAACAAGGATCATGAAAGTGGCAAGTGATAACTTGTTTCATAAAAGGAGAGATAATGAAATACATGGCCAGTTACTTAATCACGAATATAACAGGAAGGTGCTGAGTTTGTCAATGAACATTAACATTAGTAAAACCAAATGCTATGAAAAGAACGGTGATAACATTTCTGTCGCATTAAGCATAGTATAAAATATATAATTGCCCAAACTAAATGTCACCAGCGTTATACTGCGTTAAGGCACAGCATTGTATACACTACTTTGATTCAGATTCGGTCCGTTCAATATCGAAGCTATTGCTAGCGGCAGCACGTGACGTTTGTTGTTGGCATGATTTACACGACAACACGCAAACATTACGAAATTTAGCTAGCATTGAATCTAATTAGCCATATGATTTCGCGACCATTTCTTTCGGTTTCACAAAACGTGTTATCAACAGCATATACTATTTATTTTCTACGAAGCACGTATTCCATGCTTTTACTAAATCCGGTATGTTAACGATAAAAAAGTTAAGGATTAAAAGTCAATTTTTGGCGTGGGGCTTTATTCAATGTGTGCGTTCTGATCGGGGGTTTACACATGTGTTTCAACGACATATATAATATATAATAATCATTTTATTGATAAACATAAATATGTACAGAGAATGAGTTACAATGTCAGCACATGCGTCATAGTATACATAACGGTGTGTAAAAAGACTTAGATAAGCTGTCCTGTTGGGTTAGCTAGATAAGCAAACATTCGGCCATCGACAGACGTAACACTTGGAAGAATCATGTGTACTGTGTAAGTTAACTATTTGTAACGGTTTAGATGTGGTAGGAACTCTGAAACTTCTATTTTAAATCGCAGTTGAATTGTTTGTAAAATGTTTTGTATGGTAACTTTTTTATAAACCGTTTGCGTTGTGTTTGTATTAATGAAGACATAAGTAAATGAAAATGTGGATTATAATTTCTCTCATACGTTTCAGAACATTGGTGTGGTTGGCTGTGCTTATAACAGTAGAGTTAATAGGTGTATGTAAGTTAATTGCAATTTTTGATTTAAACATCGTCCGGAATATCTGCATACAGGGACATGTTGAACAAAGCCTTGTTTTAATATATGTTGTTTTGTCAAATACACACCGTCCAGGCTATATAACGCAACATCCACGCTGAGTATTTTCCGCTCGAAGGTCTCGCCCCGATCTCCCAAAGTATCTCAAATGTACATCTCAGCTCAATATTGAGAATTTGCTCAGATCAGGGCCTGAGTTTGAAACAATGTCATTTGGATCTCTTGAAAGTTTCCTGTAAAAAAACATCTAATTATTTTCGTTTTGTAACTCCGATTTTGAGTTCAGTCTCATATTTAAAACATCTCAACGATTTGAGACAATATTTGAGCTTAGAAATAGCTTAGATTGAGATGCTTCGGGAGACCGTGACAGTCAAGATGGAATGGGTGTCGATGATATTAGGTATACTTATTTCATCACGAGCGAGTTGATCATTTTGTTTGGTCGCTTTTTGAGATTGTGGTTCTGACATTTATACAGTATGGGTGGAGAAAGAGTTGGCAACAGACATCCGGTCCCCAGACTTGAGCTTTGAGCATGATCCAACTGGAATACTGATTGACTGCAATGCATCTCTTCTTGATACATGTATATCACTTAGGGTAAATATTAAGACCAACACGATCAACGTGCACGCCCATATGGGATATCCCAGTGGCGAGGGTAAATAAACTCAACTCCACGAGCTAAAGGAAGAGCTCTTGTGGTACACGAAGGAAGTGATTATACCCTCTCAGATCTTCTCTGTTCAGTTCTTGGATGAGATTTTCATACTGTCCAAATAGAGGTATACATAGGAGCCATGGTCTAACCCACACGATCCTTCTAGCTGCCACTCTACGCCTTCTTCTCCGACCCATGTCACGTAGCAGCAGTGCAACAGCAGCCAAGAGATTATCCTCTTTCTCATGAGCAGCTCGTCTGAGTTGTAGGTCTTTTTTCAGCTGAACCTATATTTATATATTTTACCAAATTTGTCTTGGTAGGTCGTAGGTAGGTCGTAACGTGGTCGGGGATAACGTCGTAGCAAGTCGTATGAAGTCGTAACAGATCGTGGGAGATCGTAACATAGTCTTGATTGATCGTGACACGTCGTTGTGGCGTCGTACGAAATTGTTGCGATCCACCACGACTATCGTGATGGATCGTAACAAAGTCGTACGACTTTCCTCGATGGTTGTACGACCGTGGAAAGGTCTTGACACAGTCGAGGTTAGTCGTGTTTGTTTTGTGAAATTTGCATAATCGACACGACCAACGCCGATCTTAACAACTTTCCAACGTCGGCGTAGGTCGTGAGAAGGACATAAAGGTGGGAAGGTAGCTTAATGCCCCGTTCTCACCGCCGATCTGAGTACCTCGATCTCCCCGATCGGCCAAATTCTGCGACCAAGCTCGACCAGATGTTTGGTCGGTGTCTACACGACGGAAGGGGACCTCTGCCAGACCTTTAGTGGACCATACTAGATCAACTCAAGACCCTTCCAGACCACTTCAAGACCACTTGCCGACACACATTCTGACTCTACTCGACCTCTACTAGACCTTCCCGACCCCTTCCCGATATATACCCGATCAACACGACCAGTCCGACCTTTTCTCGACCCGACCATGTACTATCGGGCACGATCGCAACACGATAGCAGCAGATTAGGTATAAAACTATAGTATTTTGTTCGGTATGCAGTTGACCAAAGACTATCGAAGAAGCAACACCTTGGAAGTTGAGCAGCATTATATGGACGTTGGTAAGAGGTCGCCATACAGTTGGCCACTATTCTAGCTGAGGAGGAAGAACAGGAAGAGGCTCTGGCTGATCTGGGTCGTAAATCATAGCTCGACCATTTAAAATACACTAAGATACAGTTGATCTGGGTCGTAGATCGTAGCCCAACCACTGAAAACAATCTTAAAGATGGTTGATCTAGGTCGTAGTTCGTAGCACAACCGCAGAAAATACATTTTGGGTCAGATCAAAAGATATGTGTTAAAACATTCTTTTCCTACATGCATTTTTTGGATGTGACACTACGTCAAAAGTGTATGGTTTTGACAAAGGGGTCGCATTGAAGTTCTTTGAAAAGAACCAACTTTGTCACAATGCAGCATTAGTCTGTTATCTGAGTCCAGATGTAGTGTCCAAGGAGGCCAACACATAGTCAGTGGAACAAGCATTAGTTTGCATTTATAGAGGGGAGACGCGGCAAAGTTTGAACATTGTATGCCTTTTTACGTATGTTGAAATGTGTGCCAAGACAAAAACAACTACCACCTACGTCTGATGCTACTTAGTACCATAGTTTGCAGGTATTTCTACAAATACAGGACTGGAAAGGACATAACGATATGGACCAGCTGAATGGGGTTGGGAACTAGTTGGTAACAAACTATATCCAGTGTCAACTGAAATAGCGCCAGCTCATGCTCACATAATTTAAAGTTGTACTGTGCACTTGTCAAACTGGCAGCCGGACAGTAGCATGCAGCTGCAAGAATTTTGAATTTGATAGTAGTTCAGCCTGCTCAGCATGCAAAGGAGTCAGCTATGAGAATGCCATCAGCCCAGATTTGGTATTTGACATAAAGACACTGACAATGTTTCTATAATCAACTAAATACACAGTTGCATGTATGTGAACTTTTTGAACCAATATTGCATATGTTACAATGTTAAAATGTTTAAGTCACTTTTAAGAAAATATAGTATGTGTACAAAAAGAGAGAGAATAGGTTGCTACAAATTCACTTTTAGTATAAACCATGAAATATTCAAACGTTACATATTTTGGGCTAGTTTTAATTGTTTCGTAATCAAATTCATATGGCTTCCGATAATCAGCATTGTTTTTCAGATTTTGTTACCGCATTTCTATTTTGATATGATAGCATAATGTTACAATATGTTATATAGAAAGATAACATGTAGCTTATGTCATTTATGTGACTCATTGTTTAGTTTTATATCCAGGTGTAGGCAAAATATACCAGAATTTCGCAACTTTTTTTATATTTTGTAATATTTTATAAACAAATATTACATTCTGCATCTGTTACTATAAGTTATATTATTTATTTTGCAATATAACATTCGTTAAAAATAACTATTCTGTAAACTTTATCGTTAAATTGAACGGAATATTAATAGATTCCAAATATTTTTTTAGTTTAAACCCAAAAATCACATCTCACACGATACAATGTTTCTATACTTTAGGTATTTTGTACGGTAATATAATACGTGTTAAATACAGTAATTCTGGTAGTTAATTGCAAAATGTAACATAGTTATTGGCAAAGTCCAGAAATTCTCATTCAAAAAATCACATTTTGCACCGTGTGATTGTTCTATACTTTTAGTGTATTAAATGTGGTGCTTTATTTGACACAAATCCACCAAAATTATTTCTGTGCAATTTTCCCCATTTTATTTTCACTTGCCTAATTAATAGTTGACAAATTCCAGAAATTCTCACTTTCATTTACTGTTTCTAACATTTAACCCAATAATCATCTTTCTCACTGTATGATAATCTGCACCTAAGGTATGTTAGATCAGTTTAATATATGTTAAATCGAGTTATTTAGGTAATTGTATAGCTCGTCCAGGTATTGGCAAACTCCAGAAATGCCCACTTTAATTTGTTTATTTTTTCAACATTTTACCCCAAAAAATAACAGTTCACAATATATGATGTCTTTGTACTTTAGGTATGTTTTTGTGCAATATAATATCTATTAAATACAGTTATTCTGGTATTTTATTGCTAAATCTGATTTTGGTATAGACAAATTCCAGAAACTCATGCTTTCCCAGTCAGCAAGGCTATATTGGCCCGATATCGGACCGATATACTTTCCATATCGGCCCGATATCGAATACGATATCGGGCCGTTATCGGTTTGCCCATCGGCTTTTGATCGGGCCGTTGTCGGTTGGAACTGTTATCGGTCCTACATCGGTCCTATATCGGCAGCTGGTGTTTTCCGCTATCCATCCAATTCAAATGCATATATATATAATAAAGACGAACAGGTAAAATACAGTAATTCTTATTAAGAACATGAATAAAAACAGGTACAATACAGCAACATCTACAGAAAGAAAGTTATTCGATATAAATTGCAAAATGGTGACTAAAATCCACCCATCCAGCTAGACTTCAAGAAAACGGCAGATAAAATCAAATGCTAACACATTCCGAAAATCCCCGGTTATTTCCAAATACAAAATGCATGTACATGTACATTGTCAATGCTAAACATTAAATGCACACCCACATGCCCTGTCACAAACTACGACCAGACACATGTCCATATAGTGATAGCTATAATTAGAACACAAGTGTAAAACCAATTAAGTGCCCCCATTTTACTCAATCAAGGGGCATAACTCTGCTCTTAATCCAATCAAAAACAAGATGCACAATTTCATGTGATGACTAATATTAATAATAATAATATGTTTATTTCTCCTCCAAATTTGAAGATTTTAACAAACAATATTCATACAAAAGACATCAGCATATATAATTATACATGTAAAAAGTAGATGACATATTCATATAGATGGACATATAATGTGCATATGATAACACATATAACAATATATGTAATACAAGACATATCATATAATAATGAGCATACAATACGCGCATTATCAGACACAAATGCACATATAATAAACATATTGCATTATCAGGCATACATATACATTACATCACCTCAATAACATCAGGCTTTAGAAATGTGCGTTGCTAAGGTAGAACAATTATTATACTGTGAAAATAGAGGCAATGCTTGAAAGTTATTTCGATAACCACGGAGTACGAAAGTTTAACAATCCTAACACGAAAACGAAATTGCTAGGCTCAAGTTATTCGTTGACTTACTGGTGTAGCGCAAGCTGTACCAAAACTGTTAATGATTTAAACCGAAATCGAAATGTTTAAAGCATTGTAATGGTAAACATGCAAAATGATGTACTAGCTTAGAGTAAATAATAATTAAGTAATACAGTAAATACGTTGTTTACATAATACGAATGTTCATTAAAACATTGTGAAAATAACACAAATACGATACATTACAGCGTATTCGCAAAGATTTTAGTCACTAAACTATTTAATGAGACTTTTCCTCATATGAATATCTCACACTGGGCGTTTAGTAACATTATTATAAAACATGTAATGCTGTAATTTGATGAGAGTAGACTGGCAGACACACTAACACAATATAATATACAGAAACATGAATTATTTACAGTGTCACATACATATATGTTAAATTACACTTATTTAATTAATCTCCTCAACCACCCTCATTCTCTTTTTCCTACCACCATCTCTATCTTTAGCATTTCGCAGCCAGTCTTTAATGAAAAACTCCACTTCGCTGGAACTGGCAGATGTGAAGTTCTTCTTGACGGCTTCTGCAAATATTAAGCAACTAATTAAACCTACTGTTATACCAGATACTTTCTAGTTGGGCCAGTTCAACCAAAACTTATTAACAATACTTAATATAATCTCAGATAAAAGTCCATAGTAGGAACAAATAATATACATTCAAGAGTTCTAACAGAGTGAATACTTAATAGTACATACTTTAACAGGCTGATCTGGGTCGAAGGCTTTTAATGCCATGACTGGAATGTGTACTTATACACAACAAAAAACTATCATGTACATAATGTTTGGATCAAACTGTACACAAAGTTTGGTTGGTTCAAACAGCAGGTGATGTGTTTTCTCCTTGTCAGTTTGACTATAGATATTACATCCACAGTCATTTGGTTAAATTTCTAATTCATGTGTGAAAGTTGGTGGTTACTGGCATAAGAACATGTTGATACTGATCGATACCCCAGGTTCACGGGTTAGGTCAACAGACCAGAGTTTTTACATATCAATATTATTGTAAGAAACAGCTTGAACTAATGTACATTATGCTGCATAAATACATTTATCTAATTGAGTAGTCATGAATAACTTTTATTCAAGCCAAGTTCAACCGAGCTATAAGTCACTTAATAAAAACAAATTTACATAAATCAAGTAAATCTATACTCCTTACTTATAATAGCAGAACAAATTCTAAGTGTGCCCAATGGGTTTTTATGTTTGGAACCTGTCTAATTAAACTCTATGGCAATTTGATTATTCACTATTGTTTTCATCAAACGTGTTGCCATTGTTTTGATGGAGGACCCTCCAATGCTGGCAATGTAATTCACCTGGAAAAAATAATAAAAAATTAGATAACTTCTGAACTAGTAGATCTGCAACCATGAGCCCTAAATCCCCACATCTTACTTAGCAGAAATGAATGATTGGACGTCTTCATGTTCTGCTACACGAAAATATGGTTATACAGTAAAACCTCAATAATACTACCACCCTTGGGTCCCCTAAACTGATCTTCATATTGAGGTGGTCTTAATATTGAGGTTGAATAAAGAGCAAAATAGTGAAAATGGACTTGAAAATTGTGTTCTTAATTTTGAGTTGGTCTTAGTATCGAAGTGGTCTTTAGGTGAGGTTTTACTGTATAACAAACATCTGATCCGGACAATCACTGAGCTGAATGACTGTTGAAAAAAGTCAAAACTATAAAAACATATAAATTCCCTTACATGTAACTTGTTTTGTTTATATAAGATTATTAAGAATGTTGAATTCATACCATGACTTTCATGACTGATGAATCAGACAAAGCCTGCTCCATACAGTCCATCTCCTCTACATAGTTTGCAGGAATGCTGATCCCTTCTGGAGCATCACATTCTCTGACTCCAGCATCCATTTTTTGGCCGATGTTTGACAACATCAAGCGCAATTATTTCTGTTCATTCCTGATCTCTTCCAACAATCTGAATATTCAGTCACGTTCTGCAAAACAAATAGGTTTTGATTTGAAAACACATGTATATTACTTTTCATTAAACATATACCACAATGAAGCATATAGAAAGACACATGAACATTCGAATGTTTACTGAAATGCATATATATCAGATGGCATATAATCATGATTTCCTCACAACAAAACTCTAGTAAGTGCAAGAAAGTGAACAATTGGTTCATCCAATTATTCCAACAATTTTGACATATTTAAGCAATTTGGCATTGAAAAAATTCTAAGCTGATTCTTACCCGAGAGCAAACTGGTTCCTTGCGAACGTTTAGACCGATAAGAAGACATATTTGAAGAACGAGGCACCGAGAACCAAACAACGAAATTTTATTTTAGAGCAACTTTTCAACAAATATTATTATTGCATTGATATAAGTCTTAAAACAATATCAAATAAATTCAGTTTTACATATAATTTAATTATATACCCACAACACTCATGCCAAAATGTGTTCAGATAGGGCGAATTTGTTTGTACCAAACCGGTTTGATTCCAAAACTGGTTTGTCAAACCTTTCATTTGTTTTATCTAACTGGTTTCAAACTAAAACAAGTTTCTGTATTTGTTAATCACAAATCTTAAACTGGTTAATCAAACTGACCGAACCACCTCCAAGTGTGCTTTGTCTGGTTTGATTTATCCGAATAATCGTATACTAGTTAAACAACATGGTGGACTGATTTTATGGCGGGTGACCGTGCCACTCATATGTGAGACAATGTTTAAACATAAAGGTTTATTTGCTATATGGGAAATATAAAATTGTCCACTATATTACGTTGCAAAACAGACGTTTTAAAGTTCTTAACTCTGATTTTCTTATCAAGCATCAATCTGTCTGCAATCTCGCACAATCAAAATCACGTGGGCCATTTTTCATCGACTAAACCATCTGTTTGTTTGCAGACCAATCTTAATCTAAACTGGTTTAAGTTTTTCAACCAAACTACAACAAAACTGAAACCTCAAACCTGAACCAGGTTTTGCAAAACAAATTCGCCCTTAAATACTGAGTCGCGAATACTGGATACATTTACGAAAAAGATTAGACAGTTCCAGAAAGTGCTCGATGTATACTTGCAAGAAGTAAAGAAAATCAAAATAAATCATTAAGAACAATTTTCAAGTTAATTTATACCTGTAAATATTGATGGATGATGGATTTTTCGTCACACAAATGATTCTCTCAGATAAAGCTGTGTTTCGATTCTCGCGCAGTGCGGCTGCCTGTAGTTCCAACATTGGAGCCAATATTGGCACCAAAACGAAATAAAATAGATTGAACGAAAATTACATTTTTCGGAAAATATCATGAAATCCCGTCAAATACGGCGTTTTAGAGTTGTAATAAGACAAAATATATTATATATATATTATAATATATTTTGGGCCTTAAATCGCACTCAAATATCGAAGTCACTATCGGTATATAGGTCCGCTATCGGGCCGATATTGATTGATATTGAACGACTGAAATAAATTACGAAAATATAGTAGTTTTTTTATAATTATTCAAAGTATAATTCACTGAAAGGGTCGTAACATTTTTATACACTCCGAATGAATTGTTGTCCAATAACGGATGGACAACGGATAGATATCGGGCGCCGTTGCCGATATGCCGCTGTCTTGCCGATATCTATCCGATATAGGTGTGCTGGTTTGGTTTCTTCACATTTTTCAACATTTTACCCCTAAAACCGCATTTGGCACCTTTGGATTTTCGTGTACTTTTTGTCATACATGGCAGATATTAAACAATAAAAGTATGCCAACAATTTTTTTTCAACAGCAGGGCCACTCGACAATATTGATGAGACCAATATTAGAAAATAATACTCATAGCGTTGGCTTATCATACTCATATCGTATTTACGTATATATAATTTGAATTTACGCCTATTATAGTTCCGTACGAAAAATGCGATAGATACTGGAGTGGCTGCACGGCAACTTGCGGTGGTGGGACTCAAACAAGACAGTGCAATGATTACTTACCATATATCGACTACAACCAAATATATACAGCTCGTCAGGGTTGTGCAGAAACATGTCTACATGGGTATACATACAGTGGTGGATGCCAGTGTCCTGCATACAGGACTGGAAGATGTTGTCAAAGTAAGTATTATTCACTCGTATCATTTGTTTCACTCTCATCATCATACAATAGAAAGACCACAAAATATGTTGTTACGAAATGTTGTAAAAAATATGCTAAGTGATGCACTGGCTGGTATTTAGCTGGATTCCCATACATTGTTGTACAAATGCCACTGGTGATATTATAGTTGAAAACATTGAGTTGCACAAATTGTGTCCACGCATAGCAGTTAAACGCTTTGTTATAGAATAGATCTAACGGGTTGTAAAATGATTTCATTATTTTGCTCGTGTCGGTCAGTCATTAGGTCGGTTGGTGTAGGTGTAAGTCGACCATTCGATTTTCAGTCAGTACACTGGTCACACGTCATATAATGATTCTCCGTGAGTAGCAGATGACCTCTATTCTCTTGAAGGTCAACATGTCATAGGCCGATCAATGACTGAAGAACGATTGCGACTGTCAAACATAGTAACATGTAGTCAGTAGATAAGCTAGTGTAAGGGGTTGGCAATTTTATTGATTGAGTCCGGATAGCTCGGTCGGTAGAACGTCGATAACGCATGACTATTAATCCCTGGGTCGGAAGTTTGAGTCCCACGATTGCTACTTGTTTCTCAAGAAGGTTTGGTCCATATTTGGATGTTTAAAATATATAATATATACAAAAGTTGATTATTACAATTTTTTCCAAAGAAGAATGATGATTTAATCTTAATTTACCATTAATGTATTCTTACATATTGTCATTACATGTTCAATATTTGACGCATCATTACAAAACAAGAATGTTGTACAAAATTCTGTCTGTGTTATAAAAAAATACATTCATCTTTCATCACTTTTGTTTTATTCCCTCTTCAGATACCCTTCAAATATTTCTCTGTAATTAGTTTGCTACAATTTTTCCGGCGACATTGAAGTCTTCATTCATCTTTCTCTTGTTCATTTTATTTTTAAGCATGTCAACCAATCAACATACCAAATTGTCACCCAGGACAAGAAGAATGTGGTGGTACCCCAGATAGCATCAGATGTACAGATTGTATGGATACGTATTATTCCGCAGGTTATAACCAGGGGTGTTTAGGTGAGAATATTTAAGCATTTGTTGCCCGAAATAAAAACAGCATAAACTTCAATTAAGTATTAAGCAATCAATTTCATACTTAGTGGTTTACCTTCACACAGTACAGACTAGACGGTCTTATAAGGATCTCAATGAGATTCCTACAATAAGGTCACATAAAACAGAGTCACTTAAGACAGAATTTCATTTCTTTCACCAGAAACCAAATTGTTCATACATAAGAAGTCCATGTTATGTCATCATTTAAAAATTCTACATTTTTAACGATAGACATATTTTTTTTCATAATCTGTATTTCAAATGTTGTAATGTTCACTTTGATTTTAGATCTAATTTTGCATTAAAAGTTTGTCTGTCTGAATACTACTCATTTCAGTACAGTTCGTAATGTTTTACCGATATTTGTTTGAAGAAGTTTGTCAGCGGCCATTTATACATTGAATTGGCAACAATTATCCATAAGTATCATGTATATCAATCAATTTGCCTACCTACAATGTACGACGTGGTCCATACTGCACTGGCTTAACCCCAATTAAGCCCGCCCGGCTAACTCAGTCGGTAGAGAGCTAGACTGCCACACGGCAGCTCCGAGTTCGATTCCCGGGTTGGGCGAGTAACGTTCTTCTGTGGCATTGGCTACGGTCATGTCCTCCACATGTGGCTGCCATATATGACTAGAAAATTGTTGAAGATTAATATAATATATAATACGCTTTATCATCTGACAGATTGCATGAATATAGATGATTGTGCTGTTGGACACAATATTTGCCATGGACCAAGTTATGCGGAGACTACATGTACACAGTGTGATCTTGGCTACTATTCCGGTGGTTATGGTAACGGTTGTATAGGTAAGTTCTGGATCTGTGGATGTCGACGGGTGAATCCTTGTGTATTTTCATAGCCAAACTTCGCTGGAGACAACACATCCAAAAACACTTGTTCTCCATCTCTGATTGATGCAGGAAAGATTTCAGTTGCATATGAAAGGACTTATTAAATTTCTTTGGCCGAGTGGTTAAAACATCCTTCCTTGGAGCAGTAGTCGAATGTTCGAATCCCGGTAGTGATCCGTTCTGATATGGTCGGTTGGTGAGCCGCCAGCCAATTAAAAAATGGTTTAACGTGTGCCTACCTGCATGGTACCTGGAATCGAGAAGAAAATGTGCTCAGAAACAAGGTGTCATATAGGTCAGAAATGGCTGGCCCTTTAAGTATGGGCAAGAACTGCATTAAATAATTAACTGTTATTAGTACTGGTTGGTAACGAAGGCGCAAATGTGTGACATACTGTTAAAACGACGTTATACTCCAACCCACAACAAAAAAAGAGTTTTTCGTTGCAATTCTTTCTAATATTGGTTATGTAACGATGTACTTCATCAGAACAAACGCTGTGTTGTTGTAATGTCTTATCGTCAGTACCGTGTTACAAATTATGACTATTTCTCATACACTCTATATAATATATCCTCTATAGTAACTTTATCTTCAACATAGTCAACGGTCATGTCCTCCACATGTTGAGAAGTTGTCTGTTGCTTTCGGAAGAGCATGTAAATTCTGTTTGATGGTTAATTCCAGAAAAACTGGTAAGGTCAAATGGCTACCGTATATGACTGGAAAATTATTGAAGATTAATATAATATATGATACCCTTTATCATCTGACAGATTGCATGGATATAGATAATTGTGCTGTTGGACACAATATTTGCCATGGACCAAGTTATGCGGAGGCTAAATGTACACAGTGTGATATTGGCTACTATTCTGGTGGTTATGGTAACGGTTGTATAGGTAAGTTCTGGATCTGTGGATGTAGACGGGTGACTCCTTGTGTATTTTCATAGCCAAACTTCACTGGAGACAACACATCCAAAAACATTTGATGCAGGAAAGTTCCAGTTGCCTGTGAAAGGACTTATAAGTCTTCTTTGGCCATGTGGTTAAGCATCCTTCCTTGGAGCAGTAGGTCGAATGTTCGAATCCCGGTAGTGATCCGTTCTGGTATGGTCGTATTGTGAGCCGCCAGCTAATTAAATCATGGTAACCATGTACCTACCTGCATGGTACCTTGAATCGAGAAGTAAATGTGCTCAGAAACTAGGTGTCATATAGGTCAGAAATGTCTGGCCAAATAAGTATTGGCAACAACTGTATTATATAATTAACTGTTATTAGTACTGGTTGGTAACGAAGGCGCAAATGAGTGAAATACTGTTACAACCGAATAAACATATTATAAATAAAGGGCTGAGAAAGGAACGAACTATGGAATACTTCTGACAGAGAACGTTACGAGTGTTAAGTCTATAACAATTCGTTAAAAATTGTTCAATTTTGTGTTCTATCCAGTTATTGCGAGTATAATGTTTACTTTTGTTATCAATTTTGCTTTTATTAAAATCTAATAAAATCTTAAACAGTACATTAATGATCAGTCAAAGATAAGAAAATACTATTTATATCGATGGCTTATCATTCTTTTATTGTATTCGTATTTACGTATATATAATGTGAATTTACGCCTGTTATAGTTTCGAGCCATGTTTGCGATGCAAACTGGGGTTCCTGCTCGACAACTTGCGGTGGTGGGACTCAACACAAAACTTGCTATAGAAATTACCCTTACAACAGATATACAACCAGTCAGGTGTGTGCACCAACATGTCTGCATGAGTATACATACAGCGGTGGATGTCAGTGTCCCACATACAGAACTGGAAGCTGTTGTGAAAGTAAGTATGTATTCACTTATGTTACATTTGGAGTGCATTCGTTTCACTCGCATCATCATGCAACACAAGGCACAATTATATGTTCTGCCTTCTGTAAACGTTTGTTGCTTAGTGACACCTTTTTTGATACCGTTAGAATGATTTCCATACACATTCATTTAGCTTGTAATAGAAAACACCAACATTGTATAATTCGTCTAAACGGGTGTAAAATGATTTCATTGTTTGTTTATGAGGTCGGTCATTAGACCAGTTGGTCTGTGTGTCAGTTGACCGTTCGATTTTCAGTCAGTACAACGCTCATAGAATGATTGTCCATGCGTAGAAGGTGACCCTTGTTGCCTTAAAGAGCAGTCTGTCAAAGGTCGAAGACGCCGTGTCATTGAGACAGAAAACGAGTATCGATCAATAACTGGGAACCACTGTCAATGTTCATAGGAATACCTGTCGTCAACAGAAATAGCCACTAACTGTTGGGATGTCAGTAATTCAAATGTTAAGACTCTTTCAATATTTTTTCTAGCTTGCAATAAAATCCCTATAGCAAATTGTCACCCAGGACACGCAGAATGCGGTGGTTCCCCAGATGGCATCAGATGTACAAAGTGTATGGTATCGTATTATTCTGGAGGTTATAACCAAGGATGTTTAGGTGAGAATATTTAAGCAAATACTGGTCACAATAACTGAGCGATTGCAATCAACGCGATCTAGCTTCATTCAAATAGAAAACAATCAATCTCATACACAGTGGTCTCCCTTTTACTTAGAACAGAGACGTACTGTTAAGGGAAATAAGCGCTTTATTGTTGCAAGACTATCTATCTTACATAGACCACGTGATCTAGACGGTTCAATTACAAGCCGCTGATTGGTCAGATTTCTTTGAATGTGGTCTACGTGCGTATGGACTCGGGAACAAATTGTAGTTAATCGTGCCATGGTATTATTAAAATCGCACCAATACAAAAAATTTAGATCAAAGAGTAGGGTCAGGGCAGTAACAAACACATCTTATATATGCATAACAATTGGTCTATTATCAAAGTACGTGTGTTAGGAGTAACATTTATGTTATGCTATGAAGATAGTTTTACATAAGTGAAAATGTGCTCAGAAACAAGGTGTCATATAGGTCAGAAATGGCTGGCCCTTTAAGTATAGGCAACAACTGCATTAAATAATTAACTGTTATTAGTACTGGTTGGTAACGAAGGCGCAAATGAGTGAAATACTGTTAAAACGACGTTATACTCCAACCCACAACAATAAAGAGTTTTTCGTTGCAATTCTTTCTAATATTGGTTATGTAACGATGTACTTCATCAGAACAAACGCTGTGTTGTTGTAATGTCTTATCGTCAGTACCGTGTTACAAATTATGACTATTTCTCATACACTCTATATAATATATCCTCTATAGTAACTTTATCTTCAACATAGTCAACGGTCATGTCCTCCACATGTTGAGAAGTTGTCTGTTGCTTTCGGAAGAGCATGTAAATTCTGTTTGATGGTTAATTCCAGAAAAACTGGTAAGGTCAAATGGCTACCGTATATGACTGGAAAATTATTGAAGATTAATATAATATATGATACCCTTTATCATCTGACAGATTGCATGGATATAGATAATTGTGCTGTTGGACACAATATTTGCCATGGACCAAGTTATGCGGAGACTACATGTACACAGTGTGATCTTGGCTACTATTCCGGTGGTTATGGTAACGGTTGTATAGGTAAGTTCTGGATCTATGGATGTAGACGGGTGACTCCTTGTATTTTCATAGTCAAACTTCACTGGAGACAACACATCCAAAAACATTTGTTCTCAATCTCCGATTGATGCAGGAAAGTTCTAGTTGCCTGTGAAAGGACTTATAAGTCTTCTTTGGCCATGTGGTTAAACATCCTTCCTTGGAACAGTAGGTCGAATGTTCGAATCCCGGTAGTGATCCGTTCTGGTATGGTCGGTTTGTGAGCCGCCAGCTAATTAAATCATGGTTACCATGTACCTACTTTGTTCAGTAAGGGGAAAACCTTTAATTTCAAATAATACCGAGGTACATCACCTAAATTGAGACGTATTGAATACCTTGTGACGTATTGTATATAATTGTGGTAAGCACCTTACGCCGAGAGAAATGTCAAAATGCAGACCGAGTTTGTCTAATAATGGATAAGATTAAGCAATGTTTATATGAAAACAGAACAATTTTGGGGAAATTAACATTTTATGGTATGCATTATAAAAAACGTCCGGAAAAAAAGATAACATCGCGATACTTTACTAAAATTAGTCCGGCTAGTCACATAGTCATGTGACGTGAGATAAATGTCATGTGACCAAGTGACCTGATAAAGCAAAAAATATCAGGTACTCTGTTATCGGGTCGAAATTACTGCAAGTGACTGGATAAATAGAGTTCTTTGGTGCCATTATTTCTAATACTGGTTATGTAATGATGTACCATTTTAGAACAGATGACGTGTTATTGTAAATGTCTCATCAACAGCTTTCTGTTTTGGTTTGAATGATATAATTTATAATAATAATAATTTCTCGTATATAGTTACAGCAAAAGTAACCAAAATATTTATACATATGCCCTGTACATCCTTTTCGAAACGTTAATGGTGAGTCGTGTCAAAGAAGTAAAACTGGATGCCAGTGGAAGCGCTTTCCAACCTATGTGGAACTCCCAAAATGTAATGGCAATAAAATAAACATGTTCTCAACCATTTGCAGAGTGTGCGAAAACGGTTCCAAATTGTAAAATTCATGAATGCAGCAATGGAACATTTTCATTCTGTTTGGAATGTAATCCTAAGTATTGGTTAATCAACAATGGGACAGCGGAACAATTTTGCTTTAGTAAGTGAACAGATGTCATTTGTATAATTAAATCCTTTGAAAGTAAAAAATAGTTCACAATATGTAACGATTTGTGGGCCATTGTATATTTTCATGTTAGTTGAATGTGAAAAAACTGTTAGTCTGAATTACTTTTCAAAAATAATTATGGATACCTTACATGTACACTTTCAGCCGCGGCACTGTCTGTTTTAGGCTGATATAAGGAACTTATTGATCGAGACAAACTGTGCTTAGTTTAATAATATTTTGTTGTATAAATTCATCATATTTACATAAGCACACATATAATATATCAATATATACATGTATATATATAATACGTGATCCATGCGTTCTAGGTCTGGTAGAAACCCTCCACATAGAATGTCACGGACAGTGCATTGTTGTTTATGAAGCGGCGTTGCCATGGAAACGTGCCAGGGTATGTATGATGAATTGGATTTTTGTAGAAACTGGGGAATGGAGAATTAGCAAGAGCAGAATCAATCACCAAAAATGAATATGAAAATAATGATACATTGAACATAAGTTTTAAAAATCTTACATGAGTTTGTTATAATTTAGTCCGAAACGAACCAGGCACGTATAAGCTATACATATAGTTATGTATAAACTCAACTATAAAAAATCTCCCTCAAGTTTGGTACTGTAAGAATGTAAACAGTGATGTGTTATCACTAAATTTTCATATCCGAAGTCAAATATGTTTTTAAACTTAGCATTCAAAAATGACATGTTACCATACATTGCATTGTATTATTATTATATTTTTAAAGACACCGCTACTAAGAATCAGTATTTAAAACCATGTTTTTAGTTTCTATTGTGTATATTATGGGTTAATAACTTTATGGATTAGCTGCTGCCTGCTTATTCAATTATGTATATATGTTGGAAATCAATGGTTATATAACGGTTAAGTTTGAGGTTAGGTAGCTGTTAAATCGATATAAACACTCGGTATATTACTGACAGTTCCGAGGATGTATCGGTATGTGATAATTATTTCCTTTTATGCTTGAGATACAAATAAAGTTCCCATTCTCCTTGTTCAATTCCATGGCCTATTATAATATTCATGTTCATTCCCCCTTTCTGCCGTTACCAACTTGCTGTCATGACTTGTCATGTAATGTATTCCCTCCACTCCATCCATTTCTTCATCCGTCTTGTTGTCCCCTCCAATTCTCCATGGGTATTATTGATAATAATTATTGGTCAGACAAACTCTTACTTCCACATTCTAATAGATGTTTGCCCTTAAACCTCCTCAACTCCTAATGTTTCGTATGCTGATCTTTCCCTGTGATCTATGTGGGGAGGCATTGCCTGTGAATGTGGCGTTCCCTGTTACAACATAATCCTTCCTTATCACATTATTTTACTTAGGATGTATGCGAGGCGAGAGGTGGCCATCTGTATGTTCCTGAGTCCAATCACGAAGTTGACACATTGAGAAACTATATGAAAGCTGTTACCGGTATGTTTGTTTGAGATGTATATCCTTACATACTTCACTAACACTACTTAATCCTGAATTCAATCAAAAGAAATATCGTGGTCATTTATTCGATCCCCAGAAAGCTGGTGGTCATAAATTCAATGCCCAGAAAATATGGTGGTCATTTATTCGATCCCCAGAATATCTGGTGGTCATTCCTTCGATCGCCAAAAATCAGGTGGTCATTTATTCGATCCCCAAAAGTATGGTGGTCATTAATGCGATCCTCAGAAATTCTGGTGGTCATTAATGTGATCCTCAGAAAATCTGGTGGTCATTTATTCGATCCCCAGAAAATCATATGGTCATTATTTGATACGAGGCGAATATATTGGTCATGAATTGATACCTGGACAATATTGTGGTCATGAATTGAGAAATGGTTTCGACTTGGGGTTTCGTTTTCACGTAAACATTTGAGTAATATTCATAGTTTTCAAGTATTTGCCTTACGTACACTACCATATTACATTTACTATGTCTACTTTCTATATACACTCCTTTACTTGCTTTCAGGTATTATCCAATGTATATTCGGCTTTGGATCTTTGTCTGTTACATTATTTTGAGAGATAATTATTTCATCAATAGCTTTAATATTTATATATTTTAACCACTCTTGTTTACTCCTGTATTTAAGGTCATATATTTGGTCATCAATGGTTTTGGATCGGAGGTCAGGTGCAAACAACAGACAACATACAATGGCTTCGACCAGCTGGACATGTAGACAGGTGATAGTTTTACAAGTGTATGACACAAATTTAACATTTCCCTGACATAACGATATAAGATATTTTGGGCATGAATTTATTAATAAAATTAAACTTTAAAACTCAGGCTCAAATACATTACGGGACGCTTTTTTGCTGCGAGCAATTAAAAAATCGTTACACCGGTACGTTTTTGAAGCCTAAAATAATTTCAGCTGTGGTACCTTACACGAATTTTGTTACCCTTCAAAACAATCGGTGCAGAATTGTTGGCGTTCTTCTTTTATAGATATTTAACTTGTCTACTCTGAAACAAATACAAATGCGCTTATTTACGACTTTTAATAAATGAAGGACAAAAAGAAAGTCAGTTAGGCCCAACTTTCCTTTCGCATCGGACGCTTATTCCGATACCTTCATAATAACCGCATGTGAATGTAACGACAGTGGAATCAAAGCGCTGTGTGTGAGCGTACAAGTCTATTTCGGTATAAAATATTTATTAATGATGTTATGACCACATGTGATTTACGCATGCCTTTTAATATTGAATACCTTTCCTCATCAGATGGGGGTCCCCAAAACCGAGTGCCACCACGGAACCTTTGTGTATGGGTATGGACGCAAAAGATGGTCTGCTCTGGAATGCCTATCAATGCGATCAACCAGCGTACTTTGTATGCGAGGAAAGGTAAACAAACAAATACGTTTTGAGTTACCATTGTGAGGGTAAGATATTGCACAAAACATCTTTACGTAATTTACTGACAATTTGTCAACATATACTCAGACGTAAATATGAGACAATCGGTGGTAATTGCCTGCATACTGTTGTACTCTAAAACAATGTATTGTCACGTTTCTTATAAGTTTCCAAAAACATGAATACAAAAAGTGTTCGATACAGATATTTTCTATTCTGAACCGCGCGCCAAGTTAGTGTTAGCATTGTAAATAATTTGTATATGACGCGTGTGTTGCAGTTACAGGAAACTTTTACAAAAAGTTGTAATATAGTGTTTTAGAGTCGACGTCCGTATTAATACATTAGCATGCCATAACTTATCACTGGTATGCAACCATGTCAATGCGTGATGCAGTTCTAAACGACGACACGTCATCGATTCGCAACGAAAAATGTAATCGCTTCTCTCCGCTAATGAGGACATGCAGACCATTTCGCTGTATGGTAAGTCTAAAATAATTAAATTCCGGAGACGATCGTGATTTTTCTTGGCTGCGTAATTTAATTTTTGACAGTTTGTAATCCCAGCTTATGTATTCAATGTTATGTTTTCGGAAATTATACGGATAAATAAAATTATTGGCACAATTGTACAACTGAGGTTTAAGAAATATTATTAAATATTATTTATTTTAGTAAATATACTGTAAACGGCAATGGAATAATGCACAACAAGAGTTTTAATGAATTTTATACTCATGTTATATAAAATCATGTGCACTTGATCTGTTTTCGATGTGAAATAAAGCTTTGATTTGGTGTTAAATCATGTTATCGATGCCTCAACAAATGTCATCATTACTAAACGAAATCAAATATTATGTCAATGTTTCTAAACAAAGGTGTTACAGATACTAAACGACGACCATGGAAGTTTCCTATGATGATGGAGAATCTGTTTTCGTTAATACGCTGGAACTAAGTAATATTGTGGTCGTGGAATCGACAGAGATGCAAGCCAGCCCTAAGCAACACACCTTACCTATTGGAATAATTAGCTTACCAGTCTGTTTATTGAGAAACAAATTGTTAGGATCACATTATATATCCCTAACAGTAAAAGAACGTGATTTAAACTTCACTTTCCCATCACATATTAAAAACTGCAGAAATGACACTTTTTCATGTTTATGATATCGTATACAATGCCTTACTGACGTCTCAGCACTGTCATTCCATAAGTCGCAAAAGCTGCATTAAAACCGGTCATCCTGAAACAGAAGTAAAAGAATAGCGAAACAGGTCGATGCAAGTGTATAAAACAAAGTGGCTTAATAATCCCCAATTAAAAATTAATAGAAGTACCTTTCTATAAAAACTCATATATTGTATATGCGTACAGAAATCACATTGTTTTTTGTGTATACCACTTATGCGAAATAAGCTATTACTTATAAATGTATAACAATCGATACGTCCTCCGGTCCATCACTTTTAAAGTGGGAAAACTGTCAGTCGCTTGCAGCGGAACCGAGAAATGCACTATAGTTGTGAGAAATACAATAGGTATATCCTATATAGACTGACAACGTCTGTATATGACATTTAAATTATCAAAACCATCTCGCACGATTTGTTCAGTAAGGGTGCAAGCAAACGTTAGTAGTCCGGCGGTTAACAATTTCATGGCGTTTGATGCCGAAATGATGCATGGAAGTGCAACATATACAAATGCATCCATGGTGGTCATTGTGCACACTGGACTGGGCTGAGGAATTTGGATAACTGTGGTAAAAGGAGTATTCGTGTCAGTGCGAGGTAACTCTGACTTCTTACTCTAGTTTAGGGAATGGAATTCTGATCGTAGATTGTAGACAGAAGATTTGCAGCAAATATGATAAAATAAGCAATTCGTTCTTAAAATTTATATTAAAAGAAACACATTAAATTCAAGAATATGTGTACGCTCTTACCATTTTACTAACAGAGATTCGTTATTGATCGCTTGTTAACCTGAAACAAAATTAAAAACGATTAGAAACTATTCCATTTGCATTAATGCTTTCGTTTAGAGATCATTACATAAAATCCGATTTCGTTGAGACATCATGACACACTCTGCGAGAAACCATGACATTCGAAGAAAACTTAATCGTAAAATATACAGTTACCAGGCGTTATTTTTGTGTGAAATTAGTTGTTTTGGCATTATATGGACAATGTTATACTGAGAAAATCAAAGTTGTGATTAAAATGTATGTTTTTAAGCCATTGAACTGTAATGATAAAATACACTCCAACGTAAACGATTCTAAACGATAATATGACAAAATACCAATTTCACTCGTACTAGTGTAGCCGAAATAAATACCGAAGGACATAGACATGCACCGTGGTTCATACCCTGGCTGAAAAACGAAGAAAAAACATTTGCTCTGTTTTAAAAACAACATAAGATACATACTTACCGAGATGTGTCCTCATAAGAGGAGAGAAGCGATGACAGTTTTCGTTGCGAATCGATGACGTGTCGTCGTTTAGAACTGCATCAAGCATTGACATGGTTGCATACCAGTGACTTATAGTCAGTTAATTAAAGGCTACTTGGTATTTTACATACGTTACCTATGCCCGTCATTATAGCGGTGGAACTATGACTGACTGTTTGGTGTCAGGTTAATGTTTGATTGTTTCGGGCTTGACATCGTTTCCCAACAGGATTTCATTTATCAAGTAAATATGACAGGATTTAATGTCATGTAATGTGTACGGCTTGGTATCATAATGTGGTGGCACCATGTTCCTACAAGAAGACATCGTCTACACATAACTGACAGGCCCAGCACATCACAATGCTACAAATATTGTGTGGTGCAAGATTTTATTTTACATCGTTTATATAACAATAGCTATAAAACCATTGTGCTACCAACAAGGTATCTATAAACAGTTACTTACCTTGGCTTATATCTCCTGGTATGCTTTATATGCTGAGTGCCTAACGTCCTTGGTATGACATGGCAAGGACTGAACACACGTATTCCTGCACTCAACGCACACACTCTACCGATTGAGATATTGAGGCAGTATTATTTTCAAGATCACTAAATAATACACACGTTGTATATTTTCAGTACAATCAACAATCATTTACCATACATTGTAGGATAGAGGATGTATGTGTTTGAGCAGCATTTATTGTTACTTCGTAGAAATAAACTGTCATCAGTTAGACTCGTTTTCACCATTGTCGTTATTTAAAAGTCATTTTGTCTTTAGTTGGATACATATACCATATGGTATTTAACCTCTCTGTAACTAACTCCGCGAAAGTTGCGAACATGGCCGAGGTATTGTTGTTGGTCTATCTTGGACTGACCACGTGTAACGAGGGAGATTTGAGTCGTGGGTTTGTCATTATAAGCGCTACTCACCATTCTGAACACAACATTCAAACGTCAATATTTACTCTGTGCAGAGTGTGAGCTTGATAATTATAGTGAGTGTGATGTATTACAAAGCTTACCGAGTGTTGAGTACATGTATTACTTTTTATACTCTTCCTTGAAGAGTTATTTTAATGTACATCTTAAATTGAGTGTTAGTTATTAGCGCTGACTGATGTGATGAATATACAAGGATATAACAAATTGTTACCCTGTTTCTGATTCACATTCAAATCTCAGACAACATGGACACAAAGAATACACAACACTCTGTAAGCATTGTTGTTCACGTCGGACACTTAAATATCCAAATTACTCAAATGCGCGAGTAATGACCAAAACTGTCTACGCGCCAAAAATCACTGTTCGTTCGTTCGTTGGTGCGTGTGTGTGTGCGTGCGTGCGTGCGTGCGTGCGAGCGTGCGTGCGTGCGTGCGTGCGTGCGTGCGTGCGTGCGTGCGTGCGTGCGTGCGTGCGTGCGTGCGTGCGTGCGTGCGTGCGTGCGTGCGTGCGTGCGTGCGTGCGTGCGTGCGTGCGTGCGTGCGTGCGTGCGTGCGTGCGTGCGTGCGTGCGTGCGTGCGTGCGTGCGTGCGTGCGTGCGTGCGTGCGTGCGTGCGTGCGTGCGTGCGTGCGTGCGTGCGTGCGTGCGTGCGTGCGTGCGTGCGTGCGTGCTTTGGGTGTGTGCTGGAAGAAATGTCACCGTCTTTTGTAAAATGTTAGTCGGCTATCTGAAATTACTCGTCTCTAAACAGAGACAAATGGCTGACGAGTCCGTTTCAGATGGCCGACTAACATTTAAAAAGGTTGCTGTAACTTACAACAAGGACCATGAAAGAAACTGGTGATAAATTGTTTCTTGATAAAGGAAACAATATGAAAGAAATGACCAGTTATATAATCATGAATGTAACAGGAATGTGTTAATGAGTGGTTGTCAATGAGCACAAACATTACTAAAACCAAATGCTAAAAAGGGATTTACAACTTTTACTGACGGACCGCTCTTAGGCCGACATAATATATCACTAGAACCGTGATAGCATTTTTGTCGCATTAACCATACATGTAGTATAAAATATATAATTGCCAAAACTTTCCACATAAATGTCACCAGCATTGTACTTCGTTAAACATAACAGATGTACACGGCTTATTTTAATACTGGATTTTGGGAAAACAATATCACAGTATTTACTTCCCTTGGTTTGATGGTCGTTTGTACGGTAAGTTATCATGTGTCATGTTACAGTATAAGGCTGTTGATAGCGTATTTAATAAATATATATTTATTTACATAGCGATATCTTGCCATGCGGGTACTTTGATTTAAATGCCTGTACCGTGGAAAACTAAAGACGCCGGGATACTTTATTTTTCGTCTGCAACATTTAACAATATAGTTAACATGGAACAGCTATTTTAACGGAAACGTCAAATTCAACTTCAACCGCACGGAATCTAGATCAATGGGGCTCTCCCAAATGGTCAACAAATTGAATGTACAAAACCTGAGACATTCTGATGAAGCGTAGCCACGCGAAGAAACCCCTCTCGCCAGACCATTCAATCGAGTTCGTGTCATCTTTGACAGTGACAATGACGGCTATTTATGTGTGCAAAACTCGTCCGTTACTACGGACTGTTTAAAAGCGTTCTCCACGCCACTCGTGAAAATATAATTATATTTCTTTTGACCACTCGTGAAATAAAATTCGATCTTCCATCGAAATCAACAAATATCCTCTATATCTCCATGGTCAATGCACACGATAAATTCGTAATCGGGCCACTTTCGATAAAGTCCATACGGTTTACTAAAATGTAACCACGATGAACGGTTATTATATAGTATTTGATCGTATAGTGTTCATAAATTCACCTAGCCCAGTGGATATGACGGAAGACAAGTAAAATTGCGGATGTGAGTTCGAGTCCCTTTAACGACATACTGGTGACTTGTCTACGTATGCACATGCGCTGCGCTATGTATCTTCACCTATCTCTGCAAAGGCTTCGTAGTAATTCTCAGTACGTCATTCAGTCTGAAAAAAACAACAAAATTAATTAGCCTTAAGTTAACATAAACATTTAAACTATTGTCTTCAGTTGACTCCAATTGATTTTAATTGCATGGAAATCAGGATGATACGGAGGAAGCCATAGAACATCGTTACCGTTCTGTCTCACAAGTTGGTCTATGTAGCAGAAATGTGGAGAGCGGTTTTCTCGAACTAGTTGCAGCAGCTGCGGTCTCGACATTGCCTAGTCAGGGGCAATGTTTTGCTGTCTTAACAATTCCTGTAAAGAAAGAAAACAAAACATGAAAATGAAATACACATGGACACATTCAACAATACCAAATATAAAGTAGTAAACGATATTTTTTAATCCAACAGTATACAGAAATAAAGCTTATTTAAGGAACATACTTCGAATTACAAATAGTTTCTTATGTTCAGTATTGCTTTACGAGTTCCTTGTAAGCAAAGTTCACTACTGTACCTTTATTTCATCATTGCTTGTGCTGGACCTTGGACATCTGTCTGTGAACAGAATGATAACTAACGTTATTCAAGACGATTGCACACGGGCAGTCCAGGTTAGGCAGCAACTGGTTCTGTATCCATCTAGAAAAATTCTCCCCATTCATCTCTCGAGGGTTATCACCAGTTGTTTGCGTAGCTTTATAGATAAGTTGTGCCCCAGGAACAAACCCGTCCACAGAACTAGCAATTTTAGGTCAAATACTAGTTATAAATGTTCATTTTGTGGATAAATCTTCGTGAACCGTACGGATTTTATCGAAAGTGGCCCGAGTACTAATCTATCGTGTGAAGGTATGAAAATGTTGACAGGTCAATAAAAACTTTACTATACACATTGCCATAGTCTATTGGTTGGTAAAACCACACATGGGATGCTTGATGCTGGTATCTCCAAACGAGAAACATGTTTCAACCATTTTTAGACTGCAAAGACGGTTACAGGTAGTGTCAGCAACTTCCCAAGACCTGGACAGCCACGGGTTACGACCCCTCAGCAGGATCAGCAAATGCGTGTCTCACATCTACGTGATCGGTTCCAAACAACATCTGGAACTTCCAGACGAACTATTGGACGTCATGGGTACGTATTCATGCATTTTTGTTTGCCACACATCATAATCTACACTTTTGTTTAAAAACATAAAACGTGTTGTTTCGTCATAATTTTAAATGTCCCGCTTTCTTTCAAGTGCAGAATACACCCTAACACTGTACGGTCACGCCTGAAGGCAGCTTCTCTTAACTCCAGACGACCCTTCAGAACAATAAAACTCACTCTGAACCATAAACGTGAACGACTACGCTGGGTAGTACCCTTCAGTTCACTCGTCGTCTATGGAGTCGAGTGCTGTTCACTGACGAGACAATGATTCAACTAAGTCGAGCGGATGGTCGTATTCGCGTCTGGAGACGACGACACGAACGTTTCTCTGACCCATGTGTTCAACACTACAACAGGTGGGTTGGAGGTTCTCTCCACATATGGGGTGGGATTACAGAGCACCACATAACCAGACTTGTGTTCTTCGATGGGAATGTGAATGCTAATGCGTATGTCCGGAATGTCTTGCAACCAGTAGCCGTCCCTTTTCTACGTCAACATTTTCCCGGGAGAGAGGGAATCTTGCAGCAGGATAACGCACGTCCACACACTGCGCGCCATACACAGGGAGTCCTCCATCAAAATGCTGTGAATGTTCTGCCTTGGCCTGCAATGGCACCAATCGAGCACATATGGGATGAGCTTAAAAGGCGTGATTATTCGCATCCTCACTTCCCAAATAATGTGCAGTAACATCGTCAAGCTGTTTTAGATGAGTGGAATAATATCTCACAGCGTATTATTTCAAATGTTGTACTGTCTATGCGTCGTAAATGCCTTTTTTCTGTGCAATGCGCGGGGTACATATATACATTACTGACTGTAGAAACTGTCTTTAAAGCTGAACAGTTTCAACACATAATATTGTTGCTTTCCATTTCAATTGCAATTTTCAGAACAGATGCGAAATAAATTGAATTAAAACCTCTGTCATTTTTCATTACTCTCTATGTTCATATAAAACTGTTAGAGACAAATAAATAAGTGTCGAGTTTTTAAATGTACTGAGTGTAATATATTTATATATATATATTTTTTTATACGTTTTAAACCCTGGAGGTATGTGTGGGGAGGCACTGTCTTATGTATGTGGCGTTCCCTGTAGCAACTTATTTATTCTCTTCTCATTATCATAAAATCGAGCATGGTGACCCGTCATTGGGTAACTTATTCTTATAAGGAAATAGATAAACTTCATATTAAATTTTGTAAACGTATACTTGTATTAGGAGTCCATTCTCAGACATCCTTCGGGGAACTTGGTCGATGCCCAAAATAGGTGATGTCTCAGTAACGGATAACTCAAATAGTGGCTAAAAATACTAAGTAATCAGAATTCTTTAAAGATTTCAGAAATATAATGAATAATGTTTAATCAATGCAAGAACAAATAGCTGGGTTCTAATATATGTAAGATATGGAAATAGTTTTGATATGTATAAGATTTTAAATAACTTCAGTATGCTTTTAAAAACTCAATACCCAGTTCAATGTGATTTATTACAAGATGTTCAAAATACATATCAAATATACATTATTAAAAATGAAAATATTAGAAGAGAAATAATGCGTTTTGGATCACATAGCGTAGCTGTTTTTCAATATCTTACAGTTCTAGGTATAGCAACAGCTATAACACAGCTGTGTACGAAGAATTATGTATTCGTTGTAGCTTCATACAAATATTATAGGACCTGGTTTGTTTACAATTTTGAATATTTGCAACGTAGTTGTTCGAATTCTTCTTATTTTAAAAGATGGCAATCCAGTATATGATATTATACAGTCGGACCTCGTTCATTTGCATTCATCGGGTCCGAAATTTTGTTTCGAATAATACATGGGTTGGAATAGCCCATTTTAATTCGACGCGCCTTAGATACATTGGGACCGGCTATTTATTTTGGAAGATGCCAAGTATTCTGTGAAAAGGTGGTCGAATAAGCTCTTGTCTGTATTTTTTCAATATTTTTGGTATTTGTTTCAGCAGTAAAGTTAAATGGCAAGAATTAAAATTAGACATTATAAAAGAAAGATACATTGTGAGTCTGCCCAGCCTAGTGAGGTACTTACAACTTCTTTTCATTACATTCCATTGTTTAGAAGATTTGTTTGCATATTTTGACACAATTGGTTCGTTCCACTGTCATCTACCATAATACAACTTGATGTGAACTAAGCAGTTGCTGACGGCTCCTTGCAACGACTCTCGTTAAAACAATGAACGATTTTGAATTGTTCATTCGAAATATATAGTTCATGTCACGCTATTCCATGAAAACGCTCACCTTTCAACGAAATAACGGTATGATAATACGAAATAGATAAGCCGTCCTGTTGGGTTAGCTAAGTTTGAAAATTGCACGCAAGATAAGCAAACATTCGGCCATCGTTACGTGTAACACTTGGAAGAATCATGAATACTGTGTAAGTTATCATTTTGTAACTATTTAAATGTGGTTTTAGGGACTATGATATTACACTTTTAAGTTGTAGTTAAATTGTTTGTAAAATGTTTTTGTATGGTAATTTTTTTTATAAACCGTTTGGGTTATTTTTGTATTAATGGACACCAAAGTAAATGAAAGTGTGGAATACCATCTCTCTCATACCTTACAGAACATTGATGTGGTGGGCTGTGCTTATTACAGTTGAGTTCATAGTGGCCGGTAAGTTGTTTGAGTTTCTTGAATTTAGCATCGTCAGGATTATCTGCATACAGGGAGATGTTGAGTTGAATTATGCATTGTTTTAACATATGTTGTTCTGTTAAATACATGCCCCACAGGGTCTATAGCACAACCTCCAAGCTGGGTATTGTTTTCGCTCGAAGGACTCGCCCCGATCTCCCAAAGTATCTCAAATGTAAATCTTGGCTCAATATTGAGAATTTGCTCAAATAGGAGCTTGAGTTTGAGACGATCTCATTTGGATCTCTTGAACAATTTCTGAAAAAAAAACTCGTCTCAATTTTTCGTTTTGTAACTCCCGATTTTGAGTCCAGTCTCAGATTTAAAAAATCCGAACGACTTGAGACAGTATTTGAGCTGATCATTAGCTCATATTGAGATGCTTCGGGAGACCGGAACCTGATATAACAAGAAGGAATGGGTGTCGATGGTATCAGGTATGCATATTGGATCACGACTGAGTTGATCATTTTGTGTTGTCTCTTATAGATATTTCGGTTCTGACAGTTACACAGTATGGATGAAATGGAATAAGAGTAAGAAATAAAACCGAATAAACAAATAAAATAAAAGGCAGAGAAAGAAACGAACCATGTGACAGATAACCTATTGCAACACAATGTCATGAAACATGCGAGGTTGTATTTAGATTTAGTATATATGGAGAGATAAACAAGTGTGTATATTAACTACATTTATTCAGAGGAAGGCAACATGTCCGCCATCGATCAGTAATATCAGTACTGTGTTATGATAATTTATAAATAATATTACATGTCAAAGGTGATATGTTACGATTGTTAAATATATTACTATTCTTTAAAAATAGTTAAATTTTGTGTTCTATTCCTTTATTGACTGTATAATGTTTAGTTGTGTTATACATTTTATTTTCAATAAAATACAATGAAATCTTAAACAGTTCATTAATGATCAGTCATAAATACGAAAGTACTGTTTATATCGTTGGCTTATCATTCTCATATTTGTACGTATGTAATGTGAATTTACGCCTGTTATAGTTTCGAGCGAAGTTTGCGATGTAAACTGGGGTGCCTGCACGACAACTTGCGGTGGTGGAACACAAACAAGACATTGCTATGGAAACTATTATAACAACCACTACAACGACAGACATACAGTCACTCAGAATTGTGCACAAACATGTCTACATGGGTACACATACAGTGGTGGATGTCAGTGTCCTTCATACAGGGTTGGATACTGTTGTGAAAGTAAGTACGAGTATGTGCATTGTATTTACTTGTAGCATGTGTTAGTTTCGCTCACGTCATCATGAAATATAATGACAACAATATACATTATTCCCATCTTTTAGCATTTTATTGAAGGATTCATTAGATTGAAAGATATGTGTGTCGTTTGACCATTCGATTATCATCAGTACGACTGTCACAGTTCTATTCTCTTGAAGGACAAACTGTCAAATGTGGAACACGCAGTGTCATATCGATCAGTGACTGAGGATCACATGCGTCTACGGCTGTCACATTTCATTGTATAACATGTAGTGAGTAGATAAGCCCGCTAGTCAAAAGGGTTGGCAATTCGATTGTTTGAGCCCCGATAGCTCGGTCAGTAGAGTGTCGATACAGCATGAGACTTTTAATCTGGGGGTCGTGATTTCGAACCCTACGATGGGTGCTTGTTTCTCATGAAGATTTTGCCTTATTTGGATTTTTAAAAATATATATTTGTATATAAAAACTGTTTATTACATTTTTTTCCAAAGAAGAATGATGATTGTGTGTTAATTAATCATTAATTTACATGTATATGTGAAATTCTAGCGTAATGTCATTACATGTTCAATATTTGACGCACCATTACCCAAAACAAATGTCGAACAAAAAATCCGTTTGGGTTTTTAATAAATATAATTACATGTACGGGACTTTTGTTTTATTCTCTCTCCAGATTCCCTTCAAATATTTCACCGTAATTATCTTGCTACCATTTTCCCGGCGACATTGATGTTTTGATTCAACGTTCTCATGATCATTTTTGTTCTAGCATGTCATCCAATCGACATACCAAATTGTCACCCAGGACACGAAGAATGTGGTGGTTCCCCAGATGGCATCAGATGTACAAATTGTATGGATACGTATTATTCCGCAGGTTATAACCAGGGGTGTTTAGGTGAGCATATTCAAGCAGGTGCTGTCATGTAACTGAACGATTGCAATCAACACAACATATTATACGCAGTCTAGACTTTCTTGAGTGGATTTCAAAGAGTCCGACTTTAAAAAATCACATAAGACATAACATTAAACATTTGTTAATTTTTAACGATATACATGGCGGTTCATTTTATTTCTTAATGTTTTACCTATATTGGTTTGAAGAAGTTATTCAGCGAACAATCTTACATTAAATTGCCAACAACTATCCTTAAACTTTGTGTTATGTCAATTATTTGGCCTATCTACAATGTACGACGTGGTCCGTACCGAACCGGTATAAACCAAATAAAGCCCGGCCGGCTAGCTCAGTTGGTAGCTTTAGACTGGCAGATCCGGGTTCGATTCCCGGTATGGGCAAGTGACCTTCTTCTGTAACATTGGCTACGGTCATGTCCTCCACATGTTGAAAAGTTGTCAGTTGCTTTCGGAAGAGGCAAGTAAGTCCTGGATGATGATTAATTCCAAAAAAACTGGTTAGGTCAACTGGCCGCCGTATATGACTGAAAAATTGTTGAAAAAACGGCGTAAAACCATAAGTGCGTGTGTAAAAGATTAATATAATATATATTTATTATTATTTGACAGATTGCTTGGATATAGATAATTGTACTGTTGGGCACAATATTTGCCATGGACCAAGTTATGCGGAGACTACATGTACACAGTGTGATCTTGGCTACTATTCTGGTGGTTATGGTAACGGTTGTATAGGTAAGTTCTGGATCTGTGAATGTCGACGGATCAAATCCTGGATACGGCGTATTTTGTCATAGAAATATATACACATGCATATGTTCTCAATCTTTGATTCAGGCGGGGAAGTTATCAGTTGCCTGCGAAAGGAGATATTAGTCTACCTTAGCAGTGTTGGTTAAGGCATCTGCATTAGGAGCGGGAGGTCGAAGGTTCGAATCTCGTTAGGGGTCCGTTTTCATACGGTCGGTTGGTGACCCGCAAGCTACATAATTAATGATTACCATGTGCCTACATGCCTGATGCCTGGAATCGGGAAGTGAATCAGAAACTAGATGTCTTATAAGACAGAAACGACTGGCCCTTTAAATATGGGCAACAACTGTAATACATAATTAACTTATATTAGTACTGGTTGGTAACGAACGCACAAATGAGTGAAATACTGTTGAAACGACGTACAACAATAAAGAGTTTTCGTTGCAATTCTGTCCAATAATGTAATGATGTGCTCAATCAGAACAGACGCTGTGTTGTTGTAAATGTCTTATCGTCAGTACTGAGTTACAAATTGTACACCCTATGCTATATATTCCCTACGGCAACTGTTATCTCCATCATGGTCAAAACTCTGGAATACACAACTTATCAATGATATTGTTTTGAATAATATTATGTAAAACCAAAAAGTAGCAAAATGCTTTATACATGTTACCGTGTACGTCCTGTTCGAAATAAAAATGTTGAGCTGTGTCACAGAAGATAAACTGGACGACAGCCGAAGCATCACATAATGCAACCTATATGGAATCTCTGAAATGTAACGACAATAAGAACAACATGTTCTCACCATTTGCAGAGTGTACGAAAACGGTTCCAAATTGTAAATCTTACGAATGCAGCAATGGAACATTTTCATTCTGTTTGGAATGTAATCCTAACTATTGGTTAATCAACAACGGGACAGCGGAACAATTTTGCTTTAGTAAGTGAACAGCTGTGATTGTCTTAATTAAATCCCTTAAAAGTAAAAGTATTGCACAATATGTAACGATTTGTGGGCCAAAGTATATTTTCGCATTAATGTTAGTCTTGATTACTTTTCAAACATAATAATTCATACCTTACATGTAAATTTTCGGCTGCGGCACCGTCTGTTTTAGGCTGATATAAGGAACTAATTGATCGAGATAGCCAATGGTTAGTTTAATCATATTTTATTGTATAAGTTCATCATATTTACAAAAGCACACATAAAATGAATTATATCAATATTTATAATACTGTAAATAAAAATCCAGTAATTTCATTGGTTAAAGACTCGCATATAGTATTCTATATACACGGCACTGACAGGGTATATGACGTGCGAACTAATTTCCCCTTCATGCGCCTCATGACAATTTTTTCTGTGACTTCGACTTGAAAACTGTTATCGCTTGATGTCCGCAAGTTACTACAAATTGACAATTGATTTTCATACAGGAGTCAATAAATGTTGAAAAGATTACATGTGTGCTTGTATTAATATTCAAAACGATAGATTTTTAAGGTTTGAGCCAAATTCAACTCGATTAAGTCCATGTTATTAGACGCTTGAAAAATAATTTTAGAATCCAGCGCGTACCACATGTATTGAGTTATCTTATGGGGTACATAATACAGGCAATATACGTGTGAGTAAATTAAAAGAAATTTGATCTACAGCAAGCAATTCCCGATATATTAAAAAAGGAATACGTTTGAATTACTGATATTATACATAACTAAAACACTCTAAACAATTTTATGAACCAAAGACAGCAAAAATACACAGATCTAATTATTAGATCTAGAGCTAGGCATCAAAACATTGCTTGTTTAACTAAATTTGTATGAAAACATGGATTTGCAGCATTATAAATTCGTTATACAGGTATATTGGGGAATATTACCTGTCGGCGATTCATATACCCATCGGCAAATGTCTCGGGTTATATGACACACAGACAGGTTATATTCCCCCCATATACCCTCAACAACCTATAATTAATACTATATATATATATTATAACAATACGTGTTCCATGCGTTTAGGTCTGGTAGAATTCCCCCACACAGACTGCAAGGGACAGTGTTTGGTTGTTTATGAAGCGGCGTTGCCATGGAAACGCGCTAGGGTATGTATATGATAAAAATGTAGAATTAGCAAGAGCAGAATCAATCACCAAAATGAATATGAAGATAATGATACATTTAACTAAAATTAAAAATGTTACATGAATTGTGTTTCAATTTAGTTCTCAACTAAACAATAACAGGTAATGTACCAGGCCCGTATAAGCTATACACATAGTCATGTATAAACTCGACCACTGAATGTTATTCCTCTTTATGTTTTAGATACATATTAAGTTCCCATTCCCCTTGTACAATTCAAAAGCCTATTATGATATTAATGTTCATTCCCCTTTCTGTCCATGGCCAACTTGCTGTTATGGCTTGCACTGTAATGTATTCCATCCATTCTTTTCCCAATCTTGTTGTCCCTTCCAATTTTCCATGGGTATTTTTGATAATAACTATTAGTCAGACAAATTCTTACTTCCCAAATCCGATAGATGTTTGCCCTTACACTTCATCAACTCCTAATGTTGCATATACTGATGTTTCCCTATGATATGCGTGGGGAGGCATTGCCTTGTGAATGTGGGCGTTCTCTGTAACATCATTCTCCTTCTTTATTATATTATTTCACTAAGGATGTATGCGAGGCGAGAGGCGGCCATTTATTTGTTCCCGAGTCCAATCACGAAGAGGACACATTGAGGAACTACATGGAAGCTGTTATCGGTATGTTTGTTCCAGCTGTATATCTCAACATACTTCACTAACACTTCTCAATCCTGAATTCGATCCATAGAAATCTGGTGGTCATCAATTCGATCCCCAGAAATCTGGTGGTCATTATTTGATACTAGGCGAATATAGTGGCCATGAAGTGATCCCAGGACAATATTGTGGTAATGCATTGAGTTATTGTTTCGACTTGGGGTTTCGTTTTCACGTAAACATTTGAAGTGTTCTATAATACTTATAGTTTCAAGTATTTGCCTTACGTACACTACCATATTACATTGTTATGTATACTCTATATACAATGTATACGCTCCTTTACTTGCTTTCAGTTATTATTCAATGTATGCTTGCCTTTGGATTATAACGTTTGATTATATGCTACATTATTTTGAGAGCTAGTTATGTCAACAATAGCTTTAATATTGATATATTTTAACCAATCTTGTTGAATATCAATGCTACAGGATGCATATTGGTCCATTGTCTTGTAGCCGGGGTTTTATACAAATATATTTGACTTCCTTGTGATCATCATCCGCAACAATGCAAATGTCTCTGAAATGTCTGTTCTTATTTGACTTCTAAACTATACAATGTGTAAGAAGTATTCTCTCACATGCTGTGCTTGCAAAACGCAATATGATGATTTCATTGCTTGATATTCTGAGGTTTGTTTACACCTGTATTTAAGGTCATATATTTGGTCACCAATGGTTCTGGATCGGAGGTCAGCTGCAAACAACAGACAACATACAATGGCTTAGATCAGCTGGACATGTAGACAGGTGATAGTTTACGGTATACGTACAGTACAGCTCATTTGGAACTATGGGCATACATTTATGGATACAATGAATCGTTAGAACTAAAGAGCTTAATAGACTGAAAAAATAATACGTTTTTGATGCAAGCAATTCAAATATCGCTACGCCGGTTAGTTATCATAGCGTTAATTTTGAAGTCAAGAATGATGTCAGCTGTGGTAACTTTTACTAATTTTGTTACGCTTCAAAACAATAGGTGCAGAAACTTTGGTGTTCTATTTTTATTGCACGTTTATATGTTTTTAACAAATATTGATGAAACAGAACAGTTTTCATATTGATACCCGATTGTCTACCATAGTCTTGTTTCTGAAACAATTGTAAATACGTTTATCCCAAGCGAATACGATATTTAACAACAAGAAGTCAGTCACTCTGCTATGGCATCGGTCGCTGATTGCGATACCTTCATAATCACCGCATGTGAATGTAACGACAGGTGAGCGTACAAGTCTGTTTCGGTATGAAATGTTTATTAATGATTTTATGACAACATGTGATTTACGCATGCCTTTTAATTATTGAACATTTTTCCTCATCAGATGGGGGTTCCCCAAACCACGTGCCGCCACGGAACCTTTGTGTATCGGTATGGATGCAAAAGATAGTCTTCTCTGGAATGCCTATCAATGCGACCAATCAGCGTACTTTGTATGCGAGGAAAGGTAAACAAACACATATGTATTGAGTAACTGGGTGTTTAAGGTGCGTATTTTCAAAATACGTAAATATGAAAACAATCGGTGACAAATACCTTCAGGCAGATGTAATCTACAACAATGCGTTGTCACTTTTCTTATACGTTTCTCAAAACCACGAATACAAGTGTTCGATACAGATATTTTCTATTCTTACCTACGCGGCAAGCATTGTAAATAATCTGTATCGGATTCTTGTTTTGCAGTTACAGGAAACTTGTAAGTTGTAACGGAGTGTTTTAGAGCTCGTCCGTACGTAGATATTAGCATACCCATTCCTCAAAATAACTGTACAGCATATTTTGATACAAACAAGACAGACTAGCTACCTTTTAGTCTGTATTTACATGTACTATATACATGTTTGCCACTATCTAACTGAACCCAAGTCATACCAACTTACTGTCAGTTAATGAATGTTAATACGTTAACTACGCCCGCTATTATAACGGTTGTACTATGACTGATTGTTCGGTATCAGGTTAATGTGTTTGATTGTTATGGGCTTGACATCGTTTCCAAACAGTATTTCAATGATCAGGTTAATACGACAGGGTGTAGTGTCATGTAATGTGTACGACTTGGAATCATAATGTGGTAGCACCATATCCTGCAAGAAGACATCGTCTCAACATAACTGACATGCCCGGTACATCACAATGCTACAAACATTTTGAACTGAAAGATAACAATTAGTAACGATAGCTTTAAAGCCCAACAAGGCATCCACTCACATATACTTACATTCGATTATGTATGTACTGGGTGCCTAACAATGGAGCTACCAGTACTATTTTTCACGTCTTGGTATGATGTGGTCAGGGATTGAACCCACGATTTCCCGCACTCTATTGAGGCAGTATTGCTTTTAATTATCTGTATCAGCACATCACTAAGTCATACACACGTTATATATTTTTCAGAACACCCTACAATCACGTACCATACATTGTAGGATAGAGGATATAGGTGTTTGAACAGTATTTATTGTTACTTCATGGTAATAAACTGTTAGTATAAGTTTGACTCGTTTTTATCATCGTCGTTATTTATAAGTCATTTGTTATTTGTTGGATACAGATACCACAAGGTATCTAACCTCACTTCAACTAACGCGAAAGTGGCAAACATGTCTGAGGTATTGTAACGTTGTGTAACGAGGGATATTCGAGATGTTGTTTTGACATTATAACCGCTACTCATCATTCTGAACTCAGCATTCAAACGTCAAAATTTACTCTATGTAGTGTGAGCTTGGAGATTATAGTAAGTGTGGTGTATTACAAAGCTTACAGAGTGTTGAGTATTATTTTTTATACTCTTCCTTATAAATAATTATTTAATGTACATCTTAAATTGAGTGTAAATTGTTGCTGACTGATGTGCTAAATATACAAGGATATAAAAAAGTGTACGTTCGAAATACGTCCGAATCTCAAACAACATGGGCACAAAGAATACACAGCACTACGTGATCATTGCTGTTCACGCCGGACACTTAAATATCCAAGTGCGCACGTAATGACCAAAACTGTGCCACAAATCACCATTCCTTCGTTCGCCCGTCCGTCCGTCCGTATTTCCAAACGCAGACTGCAGTATAAATGTTGACAGTTGAGTGATGGGTAAAGGTTATTATGCATCGCCCTGGTAAAAATGTCAGCTCTGCAAGCAGTATCGTGTTTCTGAAATTACTTGTCGCCAGACGTAGACATTGGCTAACGAGTCCGTTTCAGATGGCCGACTAACATTTTAAAAGGTTGCCGTAACTTACCACAAGGACTACAAGAAAAAACATTGATGCATAGCATCAAGTCGGCGCAGAACCTATTGTACAAAGAAAGCTTAATTATGTATGGGAGTGTGTTGGAAAAGAGATGATGTTTGGTTAAAAATGTGTCTTCTTAGGAAAGTCGTTCAACCATGCAATTGCGGGGTAAAGAAAAGTAGTGCATACTTGGTGACAGGACTGTTAGTGCCAAAGGTGACTCGTCTCGGGACAATTAGTGCCATATGAAATATTTACTGCGACATTCAATCCTGGTGTTTTTAACAATCTTATATAGTCATCATACATGAGTTATATACAATTTTGGCAAATGAAGTTCTATCTATATGAAGTTTAGCCAGTCATGTACTATTTCATTTGTTCATTCATATAATTATTCGTGCATTATCTGAATTCTAGTATACTGTTTATCAAGTTGGAGACAAATTGTCAAAGCGTGAAATGTCTTTGATAAAATAGTCTTGGAGTGACATAAGCAACAACATGGTAGAGCGACTGCACACGTGCGTGGGTATAAAGATCATAAACACCTAATAAAAGGATTATTTTTATGTTTTGTAAATATAAATAAAAGTTTAGTTTTAGGCAGGAAAAAGACATGTTAGAACAAGTATCTGAAGTTATATGATATTTAAAGCTTTAACGAAAATATTTACTTTAATACTGTAGGTGAGTGCCGGAATAGGTGAAATCGCTGTCATTCAGACCATAATTGTCAAACCAGTTTTTGAAAGAGTGGAAGAATACATATATATGTGTTTCACCATAGATAATTTTGACAGACATCTTCAAATTCTGTATATGAAGGCACTTCTTAATGAATGAAAAATACAAATTGGACAGTAATCAAACTGGATAGTTTCTTACATGAAAGTATATAAAAATAATTTATGTATGGGGAATTACAGCTTCAATGCAAACGTACAATGAGACACAAAATATTTATAGCAAGTCAATACTGAACACATCAATAACAATGAAATGGCCAATATAAAAAATAGTATGAAGTACATATATTTGCAAGCAAGTTAAAGTTATGTGCCAAAATGTGAATGCATACACTTTTAAAAGCACTGTATAAAAAATATACAACAGGATAACCACACAAAATGACTAGGTATAAATTTTAAAGTAAGGAAATATGATAGACAGAGTTGACAAATGACACTATGAAGGTAAATATAGAAGTTGTTATTTAAACAGGCATTGGTGTGGCACAAAATGAGTGAAATAAGTACATTTTGTATTAATGAAAAGGAACAACTATGAACTATAAACACACAACTTATGCCAGTATATACGTTTTAAACTAATTAGCATTTGCGTAAATATGTTATAAATGTATTGAGTGTTTTACTGGCTTTAATAAAAGCCCATTTGGTCACGCGAAAGTGATTAGTTCTTCGGGTGTTTTTAAGAAAACGATGGGGCGAGCGAGCAAACTTTTTATTTTTTTAACTTCCCAAAATTTCACAGGCTGCAGGTCTTAATTTATAATTAATTTAATTTTTTCTTATACAGTACTTTTTTCTCCAATCCATCCATTTAATGAGTAACAAAAACATTGAGCAATGCTGCTGCAAACTTAAAACTAGACATCAGTGAACCACCCACTTAGACTTGAATCTTACCATGAAATATACAACTAGTTTCTGTTAATGGGTCATATTAAACTCATTAACGCCTTGGTGGATATGCATCAAAGATGTCTTACATAACCTACACTTCTGATAGCTTCTGATTGCCAAGTTACATTTCTTTGAAAACTGATTAAGTATGTCTTGCCTTAAACTAAATGCATGTATGTTATATCTGGACACTTCAACTGACAGACAGAGTGATTCTGAACAAGGTGAAAACTGTATAAAATGTAGCAAGTCTTATAGCATTTCAAGTTTAAAATTATAATGTTAAATAGCACAATGCTAGTCTTCGCTAAACTTCAACAGCCTTTCAAACTTCAAATTTGTCTGAAAACAGTTTCATCTGATTTCCTCTGTTTTTGACAAAATAATGCTACAGTTTAAGGGGGCTTACCATTGTGTGTTCTAATTTCTAGTTGTGTAGCTCTTCTTCCATGCTATCCTAGATTAATGCATTTTCCCAATCAAGTCGTTTATAACTAAGCATCGAATCGTACACAGACGTGTTGATCAGAATTATAGACAGACCAAACACATATTATACAGCTCCATGCTCGCTTTATTCTATCCGAATTTGTTTTCATTTCCTATTGTTATGTTTTCGCTACTGCATGAATTTTCCAGTATTTGTATGATTTTCCAAGCTTGTCACAAGTATTTCATGTTGCCCAAGTATCCCAAACCTTTAAAAGTCTGTGTCGCGGTTGTATCAACCTTTATTTATCCTAAGTTTTGATGCATTTAATGTAAATTTCCTGCATATCGCCAGTCATCCTTGCAGGTACTCCCATCATTCTCGGCAGCTTTCGGATATTTCCGTACCACTTCGTTACTCTACGAACGCCCTCTAGTGTATGTCAGGCGGAGCACTATATGGCAAAATTCAACATATTACAACCTCCGCAAACTTTTGAGACTTCCTCCGAACCATTTGATGGCAATAAATAAAATGTTATTATATAATAAATTATGGAAGAAATGGTTCGTCCCCAATTCTGTTACGTCCGCTTCGGTACCAACATGCGTTTATCCATTGCTAAATCATGAGCCTTGCGCATGCGCATGTAAGTTAATTGAGTGCGGTGTTATTTTTTTTTTTTTATTACAGCGACCAAATTACAACGTTATACATGAAGTCCTTGAATGTATTACCAACATTACTAAAATAGTCGTATGGCACGATCACTAAACCATTCTTTTTGTAACAGCGCTCTTCTTTACATCAAACAAATGTTCATCTACTTTAATAACTGATCCCTAATTTAGGCTATCTCTTTGATAGTTTCAAATATAGTCGGCGCACTCCCACTAATGACAGTAGCAGGTGATAAATTATTTCTTGATAAAAGGAGAACTAATTAATTACGAATGTAGCAGTATGTGTTATTGAGTGGTTGTCAATGAACATGAACATTTCTAAAACCAAATGAGATGAAAGGAGTAACACATATGATCTAATGATGTTTAGTACATTTCCCAATTCAACGGACGGACTGCTTTTAGGCAGAAATTAAAATGCAATTTTACAAGCAATATTTGAGGTGTTAAAGTATATCTGTCGCATTAAGAATAATATAAAATTGCCAAGACTTCCCACATTAATTTCACCAGCGTAATACTGCGTTAAACATAACATTTGTACGCTGTATCTTCTAAAACTATCCCTTATTTCGGTCAAATTTGAACTGGAGTTAAGGATAGTATTTAATTCTCTTGCGTTGACGGTCACTACAGTATAAGGCTGTTGAAAGCGTAATTCAATCAGTTTAATTCTAATATTGGCACAGTTATCAAAATCAAAATGGCTATCTGATAAATATAAGTGCCCATTATGTTTTAGGATTCGGTACATTTGAGATTACTCCAAAATAATAAAATATGAAATTAAGGAAAGTGGTGGACACGTGTGTTGTGTTTACTACGTGTGTGATGATAGACCACAAAGCATGGGTATACAGTTCTATGATTTTATTAAGACTGCCCTAGAAGTGTACCTGTACAAGAGTAAATAGTATAGCTGAGCATGCGCAGAGAGGGTTATGATTTAAAAAATGAAGCTCTTATTAGTAGACATGTGTTGCTATTCAAAATATCAAAAAAAGTTCCTCTGTACTACATTGTTAATGGAATATTAATATTGCTAATTGCATGTACTATGTTTTGAAAATGTAACATTAGTGAGTTTATTGTTTCAATGCCCAAAAGATAAACTTATCTTGATGTGATTACATCTAGAATAATTTTTATTTAACAATATCTACTCGGTAAAAAAAGTCTTGCGACACGGAATATTTGTTTGGTAATTTATCGGAATGCATTCAAAACCTATATAAACTATATATTTTTGGAAAGTTTAACTCATGGCCTGTCGATTGGTACTTATATAGCGCTAGTTACACCTCTATTGTTTTAATGAATACCGTCAGAATCACATAGGTTAGAGCGTCAAAAGTCAGAAAATTGAATGCTTTCCACTGAATAATTAATTGTTTTAAAGGCTATTAATGACGTAACTCAAAGTCACAAAAATGGTGATTTGGACGTGTAGGAATAATGGAGGCAGTAATAATGTTCAACAGAGTTGCTGTTATGTATTATTTTTACAAATCAGTATAAACAAAGCAATTACAACGAACTTACATTAGTTTTCTAGCACTTGTTTTGAAAAAAGAGTTCATCGATCGACTGTCTCAGAAACGATTTCTTATGCTATCACATAGAATTAGTATAGCCACCAAAGTTATTACGACATTCAATCATTCTTGCCCTGGAAGAATACACAAGCTTCCTGATAGTTACCTGAGAAATGGCAGCCCACTCTTGCACAAGAAATCGTCGCAAATCCGCCAGTGTACTATGCTGGGTCAACCTGTCCGTGACGCGGCGACCTAGAACGTCCCACACATGCTCAATGCACGACAGATCCGGTGACATGGCTGGCCAGTTCATGCGATTTATGTTATTGGCATGGATATATTCGTCAACAATCCTAGCACGGTGAGGGCGGACATTGTCGTCTTGAAAGATGGGATTGTTTACGTTCATCTGACGTACAAATGGTCGCACGTGAGGCTCGACAATTTCGTCACGATAGCGCTGGCCGGTCATAGTGCCTGGAACGACAACAAGCTCCGTTCTACCATCATTGATCCACCTTTTCCGGCCACCGTCGGCATAACGGTGCATTCAGCATGTCGTTCCCGACGTCAGCGCAACACACGCTTACGTCAATCAGTATTATGAAGGTAAAAACGTGATTCGTCGGTAAACAACACTGACATCAATTGCTGTCTATTCCATCCGACGTGTGCATTGCAAAATGCAAGTCTAGACTGACGGTGACGTTGGGGCAGACATGTTTTTTTTTGACGGCACACGTGATTTAAACCCAAAACTATGGATGCGGGTTCTAAGTGTCTGTAGCGAAACTTGTCTAGCACCAGGGCCTCTCCGTAACATTAGTCTCTGGCGAACGTTCACACTAGAGAGGAACCGGTTTCTGGCGACGGACACTTCCACATATCGGTCTTCCTGATGTGTAGTAACGCGCGGACGGCCTGACCTACGTCTGTCGCTGACGAATCCAGTGGTTCTAAACAGCCTCCACAACCTATAAACAGTAGCTCTGTCTACACCAAACAGAAGTCCGACGTCTGCAGCGCTCCAACCTGCCTGCAAATGTCCGACGACCCGCAGCCTGTTGTTGTTTGATAAATGAACATGCCGACGATTTTGATTCATAATGTCTGATAATTATTGATTTTAAAGAACACTCTGTAACAGATATACAGGAACAACAAATGGAATGAACAATTTGAGCGATAAATGTATTGGTATTGATTACATGTAATGCTAAAATCTCGTGAATTTTCTGACTTTTGACGTTCCAACCTAGGCGATTTTAACGGTATTCATTAAAACAATAGAGGTGTAATTAGCGCTATATCAGTACCAATCGACAGGCCATGAGTTAAACTTCCCAAAAACATATAGTTTATATAGGTTTTGAATGCATTCCGATAAATTACCAAACAAATATTCCGTGTCGCAAGACTTTTTTTACCGAGTATATTTAATAAATCCTGATGTAGTCACTTTTCACAAATGAACTTCTGCTACGGACTATGTGATATTAGAAGACATAGGAACAACAACACCTCACCAACTTTTTTCACCTCATCTTCTCGAGTTCTTTAGCAATCCTTAGTATAAACATTCAGTTACTTGATCTACACACATATTTGTTCGAGTATCTTTCACAATTGTTTTACAACCCATGGAAATGAGATACATTTATCCATCTGTGATATTGTATACACATAGTTAAATTGACTCAAACTACATTCACGGGAATTTCGTGTGATGTTTGTGTAATCAATAACAGGTGCGTACCGTCAGGCAATCAAATAACAATTAGCTGATCGAAAAGATATAAAATAATGCTTAGTTGTTTATATTCGCCAACTTCGCTTGCGACTAACCAGTACTATGTATATTTTGCATGTCTTCTTGAGTCGTTTGAGTGACTTATTTATTTCTGATACTGGCGGTGACAAATAATATCGTTCAATAGTTTAACATTTATTGATAGCAAATCTGCAAATAGTATACCACTATTTTAATCGAAACTTTGTTAAAATGGTGTCGTAGGAAACAAATTGATGAAAGTAAATTTATTTTCCTTCGATTTGTTTCCCATTTAAGAAAACAATTGGCAAACTTCCGCAAAAAATATTTGCATTTATCATATACCACAATGCGTCTTGATACATATTTGTCTAGGTACATACACACGATGATAGGGATGTGGAAAAATGCCATCCCCATGTTCTCAATGTATCCGTTGTAAATAGCTCCGAACTCTAACTGTCTTTGATCAAAGAAAATTACGTGTTTTTTTCACACTTTCTACCATGTTAAAAAAAATCAGGCGGAAAAATCTTCACTTAGTCAATTAGTATCAGAGGTTGCACTCAAACAAACATCTTGCTCCTAGAGGAGAGGTTGTCTGTAATAAATCAGTATACCCCTCGTCCATCCGCTAGTCAGCCTGACCATCTGTCCGTCCATTCTTCTAAGGGTTTCTCTCATAGACCAATACTTTAATAATATAATAAAACTCGGAAATTCTGTATGCTCATTAAAGCCATTATTTGTAAATTTAAATAAATACCCGACTTGAAATGTCCGAAAATAATATATATATTTTCTCTAATTTATATTTAAAACACAAGTATAGGTTATAGCTCATATATTGGAATTATAAGCACTTACAGCACTTAATTTGTTTATAATTCTAATATGTGAGTTATAACCGGCTTATATAATTTACCGTCATATTGAACACTTACCAGATTTACTTAATGAAATCACTTAATAGATATTGTGCGAAATGCCATAATAAATGGATAAGTTGGCCAAAAATTTGAAAAAGTCTGGATGCTCATTGGATGTTAAGACACAGGAAGAGGCGAAGTGAACTATAAATCAGAATACAATACATCCGCCCGCACTATTTATTTGTCATATATTGTACATTGTTTTTTTCGTGCATAGCGCATTGATTTTCTTACTGTAATTGCCTTCTTATCATTGTATTATTATTGTGCATGTTGTATACACACATATTGTCATGTGTTACACCTATTTATCAACTTGTAAACCAGCGTGTATCACTCCGCGATGCCGGGACTACTTGTTACGCCCCTGACACTCAGGACGTGTACATGATGATAATTATTTAAATATGATTATCAATGTGAACATGACTGTGGCATGTTGGATATTATATATAATTGGATTGTTGTAAATTAACACAATGGATACAGATAAGGTAAGGAAGAGTACTAACTTTATTCATCGTACATACTCATACTTGGCCTTTTTTAAAAATAAAACTAGTCCGTCTGCGCAAGTTGTTCACGCCAATCTATTCCAAAATTTTAGACGTATATATGCCCATTTAATCATAAACATTCGTTATGTTGTTATTTTACATTTTCCTTTCACTTTGCATGTCAAAATTTAAAGTTATTCATAACAAGCAGTTAGTCATAATTATATGTCTGTACAATTTGTTAAAATCATGGATGAATTGTTTTATTTCTCCATTTCCTAAAAAAGTATATTTACACTAAAATTAAGCACTCCCCGTTCGTGCTAGCACCAAAGAATATCTATAGATCTAAGATCACAGTTACTAGACTTGGTTTCGGGCGTGTGGATTACTGTGAAGACTGCATACTTTGTCTATGTTGGTTTGTATTGTGACATGGTTGTATGTACTACAGTAGTACGTATTTCATCAGCAATAAGGCGCTGCAATATCTAAGCTGATTTTATTTAAGGGGTACGTGAACTGACCAAAATCCACTGAATTTCGGTCATTTACCGAAATCAATTGTGGATCTAAAGTGACCAGCGATCGTTACATCTCGGACAGTTTTTCTATGTTGTAAACAAATTTTAAGGTTCATGTCAAGCGGATTGGCATTGCAATTGCTACAAACAATGCAACACAAATCTGGGAATTCAATACATTCTAACTCAAATCAGTTGCATAATATGAATAATAAGAGTTATGCCTTTGTGCACTACCATAGCTGTTATAGGCCAAAATTAAGCGACATTTCAGGTAAAAAAGGGTCCTTCACTAAAAATATATCCAACTTATTATCCGAAAACATTTTAAGTTTAATAGCATACCAACATTATTATCCATTGTCATAGTAAGATGGTACGAGAACTCATTTATTCTAGATTTTATCAACAAAGTAGAAATTTGATGTCAAACTTGTTCAAATGTTGTCACTGGGCGCTGCCATTTTTGTTTGTTGACATTTAGAAAATTAATCCAAGTGTTTTAGACTTTCTTTTGTCTCTATCACCTAGAATAGTGTAAAAGTAATAGTTGAAATTATTTAAAGAGTTGTTATTTTTTTACATATTTTCATAAACAGTCTGAACATTTTAAGTATTTTTGTTTTTAAATTACATTATTTGTCAATTACAAATAATCTATCTGTATCTGCTCATTCAGACAACATTTTGATATATAATAATCCATATTGCATTGTTATTTTACTTAAACATCAGTTATGTACTCATGTTGTCATGTTTTACATGAACTGAGAAAATGTAATAAACTTGTAACTTGTGAATTGTAATATGCAAATCCGCTTAACATGAACCTTAATCTTCAAATTGCGCCGAACATATTTTTTCAAGATATTTCCAGTAAACATATAATATAGACTTGTTTATATGAACACTGTAATTCTCTTAACAGTCCTATCATGCAGTTCATCCCACCCACTTTTAGAACTGTGATAGTATGTAACCGGTGTGTCTCTATATCTGCTGGGAGATTTCTAAAGTTGCATTAAGGTTCATGGTAAGCGTATTTTGCATATTATAATTCACTGATTTTTTAATTAAAAAAACAATGCAATATGGATTATTATATATCTAAATGCTCGTCTGAATGAGCAGATACAGATAGATTATTTGTTATTGACAATTAATGTAATTTAAAAACAAAAATACTTCAAATGTTCAGACATTTTAGAAAATATGTAAAAAATAACTTTTTAAATAAGTTCAACTATTACTTTTTTATCAATAAAACACTAATTTATGTGATAGAGACAAAAGAAAGTCTAAAACATTTGGATTAACTCTTAAATGTCAACAAACAAAAATGGCGCCGCCCAGTGACAACATTTGAACAAGTTTGACATCAAATTTCTACTTTGTTGATAAAATCTAGAATAAATAAGTTCTCGTACCATCTTACTATGATAATGGATAATAATGTTGGTATGATATTAAACTTAAAATGTTTTCAGATAACAAGTTGGATATATTTTTAGTGAAGGACCCTTTTTTACCTGAATTGTCACATAATTTTGACCTATACAGCTATGGTGGTGCACAAAGGCATATATTAAACACCCAATTTATTCTTGTTACTCTTATCATTTATATTATGCAACTGATTTCAGTTAGAATGTATTGAATTCCCGGAATTTTGTGTTGCATTATTTGTAGCAAATACAATGCTAATCCGCTTGACATGAACCTTATTAACCATAAAGTCTGGATTCTCTAAGGACTGTTTATTCAATTCAGTTTATTTATTTATTCAGTAGGATTTAACAATTCAATTCCGATCAAATGTATATAAAGATTAGTATGAAACACATATTAAAACAAAACTTTTCAAATTATAACTTACACACCAAACTTAAAACTTACACACCCAACTTAAACTTAAAACATAAAACTTACATACCCAACTTAAACTTAAAACATAAAACTAACACTCCCAACTTAAACTTAAGACATAAAACTTACACACCCAACTTAAACTTAAAACATAAAACTTACACACCCAACTTAAACTTAAAACATAAAACTTACACACCCAACTTAAACTTAAAACATAAAACTTACACACCCAACTTAAACTTAAGACATAAAACTTACATACCCAACTTAAACTTAAAACATAAAACTTACACACCCAACTTAAACTTAAGACATAAAACTTACACACCCAACTTAAACTTAATACATAAAACTTACACACCCAACTTAAACTTAAAACATAAAACTTACACACCCAACTTAAACTTAAGACATAAAACTTACATACCCAACTTAAACTTAAGAACTCTCTTTCACCTCAAACTTCCCTCCAATTTTTAGCCACACCCGCATACAGTCAAGCCTCACTCTCACGTCCAATCAAAGTTATGGATCTTACTTTCATCTAATGTCTATCATAATTATTAAAGAATTATCGAAACTTTGTCTGTTATACCTACACTATATACGTCAAAGGTCACTCACATCTATTGACATACTTTGAAGTTTACCTAACACTAACTGAACAGACATAATATTGTAGGAATGAATTATGCAAATATGTTCTGACCATAGGCTTCCTAATTGCTTATCAGACGATATTTAATTAATAAGTATGGCTCCATGATATAGATGATTACATGTACCTATACTGAGCAAATGTAGAAACGTCCCACCATATTCAAAGAAAGATTGCCGGAAATCTATAAGGTTGGTGGTACTAAGACATATACAGAAAATGAAGTTTATTCATTTGTGAATCCATATTAGTTGACCTAATTTTGCTGGGATGAAAAGTTTTCGAGTGAGATAATGGCGAAGTCGGTAGGGGTCAAAATAAAAAATCTGTAGAAAAGTTGTTTTTTAAAAATGTTTAGGGATTAATGATTTATCTCCCTAAAAAGTCCAAGTTGTATCCAGTATGATTAATATCGTGTGTGGCCACAATTTGCACGAATACATGCCATAATTCTACGGTGCATGGACGTGACGTAACGCACGATTAGTGCGTTAGGCAGATTCCTCCACTCTTGCTGTAAATCTTGTGTCAGATCTCGAATGTTGTCAATTTGGTGGTTGGCCCTCGCCTTACGACCCAGCTCATCCAAGATGTGCTCTATCGGGTTGAGATCAGGGAAACCCCAGGCCATGGAAGTACGGCGACATTGTTTCGAGCCAGATATTGAGTTGTGAGTCTGGCTGTGTGGGGGCGGGCATTGTCTTGCTGCAGTGTTACACCAGGGGCCGTTGCGGCGAATGAAAGGCATTGCATGAGGAGTTAGCACATCAGTTATGTAACGCTGTGCATTGAGGTTGCCCTGTATGACTTCTAGCTCAGTCTTACGGTTACCCATGATCGCACCCCATATCATTACACCCCCACCACCGAACCTGTCCCTCTCAACAACACACAAATCTGCGAATCTCTCGTTGTTACGCCTGTAGATGCGTAACCTACCATCTGCATGGCTGACTGTGAACCGAGTAAAGAGAACTCGGTTCCAATCAGCCCGCCTCCAATTCAAATGATGTCGTGAACACAATAACTTAGCACCACGGTGACGTCGCGTCATTGTTTGACCGATATATGGGCGTCGTGCTCTGATTGGCTGAGCGTTGCATCGCAAGCGATTACGAATGGTCTGCGATGACACACCGTATCTCCTAGCCGTTACGATTGCTGGCAACCTACGCTGACGCAAGTGCGTTAACATGATGTAGCGATCAGTTCTGGCGGTGGTGACACGGGGGGTGACCAGGGCGGGGACGATCGCCAACAGTCCCAGTCTGTTGGTACCGGGTCGCAAATCTCTGTATGGTCTTCCGACAGCAGTCAAGCCTGCGGGCGACGGCACTGGCCTAAAGCATTCCAAAAGCATTCGGATAAGCCTGTGTCGCAAGTATCTTACGACGTTGACTGAATTAATTTATCGAGCACGTGTATCACGCGCACGTGCATTAAGTGAAAATCAAGGTTCCGGTTGGTGAACGGTTTTCACGTGTTGCATTTGGTGTCAACCTTACACAGGTGTATTTACAAATTACCAGTGTATCGCATGTTCATTCACTGAATGTGTTACATAAACATAGCCGAAGATATGTCTGTTCAAAAAATGGGACGTTTCTATATTTGCTCAGTATACATACTATCACATCTTATTAATATAGAACTCTTAAATACTATAATAATGAAATACTACTTATTAACAAAATAAGTTACTAAGTATATCGTCGATACGATTCATTCACAAACAATTCCCGCTTTCATTCATAAAAATTGCGCGCTCGCAGAAGTTACTATTTATAGACAACAAAGGAAATATCTTGTACCTGGTCGCGCTCGGCAGACGAGTTGGAAGAATATTGCGGAATCGGATTCTGACCATTATTTTACCGCACACTGAATACTGTAGCAAATCGTTAAATAAAAGCTGACGTTACTGTTAATCTCTATTGCATGTTTTAAAAATAATTCATTCCATCGAAGACGTATAAACCATGTCCGTTATTCCGTATGGTTAATCAAAGCGCTGTTAGCGCTGAATGCCTGGGACTGCAGACGGCTGAATTGAATTGTAGATTTGCTTGCCCTGTGTACATCTAGTTACTTGTTTGTAAACAAATTATCATATTTACTACTATATTTCCATATTAAGTTACCAGTATTTTTCCATTAGTTATTTTGTGCAATAACTATACAAGTCAGTATATCGTGTGCATCAGTGATAACCCTGGTTTAAATGTCCAGAAAGTTGGCAATTTGAAGAAACAAAAAGTATGACAAGCAGTCACACATGTATCCAGTATTGCTAATAGTTTCAATGTTCAAGTTTCCGTCTGATTGTCTCCATTTATCAAGGTTTAATAGTGAGAATTGCATGTTTGCTAATCGAACATTTTTATTTCTAAAACTACCTAGACATACTCCGGATTAGTATAAATATGGGTATTTCCCTTTAACCCTGCGGTACAAAATATACCGGTAAAAAATATACCGCTAGACGGTAGCCTTGCCATGTTTTGACAAGTTTATCAATATACACATTTATAGATTAACTCTATACAGTGTATAGTAAATTTGTACATGCAGAATGACTTTTGATGATGTTTTACATTCCGGTAAATGCACACAAAATTCTGTTAAGTATTTGTTTTTAAACAAAAGTATTTTTGGAAAGGAGAGAAAGTAGACTAGCTTGTGCAATCGAGTTTTTTTTAAATTATATTAATATAGATATATAAAAAACTAGATTTTCCGTACTCACCCCTTGTTCCTGTTGTTGAAATTTATGGCTTTTAAAAATATCTTGATATCATGAGGTACATTTGATTATTATCTTTGTATACATGTGTTTCTTCTTCAAAATTAACGCTTGTACAATTGGCCTGATTTACCGGAAAACATGTATCCATTAAAATCCTAAGTTTACGTTTTGTAGATTTATAAATAAGGTTATAAATTAATAAGGTTGACGTCATATAGTACAGACGACAATATTTCATAGCAAGAATATCGCTGAAATTGTTCATGTATGCTACCATTTAACAATGCAATGAATAATTAAATGCAAACAAGACAATCGCTGTTTAAATCCAGTGGTGGGGTATGGTTCCGATCGTAGTTTTATCCGTCAGTTTAAACTGTATCTACAACGTTAAAAGTAGGATTTTTGCATGCATTATGGTGGACTTAACGCATAATATCATAATGATTACATATATCTGTCAAGCTTGACCATGAGCGCTCATTTTACCTCCGATTCATCAACATGTTAGTATAGTCAAACTTTGACTCAAAGTGAAAGTACATTCCACGTGCGGGTTATGCAAACTCATAGACTCAAGTACCTTAAATATGACTTTGTTTGTACCGCTGGTAAAAAAAACCTTCTTAGCGAATTCTGGATTTCATCTATTAACGTGATTGACATGCGATAGACTCCGACTACCAATAGTGCCACTTGTATACACATGTACTGTGAGTGTATCGAAATTTACGAGGCTACTTAATGTAATTAATTTATAAATCGGTCGAATTTTATCATCATCATTTAAATTTTGAAGCAGGAAATCGTCGCTTTCGCCAATCGCAAATTTATCGCTACTTTGATCACAAATGCGCAAACTGGCTCCGATGGCGACCGACAGTGTGGACCGTGACTTTTTAAGACCTATTTGGAGCCCCTTTCAGTGAGATTCTCTTGCATGCGAGCAGCTATCTTTATGAATGTATTCCATCGTAGAGTCAAGTGCGCAATACATACGGCGAGCTATTTCCATGAATGAAATCGCAGTAACAACAGCACATGATTCTCACTGTATTGGAATGAAAAGTATACACATGTATAAACCAATGTGCTATAAAGGATTAGAAATTCTTAAATATTGACTGAATATGCTTTTTTCTAAAAGATTTTAACACTGTTCAACGTTTTATAATGCGATGTAAAGTAGTGTGTGCTGAACTACTAACTCCCCGCGCATATCTTAACATTTCATCAACATGTGTTATCTGATATTTGAGGCTAAATGTAATAGTTGAATGCAGGCTAGTTTTTATGAACAACCTACCACATTTGTTCTGAAAATTTACATTTGATATGGATAAATAATAGCGAAATGTTTGATAAGGCAATTACCAACATGAATGCTTATAAAAAAACAATTCATAACATCCTAATTAGATCTATGTGGAAACATACTAAAAAGTTGAAATGTACAACACATGCTTATTACAGTGACACAGCCAACACACATCAACATGAATTGAATCCATTGTCGTTTTCTTACTCCATATTAGAAGTAGAATTCATTTTGCACAGTTACACATATTAATTTTCAGTTGAATTTTTTCTGAGGAAATTAATTGTTTTGAGAGATGCATCAGAGATTCAAAATTGTTGATACTGCATATGATAGACAATTTGTTATAATGCTTGAATATTATGTATATAATCAAAATGAGGAAATAGGAGTTTTTAAATAAGATTAATATTCCCAATGCATTTCGATAAGCTTATATATATACATTATAGTGATTTGCTTTCAGAGTATGTCAACTCCAGGTGCAAGAAGAATGTAGGCTACACTTTCCCGAATAAAAATCTAAATCAAGCTGTGACAGAAAGATGTTCCTATGCCACAAAACAACAAGAAAAGTGTTAAAAGAAATGATAGAACTGTCCTTAAATTTGTCGTGTTTGATACTAATTATAAAATAAATAATTCATCAATCATGAAATGTCATTCTACTTTTGTATAGAATAAGTATAAATCCCAGAAATGGGAATTTAGCTGTCACTTTGTTCGCCAGGATCACACCCATAATATATTGCTGGCAAAATTCTGTCTTGGCCAAAATTCCGTGCCGCTGAAAGTTCTGCACGTAAAAATATTTCCGTCCCATTAATTCCGTCCCAAAATTTCTGCCCGGATTATGCTGAGATTCCGTGCCGTAATTTCTGCCCGGAATATGACTCATTAAAAATTCCGTACAGAATTATATTTCTGCTCATTAACAAATTCCGTTCCATTTCCGCCCAGAAAATGTACACTGTTGATATTTGAATTTTCCGGGCAGAAACAATTTTCTGGGCTGAATACATGCTTTAATGCCGTCCAATTCCGTGCGTAACTTTTTTTACAGGAAGTTAGATCATGAAGAACAGCTGGTAAAAGTAACCTCTTTGATAACATTACCATTCAATCAAATCATGTGATGAATATTTAATGTTGAACCTTATAATAGAATGAAAAATAAAATGTCTTGTTCCCTTTTGCAAAGAGATATTTTATATTTTGTCCAATGAAGAACTAACATTTATTTTACTCATGTACACTTCATGTCATCAAAACGCATGTTATCATTGGCTGTGTTTACAATTTCTAAAACAAGATGTTGAACTATATTTTTAGTAAGAAGGAAAAGTTCAATGATATAATGCTTAAACATTATAAATAATTATGCAGGTTATTCCTGTTGAAATATAATTTTTTATACAATGTATATGTATAAAAGTGGTATCGGGAAAAAAGTATGTAGTGACATTAGACTGAAATGACAACAATTTACTAAACACACATTGATTTTTTAACCATAGTGCAATCTCAAACTTCTATCTGATAACAGATATTAACCCTGTATTTATATTCTTCTGGACCAGGTTTTAGTTTAGGCATCGTCTCAGCAATTCAAGCTGACTTGTTTGTTGACACAGGCCCCTGAAGTTCTTAGTTTATTGCCCTCCACTGACCACTCTGTTACTCAATTTATAACGGTACACCCAATCTCATACTTGAGCTGTTTCTGGTAGTAAGTCCTATGACTGAACTAACAACCATACCGAATTTCGTATAAACTTGGAAAACATTTCTCTAAGAGGATACTGTTCGCTCTCGTGGTCCCGATACATATGGCGTTCTGTGACACGGGAGGAAATGGTCGCGATGTCTATGACTATGAGAAGAGTCTTCAAACTAAGATCAGATTAAATTCTAGCTTAATTACGTAATGGTTTATTGTTGACCTATGGTATTAGTCAGGTCGACGCTTCGATATCGGAGGGACGAATTTAGATCGTCTGTCATGTGAGTATGTTAGTTTTTCCCATAAACTTCTGAAATTATTATAATTTGCATTTTACAAAAATAGGGAACCAGTCGGGCTAGCTCAGTTGGTAGAGCGATAGACTATCACCCAGCTGATCCGGGTTCGATTCCCAGTTGTTTTGGGCAGGTTATGTTCTTCAATGACACTGGCTACGATAATGTCTTGCACAAGTGAAGAAATTGACAGTACTGGTTGATAATTACTGCCATGAAAACTGGTAAGGTCAATTGGCCGCTGTATATGAATGAAAAATGTTGAAAACCTGATGAAGATAAACAAAGATAGATTTTATGGAAACATATCTTTTTCGGCTAAACTCATGATCAGGCAAATGCCTGGGTATCTGTTAGACATACATGAACAGTATGCCGAGACTACCAGTATGCGGACACTACCATATTCAGCGTATTGTAAACGATACCGGGTTTTTAACTGGATGACAAGCAGTCAAAGTCAGATTGTGAAACGTAAGCATTGCTATCACTCAACTGGTATTACACGTAGGGCATGATATAGATGATTGCATACATACTATCACGTCTTATTAATATAGAACTCTAAAATACTATAATAATAAAATACTACATATTATCAAAAGTTCATTAAAATAATAAAATAATACTTATAATAACACGTTCATTAACAGAATATTCAATTTCATCACTCTGTCATATATCTCCTCGCTCTCTCTTAAAATTTTGCTCCGAAAGTTTACACTACAAACATTGAATTAATATAAATACATGTGATACAAAACATAAATTCAAAACATTTTACACTAAAAACATGGAATCAATATTATCTCAAGCAAATAAATATATGTCAACAAATTGGGTGTATAGCACTGCTAATGTATGCAAATGACATTTTATTACATTTAATGTCTTCCAAATGGCTGAGTGGCTGGAAAGTAACCTTCGCTTTTCAAAACCATGGATAAACATGTAAACGTATTAAGATGTATCTGACTCATATGAACCTAAAATTATTTAATGGGCTTCATCTAGTATTATCATTACGTAGTCTAAAACATCATAAATAAGTACCATTGCCATGTTTAACCGTTTAAGAAAATTGTTTAATTATATAACTAACAGACAAAACTAGTAAAAAACACCCACTTGTTAAAAAAACGGATTTTTTTAAATTTTATGCTACTACAAATGTATTTTTCGACGAATATAGAAAATACATTAAAAATGTATTCTCTGATAATGCATATTTATTGAAGTTTGAATTAGATAAAGTATATTTTTCATGATTGTTTAGTTAAACTGTTTAGTTAAACAAATGAACAAAAAATGAGCATAATACATCTTTAACAGTTCATGACAAAAGTTGAAGTACGTGAACAGTGAGTCATGTCAAATCGCTTAATGACTGCCGAGATAAACAACATGACGTAACTGGCTTACAATAAATGACCCAGTCGCCTTTAAATATTAGAAGTAGGAAATGTTTGGTGTCATGGAAACATAATCTAAATAATTTCTGTTTACTGACTTCTAAACTGTGATGCGGGATGATGTGATGACCGCGCCTTGTTCTATGTTAATGTTTGGTTGTGTAACTGACTTAAGATCTTCTATTTACATGGCAACGGTTGTAAACAATTTACCAATGCAAACATGGTTTTGATAACATTGACTAATCAAGTGTAATAGGCATAACGCACAAAATAAGTATAGTAGAAAGTATTTTGTAAATGATAAGTAATTATTCAGAACGGTAACTCTCGTAATTGTGAAAACTAATCCAATAATGATGCATGAGTTGTCTCCCATAATGCAACACTGATTAGTATCCGGATGTGTACTTATAGACAAATACAATAAGCTACAAGAAATGTATTGATGCAAAGCATCCAAGGGCGCCGCAAAACTGGTGCACAATGTTTTGGAATAGCGTAATGGCGGGAAAATGTTTTGGAATAGTCCATTTTCACACTATCATTTGTGTGTATTTCCTTTTAAACACCGTAACTTGCATAAATATCCACGTTACAAGTACCAATGTGTTAATATTGATTTAAGTAAAGTGAAAATGAATTTTTTTATAATTATTTTTTTATTATTTTATCTTCGACACCTAACACACATGCTGTTTATGTAGAATCGTCCTATTTTTCGGGGATCAGCAAGTATTTATCTTAAACATATCGTTTTAACTTTGTAAAAGACATTTATTCGACAATACAAATGCATTAAAAATATTTTATTTCTAAATCATAAAAATACAAAAAGTAACGTGTAATATTTACTGCAGTTTAACCCTTAATAAAAAAATAGATTCAGCTATAAATAGATGCTCCTACCACAGTCTCAAAATTTCGTGATTCCATTAAAGGCCCCGCCCTCATGGGCGGCGCCAATAATAATGACATATCCTGGATTGGTTTGCTATTTTTGTTTTTACGATGCAAAGAATTTTTCTGAACTTTATAGAGTCACTATGACCAATACAAATAATGATATTATTATATTTCATTATATTTTTGCAGTTTTCCTTATACCATCTTTTTTCATATACTTTATTTTTTAACAAAAGAAATACCATAGATATTTAAAATTCTACATTTGAAATTATAAAATGATCTTCAATAAATATTTAAAACATTTTATGAAAATGTAAAACGATAATGGGTTACCAAGTGTATTATGGGAAAAAAATTAAACTTTCACTTTCCATATACATGTATATTGCATTTGAAACACAATAAATCAATCTTCAACTTAAAATCAAGCATGGTTACCAATTATTTTTGTTTCATATTTTCATTCATACAGGGACTCTCATATAATATACCAAGTTGTAAGAAAATCTCTCCGCTAGAAAAAATGTAGAAACATGTATCGATTTTCTATATACATGTTTATTCATATGAAATATTCACGTTTTAGTCTTCATTATCATAAAAACGAGCAAAATGACCAGTCGTTTTTATTTCATATTTAAGTTAGAAACATTACACTGATAATGTATATAACGTTGAAAGGAAATCTCTCCGTTTGAAAAAATTGCCTTATTGTTGGATATGCTAGTGCATTGACATTTTGTTTGTAGATGATTTTCAGATTGATTGATAGTTTTACTGTTGTAAAGCTGGCAAGTGTCGAATACAAATTCTATGTCCTGTAAAACATAATTTGGCTTGATAATTCTCGTCTGTGAACCGTTCTACCAGGGAGGATGCTATACATAAATGTAGTCTGATGAAGGCTTGGTCCCTTTGACACAATTTGTACACATCGTCCTAGTACTTTAAATAACACTGGCGGGCTAAAGTAGTGATTGTTTCTTGTCGAGTGCAGTGTATATGTTGTTAAAAGGACAACGCCTACAATGTACCTCCCTTGCTGAGCCTCCAGACATCTATTGACCTGGGAATGATACGTCTTACTAAATCCCCCGTAATGTTTGCTGATAGTTCCAAGGCTGTAATTCGCTATGTGGTTGTTGTTTCTGTTTGTGTTTTGAATGTGTTTTGTATTTCCCTTTCCCCTGTGCAATTCTGTCACTTTATACAGTGTTCATGTTGTTTCCTGCCCATTTTCGGCCTATTGCGGCCAGTTGTCTTGACTTGTCCTGTGATTTTTTCCATCCATTAATTCCCCCCTCCCCCTTCCTTCACTGTCCACTTTGATTCTTCTAGTTATTCCTTGTGGTCTGCCGGGCCATTCCTTGTGCCTCTGTTCCTTAACATGTGTACCCTTTGACCTCCTTAAGTGCCTTATGTTTTGTGGATTGTTGTTTTCCCGGAGGTCTGCGTGGGGAGGCACTGTCTTGTGTATGTGGTGTTCCCTGTAGTTATGTATTCTCTCTCTCTTACATACTCTGTCCAAAATTCAAGCAAATATTAAGACAAGCCAGAAGTCATGTTAGAGTATGATACACTCTTCCAGGCATTGGTACTACTGCAGGTGTTATATATTGCACATCAAACCAAATGCAATTCCGGTTGTAGATCCTCCTAGGCGTATTCCGGAAGCCCCCAGAGAAAGATTACGCATTGAATTGCAACACATGGAAAATGATGGCATAATCAAGTAGGTTACTGACCCACATACTAGGTTAATTCACTTGTAATTGTAGAAAAACCTAAAGCTGGAAAGCTTATGATGTGTCCAGATCCGACAACGTTATATGAAGCTATAAGACGACCGCATTACCCAATGCGGGTACTAGAAGACGTTACGTCACAACTGTCAGGCGCAGAATACTTCAGTATTCTTGACATTACCCATGCATATTGGAGTATTAAACCTGACGATAGCTCGTCTTTCTTGACTACACTTAGCACTGTATTTGGAAGGTAAAGATGGCTCAGATTACCGTTCAGTATTTCTGCATCGTTAGATATATTCCAACATAAAGTTGTTGAAGTTTTTGAAGGACTTACCGGGATGACTGCTATTGTTGACGATATCTTAATTTATAGCAAGTCTAGAGAACATGATAAATATCTGCGCTGTGCACTTGAACGTGCGCATGTCAAAGGTATAATAGGTGTAACGGAAGTTCCATTTTTCAGATATCTGATTACATCGAAAAGACTGAAACCTGATCCTTCAAAGATCAAAGCGATATTGAACCTAGACATCCCTCAAAACAGAACTGAGCTCGAGACCTTACTTGGTATGGTTAACTACCTTCGAATGTATTCTCCAAATCAGGCCGATATTACACGTTCAATGCGGTCATTACTGAAAAAAGACATTGAATTCATTTGGGACCATTCCCAGACAAAATCGTTTAAAAACTGAAACATGTTATAACACAAAGTCCAGTGCTTGCTTTCTTTGATCAAAAGGAACCAGTAATTTTGGAATGTGACGCTTCTAAACATTGTGTTGGTGTATCAGTTATACAGGATGGTCGACCTCTGCCTATGCGTCCAAAGCACTCTCTCCGACTGAATCAAATTACGCTAACATAGAGCATGAAATGTTAGCAATATTGTTTGGATGCAAGCGCTTTCATCAGTATGTCTATGGTAGACCAATAACTGTTCACTCTGACCATAAACCACTATCAGCAATTATGAAAAAGCCCCTTTCTGCAGCCCCACCACACTTGCAGAGAATGATGCTGTATCTACAGAAATATGACCTTCAAGTTAAATACGTTAGCGGGAAGGAAGTTCCAATCAGTGACCTCCTTTCTAGACAACCTATGACCGATAAATTCACTATAGAAGACCTAGACTTACATGTTCACACAGTTCTCAAGAGTTTATTATTGTATTGACTGACAGACGTCTCAATTCTTTGAAATCTGTGACAAAGACTGATGGTCAGATGCAAATTCTGAAACAGACTAAACTGGACGGATGGCCTAATTCATGCGATTGCTGCAACAAAGCAATTCTTGAATTTTGGAACCATCGAGATGAACTTTCATATGCTGAGGATCTTATCTTTCGAAGTCGAACTATTCTCATTCCGAAATCAGTCAGACAGGAAATGATTGAATCTGTGCATCAAAGTCGCATGGGTATACAAAAGACTGTTCGAAGAGCAAAGGACGCTTTAGTTTGGCCAGGCATGGCAAAACAAATCACAGACTTTGTCCAAGCTTGTCATATTTGTCAAAAGCATAGGAATTCAAATCAAAAGGAACCGCTTGAACAGCATGAAGTTCCCCAAAGACCATGGCAATTTGTCTCCACGGACATTTTTATATTCTATAGTAAGGATCATTTGGTCACGGTCAATGCATTCAGCTATTATTTTTAGATAGATTATTTACCTGACATGAAGAGCAGCATGGTTATTATATGAAAATTAAAATCACATTTTGCTCGACATGGCATCCCTGACAGGTTTAAAAGTGACAATGCAGGTCAATTTGCGTCTGAACAAATGACTAATTTTTCCAAAGAATGGAATTTTAATCATGCATTTTTTAGCCATTTGCATCCTCAGTCAAATGGTCTAGCGGAAAATGCAGTGAAAACAGCCAAAATACTACTTATTAAAGCCAAAGAAAGTCACCGAGATCCCGATATTTCCATACTTGAATATAGGAACACTCCTCTACAATGTGGCTACATCCCAACACAGTTGTTAATGGGCAGGAGAACGAAATCTATCATTCCTGTCACTCTCAAACAACTAGTGCCACAAACAGTCAACATCAAGAATGTAACAGCATTAAAACATACTGAGAAAGAAAACCCAAAACGGTATTTTGATAAATCTACTAAACCCCTACCTCCCAAGGTCACTAAACTTTAGAAAAGTTCATGGTGACCGATCATACAAGAAAAAACATTGATGCATAGCATCAAGTCGGCGCAGAACCTATTGTACAAAGAAAGCTTAATTATATTTGGGTATAAAGATTATGACACATAATAAAAGGATTATATTTTATGTTTTGTAAATATAAATAAAAGTTGAGTTTTAGGCTGGAAAAGACATATCAGAACAAGTATCTGCAGTTATATGATATTTAAAGCTTTAACGAAAAGATTTACCTTAAAACTGTAGGCGAGTGCCGGAAATTAGGTGAAAGCGCTGTCATTCTTATCAGACCATAATTGTCAAAACAGTTTTTAAAAGAGTGCAAATTGCAAGTACAAGAAAACATGTACATGTATGAACAGTAATCAAACCGGACGGTTTTTTTTACATAAAAGTATATAAAAATAATTCAGGTATGGCGAATTACAGCTTCAATGCAAACGTACAAAGAGATACAAAAACAAAATATTTATAGCAAGTAAATACTGAAACATCAATAACAATGAAATAGCCAATATAAAAATAAGTATGAAGTACATATATTTGCAAGCAAGTTAAAGTTATGTGCCAAAATATGAATGCATACACTTTTAAAAGCACTATAAAGGAGTAATAGAAAATATACAACAGGAGAACCGCAAAAAATAACTAGGTATGATAATAAAGTGCCAAATTTGTACGAAGGAAACATGAAAGACAGAGTTGACAAATGACAATATAAAGGTAAATATAGAAGTTGTTATTTCAACAGGCAATGGTGTGGCACAATATGAGTGAAATAATTATATTTTGTATTAATGAAAAGGAACAACTATGAACTATAAACACACAACTTATGCCTGTATATATGTTTGAAACTAATTAGCCTTTGCGTATATATGTTATAAATGTGTTAGCTGTTTTACTTGCTTTATTAAAAGCCCATTTGGCCACTCCAAATTGATCATTAATTCTTCGGATTTTTGTAAGAAAACGATGGGGCGAGCGGGCAAAAGTTTTATTTTTTTACTTCTCAAAATTTCACAGGCGGTGCTTTTTTTCCAATTCTGTCCATTAATGAGTAACAAAAACATTGAGCAATGCTGGCTGCAAACTTAAAACTAGACATCAGTGAGCCACCCACTTGGACTTGAATGTTACCATGAGTTGCACATCTAGTTTCTGTTAATGGGTCATAACTCCTTAATGCCTTGGTGGATATGCATCAAATATGTCTTACATAATCTACACTTCTGATAGCTTCTGTTTGCCAAGTTACATTTCCTTGAAAACTGATTCAGTATTTCTTGCCTTAAACTAAATACAAGTATGTTATATCTGGACACAACAACTGACAGACAGAGTGATTCTGAACAAGGTGAAAACTGTATAGCAAGTCTTATACCATTTCAAGTTTAAACTTATAATGTTCAATAGCACAATGTTAGTCTTGGCTAAACTTCAACAGCCTTTCAAACTTCAAATTTGTCTGAAAACAGCTTCATCTGATTTCCTCTGTTTTGGACAAAATAATGCTACAGTACATTGTAATAAGGGGGCCTATACCATTGTGTGTTCTAATTTCTAGTAGCTATTCTTCCATGCTATCCTAAATAATGCATTTTCCCAATCAAGACGTTTATAACGAAACATCGAATCGTACACATATGTGTTGATCAGAATTATAGACAGACCAAACACATATTATACAGCTCCATGCTGGCTTTATTCAAGCCGAATTTGTTTTCATTTCCTAATGTTATCTGTTTTCGCTACTGCATGAATTTTCCAGTATTTGTATGATTTTCCAAGCTTGTCACAAGTATTTCATGTTGCACAAGTATCCCAAACCTTTAAAAGTCTGTGTAGCGGTTGTATCCACCTTTATTTAGCCTCAGTTTTGATGCATTTAGTGTAAATTTCCTGCATATTGTCAGTCACACTTGCAGGTACTCCCATGTTTATAATGCATTATTGGAGTAATAACTACGGTATCTAGGCATGTATTTAATATCGTTGTCGTCTTTAAGGATGTACAAATGTGATTTCAATGTCATACTTAATTTTTATGTTTTCACCATTTTATACTGTGAAAAATCGATTTTCCATTATTTAAAACATGTTAATCTCAGGAAAGGACGTGGAACCAATTATGTTACGAATGACATTTAAGAACGACTACTCTCGACAGCTTAAAATATGGACAGACTATTTTCGGAAATCGTGCGATCTCCCGAACGCTTGAGCTTGTAACGGTAGCATTTGTACCGAAAGGTAATTAAATGACGAGAGTAACTCTAAAATGCTATAAGTATGCTTTATACTAGCGCCGAATTTTGCGCATTTTAAAGGATCGGTAAATCCGACGATCTACCAATCAATTTGGTGTGGCCTTTACAACATATCTTCTGTTTTGATAGAATTTTGTATTACAAGCTACACAAACTTTTGCGACTCCTTTGAGACAAATGTTCATCTACTTTAATAACTGATCCCTAACTAAGGCTATATCTTTTACTGTATCAAATATAGTCAGCGCCCTCCCGGGGCGCCAACTAATGATATTCAGACACATGATGGGAATTTTTCGTCGTAACAGACAATTTATAAACAAAACATCTGAAACCTTCCCTGGCATATCAGATTTCACTCCAAACATTTTATGTCAAAATGATACACACCAAGCAGCATTCTCCCCAGAAGTGCCTCTTAGCAAGTGTTCCAGTGAAAATAATATAACTGGTCATTCAGAGAATTCCTCTTCCAAACCCATTAACCATTCAAATAACCTTTATCAAACACGATCTGATAGAGTAGTTACACCCAACAAGCAATTCAGCAGTGAACAGTGGATTTGTGATAACAAGAAATGATATAACGACATTGAAGTCTGCTCCGTACAAATGATTTGAAACTTTATATAGCTAATTACTAATTTATATTTTGTTCTTAATGATTAATTAACCGTCAACAAGCTATACACAACTGATGTTTTGTTTTATGTTATATTATGTTATAACAGTAATACTTGTATTTTTATGTGTTTTATTGATCAATGATCTTTATTGAAACGACGGAGATGCCATGTAATTGAAACAGACTATAGTTTGACCAACACATGTTGTAAAGCTTTGTGCAGTGCCATTATTAAACTTGTAGTCGTATAGCACACTTGTGTTTGTTATGGCATAGTATAAAGTATGCAGTGGAGTCTTGGAGTGGAGTCTTGGAGTGGAGTCTGGATTCTGACCTTGGAGCTGATTTTTGGAGCTGAAAATTCTATTTTGAAAATATCCTATTATTGGAATTGTTTGCTGGGACTTTTTATAACTTTTGATTATTATGTATATGCATCTGGTTACATTATTTATACTTGTATAAACTTTATTATAGTTATTTACCTGCCGTCAGTTTCAGTAAAATTGGGTGATGAAACTATGACTTCCTTTTTTAAAAGTGTACTTTCTGAGGACACGGATGAGTGAATTACATTGCAAACATGTTCCTTTCTGCAGAAGCAGGTACCATTTAAGACCGTAAAATACGAGAAACTGGTCAAGTACGGTCTCAGGGGACCATTTAATCTCTACTGAACTAATCATGGACATTGGGTAGACACGTTGTACAAACACACTGTTGAATAGGCCTCTGGTGTATTATTATCTTGTAACCTGCTAGTTAAAGGTAATAATTATAATAATGCACCATCTTCATCTTACAGGTAATTTCAAGTACCTATAAGCATCAAAAAGTAACGATTTATAGTTAGAATCATAAATTGTTTTTGGGAAAAAAACAAGGGAAATGAAAGAGGTATTTCTCTATTGATATTAATCTCATGACCAATCAGTCCTTAGATTAGCTCCAAAAATCAGCTCCAAGGTCAGACTCCAGACTACACTCCAAGACTCCACTCCATACTATATACTATGCCGTTTGTTATTCCATATTTGAGTTATATATTACGTCTGCATTTAATTGATACTCACCAACAACATAGAAAAACATTACAGTTGCTATTAATAAACCAGTAAATTTCAGTGCAAATTGGTGAATAACATAAAATACTCTGATGGAACGATCGACATTTGTTAGCCCTACAATGTTATCTAAAGTACTAAGGACGATGTGTACAAGTCTGGAAAAAAACATTAAAAAATAAATAATGAGAAATTGTATCGTGTACTTTTAGATTATATAATAACATGTGCTATTCAACTATTTTTGAGTATTGATTGTTTAGAACTGCTCGACCGGGTGTCACATAATATTACTATGCTGATGGTATGGAACCACAGTGTCACAGGCAGCACTGCATCCGCTACAAATAGACACCGTCTCTAACGCGCGCGCTAAAAATGACGGAAGCTGTCGATGCGCCATGCACACAAATAAAAGTACGAATCCCAACAAACCCGGCACTTCTCACTACTCGGTCTAAACGAGGCTGTTTACGAAAACCTACAGATGATCGGTCATAATCACGGGTCACGACCACACAGTGGTCAGTCACACATAGTGACACATGTTTTAAATTTTACTTGATTTTCAAAACGAAATCTTTATTATTTATAATTTATATTTTTTATAATAGTATAATAAATAATCATAACCAGTCACTGTGATATTTTGCTTTGTATACCAACACGTGTTACTGTTATGATATCTTTCTTTTCAGGCCGTTTGTTTGTTGGTGTCTTTGAAAGAAAAGGAGCTACCTCAAGTGATATCCAAAAAACACAAAATCGAGAGAATGTTTAATGTTACCTTGACCATTAGTTTTTGGACGGGGACTAAAATCATGACCGTGACCGTGAAAGTGAAAGGCGGACAAAGAGATTGTGTTCATGCAAAGGTAAGATTTTTGTAATGTGCTTCAAATCACATAAATAGCGTAGTAACTATTCCAGCTATTAAAGTGGAGGAATATCCCGGGTAGAGACCTTGGTAGAACCACCGACTTGCCGTAAGTCAGCTGCATGGTTTCCATACCCATAAATATATATCCCGGCTGATATTCGAACCCGCGGCGGTGAGGTAAAAATATTTGAAGTCAGCGACAATTTATTGCCACCCGAGTGTCGCTGTAAAACAGTTCATCTGACTGCGTAGAAGATTGATGCTGATACATTTTAATGTTTATTCAAAATCAGAGTTTATTAATCAAATCCAGCAATTTCTTAATTTACAAGTCTGTTTTATTTGCCCTGAATCTATCTGAAATTTAAATGTGTACCTTCTGTACTGTCAGTGTAACCATACACTTGTTAAATTTAGGAAAACGATTAAATTATAACTTTAAAATTACGTCGAGAAATGACAGAAGTGCATGCATGTAAGGATATGTTTGATTAATTTTCACAACGAAATCCACTTTTTTGAATTATTTCGGGTTTATAAAAATGACACATTATTGACCTTGTTGCTTATAAAGACGAGGATATCGGTGGAACCGATGGATGCTCCCCGAAGTATGGTTATAACTTCATACAAGACTCTAATTGGAAAATCTCACTTTTTATGGTTACAATCTGAATGTTATATGTAGCACTGGAAATGTCATGGATCTCCCAAGAAAATAGGTATACAAAAATGTACAATGAAATTGAGAAAGTGAACAATTTAACTACATGCTGGGCTAGGATAATCCTGCTAACTGAAAAAAAAAGAATCTTGCTACAGATATAAGAATCCTTTATTCACAATTAATTTAAGTGCCCATGTCAATGCAATGCGTACCTTTACAACAAAGACTGTAAGTTGATAGAAATCCATATCAGCTGATGATCAAATAAGTATGATGTTGACAGATGTACCAGTGAGTGAATGTCCTTTTTTTCAATACTTTTTATCATAATTTAAAAAAACAAAGCTTATTGTTTGATGTCTGACTTGAGGTGATCTTGAAAGGTGCCATAAAAACAAGAAAATATATTTGAAATCAAATATATACATGTATATATTATAAACACTATGTAGACAAACGTTTACCTACAACAAAAACTTACTTGAAAAATTAAAAGAATGTAATTTTGATTATCTTGCATAGCTGAAAATATTTATTCTATATGTTGCATAATCAAAGGGCTATAACTATATGAAAAACAGTCCAATCATAATAGGCGCTTCTCTTCTTTGTAATTAAGCTTTCCATAAAGTTTTGTTGAATTCCTGTCAAAAGTTTCTGAGAATTAGTCCGAACAAGAATGGTACCAAATATGTACTATGTTGCATAATCAAAGGACCATAACTCCATGAAAAATAGTCCAACCAAAACCATGTGAAAATATGCGCATCTCCTCTTAATAGTGAAGCTTCCCATGAAGTTTTGTTGAATTCCAGTCAGTAGTTTCTGAGAAGTAGTCCGGACAAGAATGGTACCATATATACTATATGTGGCATAATCAACGGGCCATAACTCCATGAAAAATAGTCCAACCATAACCGTGTGATAATATGCGCATCTCCTCTTGGTAGTGAAGCTTCCCATGAAGTTTTGTTGAATTCCAGTCAGTAGTTTCTGAGAAGTAGTCCGGACAAGAATGGTACCATATATACTATATGTGGCATAATCAAAAGGCCATAACTCCGTGAAAAATAGTCCAACCAAAACCGTGTGATAATATGCGCATCTCCTCTTGGTAGTGAAGCTTCCCATGAAGTTTTGTTGAATTCCAGTCAGTAGTTTCTGAGAAGTAGTCCGGACAAGAATGGTACCATATATACTATATGTGGCATAATCAACGGGCCATAACTCCATGAAAAATAGTCCAACCATAACCGTGTGATAATATGCGCATCTCCTCTTGGTAGTGAAGCTTCCCATGAAGTTTTGTTGAATTCCAGTCAGTAGTTTCTGAGAAGTAGTCCGGACAAGAATGGTACCATATATACTATATGTGGCATAATCAAAAGGCCATAACTCCGTGAAAAATAGTCCAACCAAAACCGTGTGATAATATGCGCATCTCCTCTTGGTAGTGAAGCTTCCCATGAAGTTTTGTTGAATTCCAGTCAGTAGTTTCTGAGAAGTAGTCCGGACAAGAATGGTACCATATCAGGGCCGTAAATTGCCTCCCCTGGAAGGGGAGGCACCCCGCCGAGCGGAGCGAAGCGAACAAAAATTTGGACCCTTTTTAGACAAAAAATGATAATTTTTTTTCGGGTTTTTTCCCTGTATGCAATGTACCTCCCCAGAATCCACCACTTGTTAGAATTTTGTTACATTTCAATAATTAAGCGCCTAAAAATATTGAATACAGTTGTCTGCTCTATGGTCGGGTTGTTGTCTCTTTGACACATTCCCCATTTTCATTCTCAATTTTATAATTCAGAGTAAGATTAGGTGTAAAGTAATATTTGTTTACGCTTTATACTGCTTTATGACTGCACAAGCCATTTTTACTAAGTTTTAGTGAAACAATTTGCGAACTTAAAATGAAAGACTCCCTGACATTGCCAACTTGAGCATTTTTTGTGGTTTATCCTGCTTTTTTTGTCTGTTCAAATCGAGCTATTTTAACTTCGCTTCACAGACACAATTTACAAACCTTAAACTGAAAATTCACATGTAATTTATTACTCATAATTTTGATCATAAAATTCAAATTAATATAAAGTAACACTGTTTGTTTATACTGAAAGTTTTATTTGGTTAAGCTTTATCAAATGCCAAGGCGATTTTTCTGTGACCGGATGAATCCCATCTCTTGAGCACTTCTATACCTTCAATATTGCCAACATTGTCACTTCTATGTATGTGTAGCATAGCAAGACCACACAATCTGTTTTCCGTCATTGTTGACCTATTCCATGTTTTGAGGCGCCGTAGCGCAGAAAACGATCTTTCACAACTGCAAGACCCAACTGGCAAGGCTAACAGAAGCAGTAGTATTTGCCTTATATTTGGGTAAAACTGCGTGTGTTTGATTGCTTGCTCTGTTGTACATTTTGACCCAATCTCCTTAATCGACGTAAAAGTTTTCCATCTGTGAACTTCTTGTGGCAAGTCATCAGGGTATGGAATATCATTTATATACTCATTAGCAATAGAGCCTATAATGTCTTCCGTCAAAAGTACCGTGGTAGCAAGTAAAATCCGTAAAGCATTGGCTTAATATCGTCCGGAAATCTGTCATTGAGATGTTTAATGATGTGATCAATCAGAGGTATAAAAATGTTGATCCGATAATGCTGTTCTACAGTTTCAGCTGCTGCATTTGCCCTATGGCGTTGGCGTCCAGATGTTCGCGGTTTGTTGATCGTAATGTCGTTCTTATTTGCGATTGTAGATGCTCTTTTAAAAAGCCCATCAAAAGCTTCTTCTGCGTGTTCCCGTATCTCGAGAAAAGATGCAGCTAGCGAACGAGCTTGAACGTGTGCTTCCACAAGATCACAGTTTTCAGATTGAAGTTCTATGGACAAGGGTCTTAGGTATCCTAGTAGGAACTGGGTTACGACCGCTACAACTAATATTTCAAAGTTAAGAAGAGTCATTTTGTAAGATGTAGCATCTGAGTTGCCGACGGTTTGGTTTTGAATTTCATCAAGAATGTCAAGCACCTTGTCATAGTGTTTCAACAGCCAAGTTAATGTATCAGTTCGTGATGTCCATCGAGTTTCTGCTAGTGTTGGTAGTAGTCGTTTTTCCTGGCTGAATAAACCTTCTTCTTGATCATACATCAAATCAAATTGAATCGCGATTTGACCTTCATCTTTTATTACAGATTTCATAATATTTTTGCGTTTACTGGACGCACTGATAAACCATGTGATTTTCCCTAAAATTGCCATAAAATTTCTGACAACTGCGACTGACTGACAACTGTTAACAACGACAAGATTAAGACAGTGCGATCGACAGTGCACGAAATACTTCGCATTTGAAAGCTCTTGAGTAATTCTCGTCTTGACACCAGATACTTCTCCAGTCATCGTAGAACATCCGTCATAACCTTGTCCTCTTAAACGGGTCAGGTCGAATCCCCATTCACGAAGTTTATTTAGTATGCATGTTGATATAGTCTCTGCGTTCGTTTTAACAAGCTCTACAAAACCACAGAAATCTTCCGTTACATACCAAGCATCGTTTTCTGTATAACAATACCGGATACAGATAGAAAGCTGCGCTTGGTTCGAGCAGTCTGCGCATTCGTCTGCCATCACACTGAAGAAATTAGATTGATTACATCTGCTTACAATTTTACTTCTAATTTCCAATTCGCAACAATGTATGAATTCATTCTGAGCCAATGGTGACAAGTATTTCCCATAAGAACATTTCTGTTCAATATGTTCCTTAAGGACCAAGTCAAAAGAAGATTTCCAATTCACAAAAAACATGAAATTTCCATCTTCCTCTGAAATTTCTTTGTTCCAATTCCCCCGTAATGCTATATTCCGTTTACCTAGGGTGATTATTACGTCTATCAGAGATAAAAGACTAGCTCTATTTTTTTCAACCTTGTCACTGTATGCTTTGCTAATAGACTGGACTATAGATGGCCTTCTCTGATCCGAAACCGATAGTAGGAGACCACTTTTTTCAAGAGCTTTCAGGTGACGCTCGCTATTGGAATGGAGCGCAAGACGACCTCTCTTCTCTCCTAATGCGTTTTTCCAGTCATTGTAAGGTATGGTAACAAATTCATTGTATCGTGGATTTTCACTAGGGTGATCCTGAAAAGCAATACATAGAGAACAGTAAGCACCATCTTGTGAAGGAGAATATCGTAGCCAGGAATAGTCATTTTCCCATGATTTATTGTAGCGACGATTTTGGTTATTTTTAGGATATATATAAGAATTAGACGATGGTATCCATTTTGTCTTCAGTAGTTTCAGTCGATCTTCATCTGATAGAGAGCGCTTGTTGAATTGGACGGGATCACTGTAATCGATTGGTGATAATAGTATCTCAGAAGATGTTGAAGGCGTGTTTTCACTGCATGCTAGCGCAGGTTCTGCTTCGATCACTGATTCATTTGGGGATGGATTAATAGCTACTGAATTTTCATCGATGTCTCCCGTTTCTTCATTTCCCGTTTGTCGAGCAACTTTAAAGTAAGAATCCAAACTTCTTTGCTTGTTACTTGTTTGGCGTTTTGACCTGCAATAAAATTTCCAATTGTTTAATTTCTAGTTTTTTATTATATGTCGGGCCTTCAATGATATGTAATAGGGGTGGATCTATTTGAAAAGGGGGAATTCCAACACATGCAATTCCTGCAAAGAAAAAGGGGGGGTCAACAAAATGTTGCCATACGAAATGAATACATCGGTTGTCAAAATAAAAAGTGGGTCCAACTTCCTGACCCAAACCCCGGATCAGCAACTGTGTTCACATAGCAATAAATTCATACAAGCGACAAACTCAGTTTGTTTGGGTAGGAGTTTATTTTAAATATCGGTTTGCGGAAAATGTGCAGGATGTTAAATATATAATGACGGAATTAACGGGGGACTTCAAAAACAAGTGACAACGTACAGGCTGTCTTTTGGAAATGTCTAGAAAAAATCACCCGACACTGATCAGGACCGGTTATTATAAATTATATCAGAAATTCACAGTTATACTTACATTATTAACAAGTTGGTTAGTCTATGCACAAATTATGACGATTCTTCTAGTTGTTAACCATTTAATGTGGCGCAACATCAGAACCAGTGGTCCAGTTTCAATCAACCTCGCAATTTGCTCCTCAGTCTGATATGGCGAGACAGCAGGATTTTTATTATGCCCGCGAATGAGACACAGGAAAATCCCGTGCTACAAAATTGGCGGGAAATTTTTACGTGTGCAAAGGAGTTGGGTACCGTTCAGCGATATTCACCAGATTTAAATATCGAACACACCCTGCAATTATGATTAATCACCTTGTTGGTCAAATTAATAACCGGTGCTATTAAAATAATGCATGATTTTAACCATTTTTTTTATTTTCTGGGGGTTTTTTTTCGTATTTTTTTTTTTTGGGGTCAGCCCGCAATAGGAGGCAACTGCCTACATGCCTCCATGTAATTTACGGCCCTGCATATATACTATATGTGGCATAATCAAAGGGCCATAACTTCATGAAAAATAGTCCAACCAAAACCGTGTGATAATATGCGCATCTCCTCTTGGTAGTGAAGCTTCCCATGAAGTTTTGTTGAATTCCAGTCAGTGGTTTCTGAGAAGTAGTCCGGACAAGAAAAGTGGGACGGACGAACGAATGGCCAAAATCAGTTACACCAGTTTTATATCAGTATCCCTCTGTCTACGAGATGACCCTTCAACCTGAGTATTTGATCTCAAGCCCTCCGTCTACGAGATGACCCTTCAACCTGAGTATTCGATCTCAAGCCCTCAGTCTACGAGATGACCCTTCAACCTGAGTATTCGATCTCAATCCCTCAGTCTACGAGATGAAATGACCCTCCTAACTGAGTATTCGATCTCAAACCCTCCGTCTACGAGATGACCCTTCAACCAGAGTATTTGATCACATTCATCAAACCTCGAGTATGGAACCACATTCTCCGAGGATAATATGAGCCCGGAACAAGTATGATATTACATCCCCCATGTATGAGAGTACTTACCATTGTGCATGAGATTTTTTATATATTTGATAAAAGTTTCTTCCATACCTACAGCGTTTAGTAATTTGTTTTTAGACTCTATGCGACATTATAATGTATACATATAGAAATAGAAATAAAGTTTGAAAGAGCTGCTAGTATTGTATTCATCAATGAAGACACAAAATAGTTCACTTGAATCAAAAAAGTCCAAATTACTGAAAGCACCTCCATTGTCAAGGTTTTTTCTGGAACAACCTATGACTGATACGATAACCGTTTTGAAATTAGTTTCATAAGTTGAAACCAGTATAAATGTACTTCCCTTTGAGTGGTTTAGTACCAAGTTGAATATGTGAAGTGCAATATATATAAAGAAGGATTATTATTGAACTAATGTTGTAACATGGTTGCATATATGTTTTTAATCTGTAAATAAATATTTTATGTACCAGAATCAAATCATTATAAACAGTGACAATGCCCATCCGTGTCACATTGAGGACTACTTCTATCACCACAGTGACCGTGACAATCCTGATCAGTGACACATACTTTGTATCCTTGACAATGACAGAACGCTTCCTGTCCCGATGGGCAGCTTAGAGCGCAGTCTGAATCCACACCACAGCATTGTATCGTCACTGTAATAAAGATATGTCACATATAGTCACGGACATATGAACCATGGATTCGAAACTTGCTGGTACATTTGTTTGAACTTTCGGTAGCGGTGAGATTCTCTTCCGAGATCAAATGATCGGAACACCTCGTACACTTCTACGAAAATAATCCGCAATAATGAGCGAGGTGTTCCGATTAATGGTACAAAAATTGGCGACGTCCGCCATCTTGTTTAAATATCGAGAGAATTTGACATTTTGAACCACTTAAACCGTCATGTTTACAACAGCTGTATATTTCTTGATGGTATTTATATATTTTGTGTTTATCTTGTTGTATATATGAGCGCTGAGTACAATGGGATTTACAACCTCTTCAGCGTATTTCTTGATGGTATTTATATGTTTTGTGTTTATCTTGTTGTATATATGAGCGCTGTGTACAATAGGATTTACAACCTCTTCAGCAAGTGACGTCATTTCAAGAAACGCAACATGTGATGTCACTATTTGCAAGCAGGAAACAATATTTAGTCATTCCGTTTTCAAATTGCCATATGTGACAAATATTGCTTACTGTCAATACATGATGACGTCACATGAACTGTCAATACATGGTGACGTCACATGTGACGTTTTCTGGTAATGACGTAATTTAAATAAGAAGTTGGAAATCATACAGCGGCGCTCATAAACGTAATATAATGCTGTACCAGAAACCGATCAGTATGATATACTTGTGGACGTATTGTTGTATCAGGGTAATATTATATAAATGCCACGTGGCAGTGAGGGTGAGATGAATATTGTCAACCGGAAAAACTGAATATCATCCGAGGGAAAACAGATGGTGATATTCTGTTTTCGAGGGTTGACAATATTCATTGTACCTCACTGTCACCTGATATTTATTTTTATTATACCGAAAATATGTGACTGTCTTATTAAAAAAAAACTTTACAGTTTGTACAAGCTTTAAAACCAAAATTGATAGTTCAGCTCTCCATCTTCCCTTAATAATCAGGCAAACCATTATTACAATGTAATCAACACATACACTGTCATCCAAAAGTATTTTCAATTTATTGCATGTGACACAAATATGAAAATACATTAATTTCAATGGGACATTGTTAAAGTGTGAAGGAACTTTTGGAGGGCAGTGTATGTAAACAAAGGTTTTATTAACAACTCGTACTCTTTCTCCGTCTAGATTTCTCAAATAATCATCAGAAAGCGAAGTAAAACACCCCGGATTCGACATTTAAATCTGACAGTTTGCTGTTTCGTGTTTATATTGAGTATTGCACTGAAGCGGGTAACTGACCAATCATTGTCGGCGCTTAATCGGATAACATCGAAAATGTTTCATGGTCACATGACAGGCAACATTCGGTATGTCACATACCACGTGATATTCTCTCGACTAATCAAAGCGGCTAAATTACTCATGAAAAATGATGAGGTATAATCAACTTCAAACTATTGTGGATTATTACTGTGGCAATGACTATAACTGAACTCATTTATTACGCGGTTTGATGCTTAAAAAATTCGAATATCTTTTGTTATAGTTTGAAAGCATTAGCCGAAACAGTCTCAATATCGTATCGACTGTGTTATATGTTCGATAATATTAAGGTTACTTACCGACACAGACGATCAGAAAAAAAACCAAGAACCTCAGTGTCAGAAGTGAAACACTTGTGAAATAATCTGTAAAACTGTCTCTTCTTTATAAAGGCATCACAGACAGGCTAACATAATGACCTATTATGAAATGTCTCACATTTTTATCACATCAGGAATTTGCAAAAAGATACAAATTAGGGATTAAAAAATTTGATCGCGTGAAATGATAATTGTGTTTGTGAAAATAAAGCTGTCGTTGATAAACGTAAGGGAAAGTCATTTGTATTTCTGTCATTCGTCCGTCTGACCGCCAGAATGTCTCTCTGCTTCGCTGTTGTAAATTCGTTGGTTTTTGACTTTATGAAAATTAAAATAATTTGATGATATGACTATTAGTCCAATTAACTATTGCGATGGTCTCGCTTTTATTGCAGATGTCTATACGTGTTAGTATATTAGACATACTCATGTGTAAATATAGTTACCTTGTGTTCCAATAATATGGTCCTCTTCTGATCATATGCTCCACTTGTGACATGATGAACCTCCTCCAGTGCATTTTGTTTTATGGATTGTTGTGTTCCCGGAGGTCTATGTGGGGAGGCACTGTCTTGTGTCAGTGGCGTTCACTAAAGCTACTTATTCTGTGTCTTTTATTATAAACCTTCACAAATAAAAGATAAAACTCTCGGACACATCCTTTTTATCTATGTAGTTATATTGCTACCTTGTTTCATGCCATTCCTTCTTGTCTCACATGTAAACTTGTTTCATGTAGATGTATTCTGTTATGTTAATGTATTGTTTACAGGCTTCATTGTAATAGTCGGGGAAAAAGCTTAGAAAAGCTTGTGTTTTCTATGTTATAACAAACCGACTTCTTAATAAAGTTGACTTGACTTGACATGTTTATTGTTTCTTAGCTATTTGCAATTATTTAATTTCCAAACGAACATCACACATTGAGAACATCACAAAATTGAGTTTGACGAAGTAATTCAAACTTCTTATAAAATGTTTCTCATGCACTGTATTGTTCCCTTTGATAAACATTTACAATAGTTTGATTCTTAAAATGAATGTACACATTCCATTTCAGAAATACATCAGGTCATCTATCAAATCACCTGAAAATGAAAGTACTACAATATATCTTCCCCAATCTATAACAGATGAGTTTATCGAGTCAATAGAAATAAAATCATTAGCAGCAATTACCAAACACAAATCTGACGATTCATTTCTTGTTAGTGGAGCAACATTACCCGTTTATATGGCGATGACGTTGTTAGAAGAACATGTTCAAACTGAGAAATGGATGGCTGAAAAGCAAACGACACCTTTGAAGACAAAGTCTAACAAGGCGTCGAGGCGACTGTCTTGTGCATTACAAGAAACTCTAACTAAAGTTAACAGAATAGGAAATTATGCACATGCCTCTGATGCAGTGAAACGTGCTATCGTTGGTTGTCTTATTGACGAAAATGAGGACGACCAAGTGGATGCCAAATCAGACAAAGATGAAAGAACCTCCGAAAGTATGACCAATAAAACTGAAGAACACGACGTTATACTTATTGAAGACGACAGTGATGATGAGTTAATGCCATTTGAAGAAGATGATGAGGATGATGATGCTATGATTATAGAAACTCCCAGAAAATTACCTAATGATGATGGCAATGTATTTTTTGGAAAACAATTTTCAAATAGTAATGATAGCGTCATCAGTATCGATACACCAACTTGCGTTAATTCCAAAAAGTACCAACAATCAGGGGAAAGGGCAGACGACCTGTCAGCTGTGACCAAATATTTTTTAGAGTTGCAGACACCTTCTAAACTAAAATCGGAGCGCCCAAAGTTGAAAGACGCTAAAACTGCACAGCAGACTGTCGAAGATAGTAAAAGAGATAAGGCAAAGTTGACTGAAGAAATCAAACATTGCAAAGAAGTCAATGATGACGCAGTGAAAAATGCATTGTCTTCAAAAAAGACATATGTTCCTGAAGAGGGTGCTAGAAAGCGACGAATTCTTAAAAGTAAGATAGTCACAAAAAATAATGATAAAGACAACAAAGATAAATCTGATACTGGCATTAACTTTAATACAATTAGAAGCTCTAATGAAAATGCTGATAAGGGAAAAGAAAACGCCGGTCCATCAAAGCGGAAAATGAAATCAAAAGAAACCATGACAAGTATTGATCAAGCGCCAGACGAAGTCTCTAAACGTGTCAGAAAGTTTATTAGATTTGCTGACATGACACCAAAAGAAAAAAATCTTAATACTGAGAGAAGGGTTGTGAAGATTGCGCCAAGAGTGAACCTATTAAACGCCGACATCAGTAATACATCTGACAAAAGAAAGGATTGCGTAAATTGTGTCGGAAATAATTATCAAGCAAAGCCAACATGTAATGAACGAAGTGCTGTAAATCATGAGTCTAATGGTAGAGATATCGTAAACACCAAACCGGTAATACCATCATTAATAGAATATCGCACACCTAGAAGAAATGATTTGCGGTACATAGTGATAGACGGCAGTAACGTAGCAATGTCGTAAGTTTGATCTGTTATTATAAACGTGCTTTCTAGTTTAAATAATTATTATAATTCTGAAATTGAATAAATTCAGCTCTAAAATGGAACACGTGTCCCAAATAAGCGTACTAGGAACGGTTTTAGAACTCATTCTATACCCTCAAAGTAATTTAAACTATACACAGCTATATGCTAAATAAGTCTACACATTTGAAAAGACTTTCAAATTATTGAGGCATGCCAACATATTTTGAAAACCTGTAAAGGACGCTAAAAGCGCTTTAAACATCAAGCCTCCGTTAATAGCTCGTTTTGATGATATTACGCGTTTGATAATGCTTGAGAAAGTCATTACTTATACTCTATTTACTTCTTTTTCATTAATTGTAGGCATGGAAAAAACAGTGTGTTTTCTTGTAAAGGTTTAAGGATTTGTGTAGAATTCTTCCTACGCAGAGGTCATCATTTGATTACTATTTTCTTGCCACGTTGGAGAAAATGTAGACCACAGGACATGAACAGTGTGACACATAGAGACGAGCTAGATAAATTAGAAAAAGAAGGTTACCTGGTGTATACGCCATCCAGACGTATTGGTAACAAGCTTGTGGCAGCTTATGATGATAGGTAAAATTTTGGTACTTGGACTATCTCTTTACACTGAACTACTTTTCTAAAGAATAGTTACCACATTTACAAAAATTACCTCCCTTGTTATGAATAGTCAGCCCTATTGATAAGCAAATTTCCTTTAAGTGTATAGGGATAAACGATGATAAACTAATCAGATATAACAAAGTAACTTATTGATTATTGCAATCACTTGCGAATTTTGGGTTTCAAAAGATTCAGGTTCGGGTAAGAATTAATAAAACTAATTTTGTTATTTATGAAAATGAATTCAGTGTATTTATTTTGAAAATATGACAAAGTAAGACGTTGCCAATTGGAAACGCATCCACGTGTACATGTATATTCGTGCTCTGTGAATCCCTTATATTCATGTATTAAGCGTGGCATATATTAAGCGTGGCATGTATTAAGCGTCGCATGTATTAAGCGTGGCATGTATTAAGCACTAATAAACGGGACAGTCAGTGCTATATTTAGTATTCATTTGTTGGCAACATATTCCTGGAATTACCCATTAGCGAGTTAGTTCAAGTTAGTGCTTTGCTAAAATAAAACCACTGGCTAATTATACTTTATTTCAATTACATCTTTGTGTTTATAAACATTCCAATTAAAAGCGATACTAACGACTATTAGTTTTATTTATTGTACATTTATATTGAACATCAACTCGTGACATAAAATGTTCACTCTAAATGCATAACTGTCATCTTCGTGCTCTTAGTGAAGTATTTATTTAAAATAAACTGGGTGGGGATAGATAAGAAAACGTGATGGTAAAGTGTATTATTTCTGAACACCCAATTATTGCAGATTTATAATAGATTTAGCAGATCGAGAAGATGGAATCGTTGTCTCTAATGACCAATATAGAGACTTGACATACGAGAAATATAGCTGGAGACAAATTATACAAACTAAGTAGGTGTCGGTTTACACCATTTATAATGTGTTAATCTGACAGATAATTATTTCTAATCAGATTCGACTTTTCTTATTCAGTTAAGTAACTATACATGCACGTCCATATATTTTACAAATATTTTATAAGTGACTAGTAGATTGAATTTCATGATATAACATTCTTTTGTATTATATGTATTTATTATATTCATGTAACCTAATTTCTGAATAAATGTCGTCTGTATATGTAATATTTTAGGTAGAGCACACTACCAATAATGAATATACATGTACATACGTAACATACGTGAAAATGGTTTATTTAACACTGTCAGAAATAATGTCATATTTCGCAGTATGACGGCAATATATTTATTGTTTCTTTTGAAATCAAGAGAACTCAAGCCGCATTGTAAAACACATATTTTATTATTAATGACAAACATATACATGTATACTGGTCGTCATATATATGTTGTAATCGACACGCTGTAATTGTGCTACGATGCTGTCTTTATTTCAGATTGTTAATGTACTCATTTGTGCATGATCATTTCATGGTTCCAAATGATCCATTGGGCAGATTTGGACCACATTTAGACAGTTTTTTGCGACATACGGATTTGAGACAAACTTTGAAGTAGGTTCTGTTAAAACACTTATGACTCTATTTTTGTGCTACTAGTACAAATGATCATCACGGCTCACTACGTTTGATTATAAATGTTATATACTATATAGTTGTCTTAGTAAATATTTAAAGTTTTAAAATTAACTTCTAGTCTGAATCAGTGATCAGGTGAGAAAACATTCTTTGTTTTAGTTTGTTTCAGAAAATCAGTCTCTAGCCAACATTTCAATGTGTATATAAGACATGAATTTAATATAATTTTGTATGTCTCTGTTCGTATTCTGCTTGATAATAATCAACAGCAGAACTATGTCATATAAACGCCCATTACGATATTGCTGAAATTAGCTGATGCAATTACATACTAGCGGTTGGGTTACCTTCTACATTGTTGTACTTGGTGACTATCAATACATAATAGTATATCAATAATACATAGCGCTATATACTGATTTTGGAAAAATGGTTATAATTGTAAGGACATAGAAAGAAAGTTTTGTTATATGTGTAAAGTTATTGCATTATTCTGTAAAACCAGTCAAACACACACGAAAGTCCTCAATGACGTCATTACACGTTGCATGGTTGCTGGTGTGTCAGATAAAACAGTCCCGTACTCTTCAAACTTAACACCTAATCTTCCGCTTTGCTGGTTAAATAGTACATGGTACATTGGTGTTTTATAATTATCTTCTTTCCATACAGGTTTACCCTTTTGATTCTGAAGTTGATTAAGTTCTGGGCCATTCTGCATCCCACATAAGATGTGACGTCAGTGATGATGTCATCGACGTTATTACATCTCTTGACAACATCTCCTAATTGTATATTAATGTTAATGTATATACATTTTCATACTCATCCTGTGCTAAAGTTAACTGATCTTTTCAGATCGTTAGATGCCCGGAATCAGGTGCCTGCTGTTAAAGATAGAAAAGAAGATTTCCTACACTTTTCATCTCGTTAGAAAGACATTGACGTAGTTTAACATTAACCAGGTGCAGACACCGAACATAATGAGATCTAGGAACTGTTTCAATGCTCTCAATTTGATGTTAATTGTACATTACATGCACAACGACGGTCATCATGCAAATATATTAGATATATTGTGAGGTACAAATGTACGAAACACAGGAGAGTGTCACCAGTGCTCTCCCTTTATCCATTCTAGAGTTCACTTCCATTGTCCATTCTATAGTAATATATACAATAACTCGTCGCAAACTCCTGTGGTACGAACAAAATACAATGAGAGGCATATTGTGAAGTTGGCAGTAGTAACAGTAACAGCAGCTGCTACATAACTGTTAATTGCACCAGCATATTATGTATGTACTTGAAACCACCATCAGTTGTATAGTATACGTAACCGCACTGAAGTTTTTAGTTTGTACTGGTTGGACACCCATGTAGATTGAACGGTCAGCTGAGGTCCGTACATAACTAAAACACAGTTGTGAATCAGCCTAAAACTCGTACACAACACAGCTAACCAAATGTAATATTTCATCATTGTAATCGTAACACGTGAATATATTATTTGATTGAATTGTTTCACTTGTGCATGTTTGTTTTCTGACATGGACGTTTATTTTGGTACTAACACTATGTAGATGAAATCAAATGTATATAAAAACCCAAAAACCTTAGAACGTTCTAAGAGAAATTGACTCAAAAACCTTAGAACGTTCTAAGAGAAATTGACCAAAAACCTTAGAACGTTCTAAGAGAAATTGATAAAAAAAACCTTAGAACGTTCTAAGAGAAATTGATAAAAAAAACCTTGGAACGTTCTTAGAGAAAATGCCCAGAAACTTTAGAACGTTCTAAGAGAAAATGGCCAAATATCTGAGATAAATCTAAGAGAAATGACCAAAAAAACTTAGAACGTTCTAAGAGAAAATGCCCAAAGAACCTTAGAACGTTCTAAGAGAAAATGCCCAGAAACTTTAGAACGTTCTAAGAGAAAATAGCCAAATATCTGAGATAATTCTAAGAGAAAATGACCAAAAAAACTTAGAACGTTCTAAGAGAAAATGCCCGAAGAACCTAAGAACGTTCTAAGAGAAAATGGCCAAGTATCTGAGATCGTTCTAAGAGAAAATGCCCGAAGAACCTTAGAACGTTCTAAGAGAAAATGGCCAAGTATCTGAAATCGTTCTAAGAGAAAATGACCAAAGAACCTTAGAACGTTCTAAGAGAAAATGCCCAAAAACCTTAGAACGTTCTAAGAGAAAATGCCCAAAAACCTTAGAACGTTCTAAGAGAAAATGCCCAAAAACCTTAGAACGTTCTAAGATAAAATGACCAAAAAAACATACAACTATCTAAGAGAATTTGATCAGAAACCTTAGAACGTTCTAAGTGAAGTTGATCAAAAACCTTAGAACGTTTTAAGGAATTTGACCAAAAACCTTAGAATGTTCTAAGACAAATGACCAAAAACCTTAGAATGTTCGAAGACAAATGATCAAAAACCTTAGAACGTTCTAAGAGAATTTGACCAAAATAACATACAACTATCTATGAGAAATTGACTCAAAAACCTTAGAACGTTCTAAGAGATAATGACAAAACAACTTAAAACGGTCTAACAGAAAATGTCCAAAAACCTTAAAACGTTCTAAGAGAAATGGACTTAACATCTAAGATAAAATTACCAAAATATCTCTAAGAGTTCTAAGCGAAAATGACCAACTAACTTAAAACGTTCTAAGAAAAAATGATTAAAATATCTCAGAACGTTCTAAGAGAAATTGATTGAACATCTTAGAACATATTAAGATAAAATGATCAAAACTCTTCGAACGTTCTTAAGGGGAAATAACCAAATAATCTTAGAACTGGCCAAACTATTATAAGAGAATGGCATACTAGCAAATAAATAATATATACATATTTCAAAACATGTAAATGTATGCATCGACATGTACTATAAATGACAAAGAATGGCGAAAACACAAGTGCATATAATATGCATACTTCAAAACATTCAAATATATGTATAGACATGTATTTTAAATGACATAGAATGGCAAACAAACAAGTGCATTATATATACATAATTCAAAACATTCAGATGTATGTATACAAATGTACTTTAAATGACATAGAATGGCAAACAAACAAGTGCATAATATATACATATTTTAAAACATTCAAAGGTATGTATAATTAGTTCCCAGTCTACAATATTTACATCCTTTGTTCTTAACTGTCGGTGATTTTGATAGGCAAAACTGATAAACCCTTATAGGCGTAATTTCCAAATATATGATAATTTGCCAAAGCCCCACACAAGCATAATAAATACGTTTTTTTTATATATCAGATTAGATATGCATCGTTAACATTATATTCCCCATAAACTTTAAGGAAATTTGCCTAACAAAATGGCCGACAATTCAGAACAAGGGAGGTAAATATTGTAGATGTGGGAACTATCTTTAGACCTGTACTTCAAATGACATATGATGGCAAACAAAAGTGCATAATATATACATAAAATTCAAAACATTCATATGTACCTGTACCAATACTTCCATCAGATGAAACCAAAATATCATGGGTGGTTGGTTAAAACTATTTATTGTGCATGGTTATACTTCTAGTATCATGATAAATTTTATTTCTTTAAAAAGTTGTATAAAATATCTTTCAAATGATATATAACTTTCAAAAAGTATGAAAACATGACGGTTTTTGAACTAGTATAAAAGTAGATTTTACACGAAATTTGTTATCAGCTCTATCAATCTGAAAATAGACACTATCGCATAGGGGTCACTGTATTCACATGCATATGAAAGGTATAAAATGATTAATATTATTGAATTAATATTATCCAATTAGACAAATGAGATCTTCAAGATGATGTTTTTGATCTTTTTCTGGGATAAGAATTCATTTTCTGCCCTTTTTTGTCGACTTAATCTAAAGTAAGCCATATTATTATACATTATATACACAGAAAAGTTGCTCCCAATTAGAATCACCAAGTATCCTGCAATTCATCAAATCAATACCTAAGTACTGATATTATCTTCAGTCAGTTTGGCTTTCACGCCATCCAGGAGATACTCCACATGATACACTGAAACAAATCATAGAAGTGGTGTACATTACTTTAGATTACAAATTATGACATAGCGGTTGTGGTACACATAGCAGAAGGTAGAGCGCTGGACTTGTTTATGTTAACCTTCACTCTGTCTGTGAGAGGTTGAACTCTGAAATTCACAATCAAAGAATTAGAATCCCTGATGTAGTCAACGAAAGTTATTAACATAAGATTCATGACTGGATTTAAATTGATGTAAACTTATAAAGTAAACTCGATTTTGCTAAGCCTTTTTAAAAAGAACATAATGTTTTAATGGACTGGATCAGTTAGGCATATCAGAAGATTCAGCAGAGAAAAATAGCACAATTCTCCTTTAATAATGTTGGTTTGTACATTTCTAATTGTTGTGTAAATAACATGGAAAACAAAATAGGTCCTTCAAGTCAAGTAAAAAAAATATTGTCACTCAGATAATAACATAAATAAATAGCATTAGCCATGTATTGTTATTTACCGGCATTAATATGTTCTTAACTTCAAGACATACATTATTGTGATTGGAACAGGACAGACATAATGTAGTACCTTAACTTACTTCATTTTAATCATATTGTTTTCCTTACCAATAAGATAAAAAGTACAGTTGACCATGATTTATACACACCTGAATTTCATTTACATCCATATTCAATTAATTAATCAAAAGCCCTCACAAAAATTGACTATTCTGTATACTCACATTGTGGATAATACAGTATAGTAATCATAACATGAAAGATACATACCCATTTCAATTTGTTTTACAACTGCATCATATGCAACTCCATCTTTCCATTTAGCAATTACTTGGTCACCAACTTGAATCTAAAAACAACCATGTACAAGACGATTATGATGAGCAAGTATTTTAAATTTATTGTCATCATACTTTTTAGGCGTGTACTATAATATAAGTAAATGTAGACCTCAAACAGGAAACACCCATTGAGCAAGAGTCGTGATAATATAAACATAAACAATCACAAAGTCAGCAAGTGCGAAATGAACAGGTCACACAGACAAATAATAAGTCAACATATGAGTGGAATGTTCGGTGCAAAAACACCACTAGGTGTTTGAACCAAGTTTATGAGTGGTATTTTCAACAAAATAAAGCAAACACAGTAGTTAAGAAATCATAAAGACCAGGATCTATAAAACACAGTACAGTATATATTGTCACTTAGATTGTGTTTATATAAATGAACACCCTGACTTAGGTATCAAATGATGGCTTACTTGTAGGAACAGTTAGTACCTTGTTATGTCATCTTCATATTTATGTTAGTATAAGTGAACAAACATAGTTCTGGAAAATAATTAACCCTTATTTTAATGTTAGTAAATTACCTCTTTTGAACTTTCTGTTTTTCTCCTCTTATTTGGATTAAGTTCGTACAATGCTCGCCTAGCTCTAAAAAAGATAAAACACAATAACATTCAAGTATATCTGTTTTTATTACCCTCATGTAAACACATTAGATACACACATAATCCATTATCATTTTAATTTTGAATATATTGCAGGCACCGAGTAGTTTATGTCTGTGATATAGTAACAGCCTGAAATGTGTAACTTGTGTGTAGACGTCATCTTACACTCAATAGCTACTTTCTGTATGTTCCAGTAAAAATCACAGAAATCAGGATAAACAAGACAGGTACTTAGATAATTTACTATTTATCTTAGTATTGTCAGGTAAGTTCATCATTAAAAGTACATGATCATTTTGTTAATTTATATCCAAAACAATATTACCTTCATCTAATTCTTGCCTCATGCGCTCCATTTCTTCTTTCATAGCATTCGTTGTTTCTATACGGACTTCCTGAAATTCAAAGAACACTATTTTACCATCAACAATACAGCATGTTTAAAAGGCTATTACAGCTTGTACTGTGAATGGTAGTTAATAGTATACAGCTTTGTGATAAAAATGAAAATTTCCTTACATCAAAATTGAAAAGACAAGTGGTTTGTTCTATAAATTTATAAACATTTTGTTACATGTTGTGAGTTTCCCAACAGTTTTTTTCAAGAATATACATCTATATACATTAAATTGTGAGAATGGCCGACTTTATCCAAGTTCCAAATCATTATATTAAATGCATCACTCAAGAAGCTAGTAGTGTGAACGTGAGTTCATATTAAATTATAAATGTTATACTTTTAATAAAATGTACATTTTATATACATGATGTCAAAAAGTAATAATAAGATGTCATTTAAAATTCATGCACTGTTCAATACATGTCGGTCTTAATATTTACCTCATTACTGCCAATATCATCATTATTTTCGTCCTCTTGCACCGACTGGTCATCAAAACATTCCTGTGAAGCAAAATATTAAATGTCTGTAAGTGACATAACTTCCAGAAAACGTCATATGTGACGTCACCATGCACTGACAGGCAGCAATATTTACCCCATATGACAATATGAAAACGAAGTGACCTTATTGAGCAAATATTGTTTTCTACTTGCAAACAGTGTCATCACATGTTGTGTTGTCTTGAAATTATGTCACTTATTCAAGAGGTTGAAATCTTACTGCAGCGCTCATTTATATCTGTCAATAGTAAAGGCGTAATGATGTTTTTTTATTTCAATTCTACTTGTATAAGCTTGTCGCAATTTCCATTAAGTGTTGAGCTGCTTCAGTGACTTTTCATGTTCCGTATTAATATTCACACGACCACATATATGTGATAACCTAATGTTGTCGAACCCAACTACAGCAACTAATGATATCTAAAACTTCAATTACATGCTCGTTTAAATGTGCCTGTCAGGGGGGGGGGGGCAATACAAGATACAATTTTTCATTTTAGGACGGTATAGATACAAACATTTCATAATTGCATTATGAACAATTTTGGTCTTATTTACATCCTAATAAGAATAAGAATCAGTGAAATACCCTTTTAATCTTCCCCTTCTTTGCTCTCTTCTTCTTTGGGTGAAGTACAAGTCCCTCTTTTCTAAAAAGACACATGAAATACAAAATCAAATTGCCAAAGAAATCATCCACTCAAATATAAGAAAATAGATGTAAGTATGAACAGGAAGGTGATCATTGGTCAGAGCTCTATTTTCTGTGATTGTACTTGATTTGTGTGACACTGAAAGAACATATTTTGTTTGCTCTAAGCCATCGTTATTATTAACGAAAGTACTTTATGTCCAAGCGATACAGTATGAATTATTTTTCTATTTAATAAACTTATATGTACACATCAAAAATGTAAGAATAAAGCTGTAAGTACGATAAGTTTGAACCAAAAAAGAACATACACTTTTCGTCTGAAACGGGTTGATCCCTCACTGATTAGTGCATTCATACATTGCATCTGTAGCTCCTTAGGCAATGACAACATTCCCTTGAAAAGGTCTGGTTGAAGTTACTGCCTAATTCTTCATCTGCCTTTACGATCAGATTGAAAACATCTGCAGGTACTCTTGCCAGTGCAATGTGGCTTTGCATTCGCCCCTCCAGTTTCTCCACAGTCTGGAAGTAAAATAACATAGACCCTTGTTAGGAAATTCAAACTTGTTGACAAACACATTATAAACAAATATTATATATACAATATGTGTACACACAGGCACACGCGCACACATATACAATATTGAGATTGTTAAACAAAAGACAAATTTAGACCAATTCAAATAAACAGTATTAATTGCACATTTCAGTTATTAACTGGAGACAGACACTTGGAAACATCATACACTTACACATTACTTGTAATAATCAACATTATGAAAGAATGCAAAATACTACGGATGGATCTATTGTACTAGGGCTAGATACAAATTGTTTCCCTTAATAGAGATGCAATGTTCTGTCTACAGATTACTTTATTACTAAAAAATCACATAAGGTATCCACTTGTACTTATACATGTAATTGAATAATAGGAAAGGCATGAAATACTTCACAGATTGTAAATAGCAAGTCGCAAGTGATATCAAAATACAAACAGAAAAGTATACCTTGTCCCCAAATGCTGTCTGTATTTCTCGCTTCCAGAGATTGACATCAGCTGGTTCCATATTTGCATTGGGTACTAAACCCCTGATAAATTTGACCGTTTCCATAAAAGTCATCGGCCGACTTTTATCATGGACAAGGTTGTGCCTTAATCCTAATGTCAAGGCAATGATGGAGGTCATTCCACTGTATAGTTTAACTTTAACAGTTGATTGGCACAATCCTTTATGAAACAAGTTCTTCAGAGCACAAACTGTGTGGTTTCCACCAATCACTTCTATTTTACACGTCCCAGCAGAAGAATACTCGGTTAACTGTTCTTTACCTGCCAACATTCCAACGAGGACAGTGAGTTGATTCATTTCGTTCTGAAGAAATGAATCCTCCAGAACGTTTACATGATCATACATGATCGGTCGAACTTCATTTCCTTTTGATGGTTGTATTAAATTGTCCAGGTGAACGTCATAAACACCTGTAAATGGATAATTTTGAAGTTACATGACATGTCACAAACAACTGATAATTATATTTATGATTATTTAAACATGCATATATTGTACATTAAAATGTACCATTTAATTCCACAAAAATTGTCTTGACTGACATAACCAAGCAACTATGTTGGGGCGACATAACTTGATCGTACAATGGTATCAGACTAAAGGGTGTACAAAGAAAGTAGATAAACAGATATAACAATTTGTATTTGAAAAATCTCAACAGATAAACGATAATAAATACTGTCTGACATAAAGTAAATGTAACTAAAACAATATTCAACTCAATTGATGCTACAATGAGACACTATTACTAACAATTTGTTACTGATATATCCCATCTAGGTAGTACTACATACTCATAAAAAACTATTTGACTAAACATCAATTATATTATTCATTTAAGAAAATCTAAATTTCATTACAAGTGTATAATCATCAGATTTATTTTAATTTGACATGTCATTTCAATAAGTGTGTTATACCATATCTTGATGGACATGTGAATAACTTGAACTATTTAAAATGCAATAGATGGAATATAACCAATTACTGCCGCATAAGCTCTGTTTTAGCTTCAACAATAGTACCTAAAATCATGTTTCAATTAACATGAAATCAGAAAAATTATCAGGAAGTGTGTGTGTGAACTAAATAATTTCCTCATCTTTTCAATAACCACTATGCTATAATACTGCCAAAATAAACTTACCTAGCTCATGTTGTTTTATTTCTTCTGTTCTCACATCTACAAATAAAAAAGAAAGACTGAAGATCGGTTATTTAAAAAACTGGGACATTAGTTGCATAATATACCTATATCTTCTTCCAGCAAATATAAATATCACACTTTTGAACATGGAAAACCATTTCATATTTTGCCAAACAAACTACAGCCAAAATGGCCACATGTGACTAAATAAAATGAGGGAAGAAGCCGATAACAGACAAATTCTATGTTGAGTATATCTGTCTCCCTTTTTCCTTGGTCCATAACATCAAGCAACTGCATTTCGCCTCTTCTGATTTTTCTCCCGATGGCCACTGAACACAAACTCAGCGTGTTCCTTGAAACCATTTGATCCCCAGTCGTATGTCCACTCATGTTTAAATTATCCATAATTTAAAACTACAAGAATTTTAAGTCATTCACGCACTAGTATTTTATACATGAAATTTAATTGCTTAATATCGAAAATCAATTTAAATGATGAGTCTTAACTTATGGAGTGAAATACAGGGTAATTGCATCCAAACAAATTCCTCTGTACTACATTGTTAATGGAATAATAATATTGCTAATTGCATGTACTATGTTTTGAAAATGTAACATTAGTGAGTTTATTGTTTCAATGCTCAAAAGATAAACTTATGTTGATGTGATTAAATCTAGAATAATGTTTTATTTAACAATCTATTTAATAAACCCTGATGTAGTCACTTTTCACCAATGAACTTCTGCTACGGACTATGTGATATTAGAAGACATAGGAACAACAACACCCCACCCTCTTCTCGAGTTCTTTAGCAATCCTTAGTATAAACATTCAGTTACTTGATCTACACACATATTTTTCGTGTATCTTTCACAATTGTTTTACAACCCATGGAAATGAGATACATTTATCTATCTGTGATATTGTATACACATTGTTAAATTGACTCAAACCACATTCACGGAAATTTCGTGCGATGTTTGTGTAATCAATAACAGGTGCGTACCGTCAGGCAATCAAATAACAAATAGCTGATCGAAAAGATATAAAATAATGCTTAGTTGTTTATATTCGCCAACTTCGCTTGCGACTTACAAATACTATGTATATTTTGCATGTCTTCTTGAGTCGTTGGAGTGACTTATTTATTTCTGATACTGGCAGTGACAAATATTATCGTTCAATAGTTTTAACATTTATTGATAGCAAATCGGCAAATAGTATACCACTATTTTAATCGAAACTTTTTTAAAATGGTGTCGTAGGAAACAAATTGATGAAAGTAAATTTATTTTCCTTCGATTTGTTTCCCAATTTAAGAAAACAATTGGCAAACTTCCGCAAAAAATATTTGCATTTATCATATACCACAATGCGTATTGATACATATTTGTCTAGGTACATACACACGATGATAGGGATCTGGAAAAATACCATCCCCATGTTCTCAATGTATCCGTTGTAAATAGCTCCGAACTCTAACTGTCTTTGATCAAAGAAAATTACGTGTTTTTTTCACACTTTCTACCATGTTAAAAAAAATCAGGCGGAAAAATCTTCACTTAGTCAATTAGTATCAGAGGTTGCACTCAAAAAAACATCTTGCTCCTAGAGGAGAGGTTGTCTGTAATAAATCAGTATACCCCTCGTCCATCCGCTAGTCAGCCTGGCCATCTGTCCGTCCATTCTTCTAAGGGTTTCTCTCATATCAATACTTTAATAATATAATAAAACTCGGAAATTCTGTATGCTCATTAAAGCCATTATTTGTAAATTTAAATAAATACCCGACTTGAAATGTCCGAAAATAATATATATATTTTCTCTAATTTATATTTAAAACACAAGTATAGGTTATAGCTCATATATTGGAATTATAACCACTTACAGCACTTAATTTGTTTATAATTCTAATATGTGAGTTATAACCGGCTTATATAGTTTACCGTCATATTGATCACTTACAAGATTTACTTAATGAAATCACTTAATAGGTAGTGTGCGAAATGCCATAATAAATGGATAAGTTGGCCAAAAATTTGAAAAAGTCTGGATGCTCATTAGATGTAAGACACAGAAAGAGGCGGAGTGAACTATAAATCAGAATACAATACCTCCGCCCGCATTATTTATTTGTCATATATTGTACATTGTTTTTTTCGTGCATAGCGCATTGATTTTCTTATTGTAATTGCCTTCCTATCATTGTATTATTATTGTGTATGTTGTATACACACATATTTTCATGTGTTACACCTATTTATCAACTTGTAAACCAGCGTGTATCACTCCGCGATGCCGGGACTACTTGTTACGCCCCTGACACTCAGGACGTGTACATGATGATAATTATTTAAATCTGATAATCGATGTGAACATGACTGTGGCATGTTGGATATTTTATATAATTGGATTGTTGTAAATTAACACAATGGATACAGATAAGGTAAGGAAGATACTTAGTACTAACTTTACTCATCGTACATACTCAGACTTGGCCTTTAAAAAAATAAAACTAGTCCGTCTGCGCAAGTTGTTCACGCCAATCTAGTCCAAAATTTTAGACGTTTATATGCCCATTTAATCATAAACATTCGTTATGTTGTTATTTTACATTTTCCTTTCACTTTGCTTGTAAAAATGTAAACTTATTCATAACAAGCAGTTGATCATAATTACATGTCTATACAATTTGTTAAAATCATGGATGAATTGTTTTGTTTCTCCATTTCCTAGAAAAGTATATGTACTAAAATTAAGCACTCGCCGTTTGGGCTAATACCAAAGAATATCTACATGTACAAGTCTAAAATCACAGTTACTAGACTTGGCTTCGGGCTTGTGGGTTACTGTGAGGACTGCATACTTTGTCTATGTTTGTTTGTATTGTGACATGGTTGTATGTACTACAGTAGTACGTATTGCATCAGGAATAAGGTGCTGCAATAATTAAGATGATTTTATTAAAGGGGTACGTGAACTCACCAAAATCCACTGAATTGTGGTGATTTACTGTAATCAATTTTGGATCTGGAGTGACCAGCGATTGTTACATCTCGGCAATTTTTCTATGTCTTGAACAAACAAATCTTAATCTTCAAAATGCGCCGACCATCTTTTTTCAAGATATTTCTTGTTTGAATATTGTTTGGTATTGTACATAGGTAACAGTATACATATAATATAGACTTGTTTATATGAACACTGTAATTCTCTCAAAAATCATGTTATGCAGTTCACCCCCACCCACTTTTAGAACTGTGATATTATGTAACCGGTGTACCTCTATATCTGCTGGGGGATTTCTGAAGTTGCATTAATCACCATAAATTCTGGATTCTCTAATTACTGTTTATTCAGTTCACTTTCTTTATTTATTCAGTATGATTGAACAATTTAATTACAATCAAACGTATATAAAGGTCAGTATGAAACACTTGTTAAAACAAAAGCATAACAACTTATAACTTACACACCTAACTTAAGCATAAAACTTACACACCTAACTTAAACATAAAACATAAAACTTACACATCCAACTTAAACTTAATACATAAAACTTACACACCCAATTTAAACTTAAAACATAAAACTTACACACCCAACTTAAACTTAAAACATAAAACTTACACACCCAACTTCAACTTAAAACATAAAACTTACACACCCAACTTAAACTTAAAACATAAAACTTACACACACAATTTAAACTTAAAACATAAAACTTACACACACAATTTAAACTTAATACATAAAACTAACACACCCAACTTAAACTTAAAACATAAAACTTACACACACAATTTAAACTTAAAACATAAAACTTACACACCCAATTTAAACTTAAAACATAAAACTTACACACCCAACTTAAACTTAATACATAAAACTAACACACCCTATTTAAACTTAAAACATAAAACTTACACACCTAACTAAAACTTAAAATATAAAACTTACACACCCAATTTAAACTTAATACATAAAACTAACACACCCAACTTAAACTTAAAACATAAAACTTACACACACAATTTAAACTTAAAACATAAAACTTACACACCCAATTTAAACTTAAAACATAAAACTTACACACCCAACTTAAACTTAATACATAAAACTAACACACCCTATTTAAACTTAAAACATAAAACTTACACACCTAACTAAAACTTAAAATATAAAACTTACACACCCAACTTAACCCAATCACTATAGAACATTTCATATATATACATATATATTACACAAAGTTTTCACGTGACTGCATAGAAAATACACTACAGTTAACACTTATTCATTAACAGTCGAGGATAAACAACTGAATACAAAAACGTCAGTTTTATATTACACTCCCAACTTAAACTTAAAACATGAAACTTATACACCCAACTCAAAGTTCCCAATGTCTAGCCACATCCGCATACAGTCAAGCCTCACTCTCACGCCCAACGCAAACTTCCCTCCAATGTCTATCCACACCCGCATAAAGTCAAGTCTCACTCTCACGTCCAACTCAAACTTCCCTCCAATGTCTATCCACACCCGCATAAAGTCAAGTCTCACTCTCACGTCCAACTCAAACTTCCCTCCAATGTCTATCCACCCCCGCATACAGTCAAGCCTCACTCTCACGCCCAACTCAAACTTCCCTCCAATGTCTATCCACCCCCGCATACAGTCAAGCCTCACTCTCACGCCCAACTCAAACTTCCCTCCAATGTCTATCCACCCCCGCATACAGTCAAGCCTCACTCTCACGCCCAACTCAAACTTCCCTCCAATGTCTATCCACCCCCGCATACAGTCAAGCCTCACTCTCACGCCCAACTCAAACTTCCCCCACCCAATTTCTCACTCTCACGTCCAACGGTAAAAACACGGCCAATTTTCCCCGCTATCCCCGGTATACCCCCGGACCTGGGGGGTCGTGGTTACAATTGACTGGTGCATTATATTACCTTCCAACTGTTACCAGACACTGCCTTCAACTGTACAGGAAACTTACTGGAATCAAGGGTGAGACACTGTAACTTCCACAATGATTCACTCTGATTTATTATCTCACGCCAGTGTTTACAAGTTCCTACAGATAAAGAAAATATAAAATACCTTTGCAGAGCTCTTGAAATCTTTTTGAAAGACACTTGTCCCGGACTAATGTAAATGTAAAATTTGACTTGTCCGACATAGGAAACTAGTTGTCCAAATATATCAGTCAATGTAAAATTTATTAACAAACAAATATACATAATGAACTGTTATATCAGTCAATGTAAAATGTAGTAACAAATAAATATACATAATGAACTGTTAACTAATCCAATAATGATGCATGAGTTGTCCCCCATGATACAACACTGTGATTAGTAACATGCTGTGTTCTTACAGACAAATACGATAAGAAATATAGTACATTGACATCGGGCTTTTTTTGGTAGATGATAAGCAGAATGATTGATATTTTCCATAAAACATATAAGACTGTTGTAACGCTTGCAAGTGTCAAAGACAAACTTTTCATATCCTGTAAAATATAATTTGGCTTGATAATGTGAACCGTTCTATGAGGAAGTTTCTTATAAATAAATGTAGTCTTATAAAGGCTCGATCCCTTGGGCACAATTTGTGCACATCGTCTTATTACTTTGAATGACACTGGCGGGCTAAAGTAGTGATTGTTTCTGATCGAGTGCAGTTTTATGTTGTTAAAAAAGCCATGAAGCACTTTCGGTGTTAAAGGACACCATCTGTGAAAGAAAACATCAATGATAAGACCACCCTAGGGACCATTGAAAACTGGTCTTCATATTGATGTGGTCTTAATGTGTTGAGGGTGAATTAAGAGCAAAACAGTGAAAACCGACTAAAAATTGTGTTCTTAATTTTTGGGGTGGTCTTATTATTGAGGTGGTCTTTAGGTGAGGTTTTACTGTACATCTACATGTATTTATATGTTGATAGAGATAGATGTGTACGGTTGTGTTCTTGCATAGTGTTGCGTTTAACAGAATGATGCATGCTATGCAATCATTCACGTTTTTGTGTAGTATCTTCATGTGTGTGCTAAAACAGTATCATCCAACCGAATTGGTCGTGTTGTGTCCTTGTTTGATTACAATCATAGTGCAAAAAATTGACATATATTGGTGGTAAATCTGTGGTGTCATGGTGTCTATTTTTATAGCTTTAGTTTGAAAATCTAAAAGAGCGATATTGATAAAACGGTGTGCTCTTGTTATGTACAGTGCATAGTTATATATCAAAGGATTTCGAATATAATAGGTACGAATCTTGCCTGGACCGAGATTGAAACGCCATTTTCACAGTCCCCAAGTTAGTAACCGGAAGCAATCCTCGGCCATGATGGTACATGTTATGCATTTAATTTAATTGATCTTGTATAAAGATGTATGTGTTCTCAATAGGATGTTCGATATTCGTTTGAACGTCCGAATATTCGAATACTGATTCGGCAGTCGAATATTCGATAAATATATATTTTCAATATAAAAGCTGAATGAATGTGTATTAAATATCAATGATGGGCATTATCGCATCAATTGACAATTTACCCGTGACAATAATATCTACAGGTGCTATGACATGTCATATTGTATAGTTGTGGGCAAGATTGATGTAACACTCTGGTGATTAAATAAACCAGTATATCAGTGCAAATTGGTGAACAATATAAAATAATCTGATGGAACGATCGGAAATCATTAGCCCCCCCCCCCAAGTTATTTAAAGTACTAGGACGATGTGAACAAGTCTGGAGAAAAACATGAAAACACACATAATGAGAAATTGTATCGGTGTATTTTTAGATTATATAATAACATACATGCTATTCAACTGGTTTGAGTATTGATTACTTAGAATTGCTCGACCGGATGTCACATAATATTACTATGTTGATGGTATGGAGCCACAGTGAAGCAGCAAGTTCTACATCCGCTACCAGTAGACACCGTCTCTAATGCGCGCGCTAAATGACCGGAAGCTGTCGATGCGCCATGCACATTAATAAAGTACGAATCCCCACAAACTCGGCACTTCTCATTACTTTGTCTAAACGAGGCTGATTATGCAAAACTGTAGATGATCGGTTATAATCACGGGCCACAACCGGCACACAGTGGTCAGCCACGCATAGTGTCACATGTTGTAAATTGTACTTGATTTTCGAAACGAAATAAAGTCTTAATTATTTATAATTATAAAAACGATATAATAAATAATGATAACCAGTCACTGTGATATTCTGCTTTGCATACCAACACGTGTTACTGTCATGATATCCTTTTTTCAGGCCGTCAATTTGGTGGTGTCTTTAAAAGGAAAGGAGTACCCTCAAGTGATGTCCAAAAAACACAAAATCGAGAGAATGTTTAATGTAACCTTGACCTTTAGTCTTTGGACGGGGACTAAAATCATGACCGTGACCGCGAAAGTGAAAGGCGGACAAAGAGATTGTGTTAATGCAAAGGTAAGATTTTTGTAATGTGTTTGAAATCACATAAATAGCCATTGTAGTGTAGTAACTATTGCAGCTATTAGAGCGGGGGAACATCCCATGCAGAGACCTTGGTAGAACCACCGACATGCCGTAAGTCAGCTGGATGGTTTCCATACTTGCAAATCTATATCCCGGCTGGTATTCGAACCCGCGGCGATGAGGTCAACATATTTGAAGTCAGTGACAATTACCACACGACTGTCGCTGTAAAACAGTTCATCTGACTGCGTAGAAGATTTATGCTTATATGTTTAATGTTTGTTCAAAGTCAGTTATCAAAACCAGCAATTTTCTCTTAAATTACTTGCCTATTATATTTGCCCTGATTATATCTGAAATTAGAATGTGTACTTTCTGTTTTGTCAGTGTAACCATACACTTGTTAAGTTTACGAAAATGATTAAAATATACAATGTAACTTAAAATGACGTCGAGAAATGACAGAACTCGGCATGCATGTAAGGATATGTTTGAACAATTTTCACAACGAAATCTCAAAAAAAATCAAAAATCCACTTTTTTAAAGTTTTATAAAAATGACCCCTTGTTGGCCTTGTTGCTTATATAGGAAATGTCGTTACGCTATTTTTAAGCGATACAATATTATCTAGGTGCACAAATTCATACTTGACAAACAGTTACAAAATTATGAAAATAATTAGATAAAGGACTAATACATTGCAATCGCTACAGATGAGGGAACATCCTGTATGAGAGGACGAGTGTGGTTGTTGTTGAGAGGTTGTTGCTCTGCGGAGGTTAAATAGGTCGTTAATCGTTTCTATGGGAAAGTGGAGAATGTTGTTGAGAGGTTGTTGCTCTGCGGAGGTTAAATAGGTCGTTAATCGTTTCTATGGGAAAGTGGAGAATGTTGTTTAGAGGTTGTTGCTCTGCGGAGGTTAAATAGGTCGTTAATCGTTTCTATGGGAAAGTGGAGAATGTTGTTGAGAGGTTGTTGCTCTTCGGATGTTAAAAAGGTAGTAAATTGTTTCTATGGGAAACTGGAGAATGTTGTTGAGAGGTTGTTGCTCTGCGGAGGTTAAATAGGTAGTAAATTGTTTCTATGGGAAACTGGAGAATGTTGTTGAGAGGTTGTTGCTCTGCGGAGGCTAAATAGGCCGTAAATAGTTTCTATGGGAAACTCGAAAATGTTGCTGAGAGGAACTGGTGGTCCCTAAAGCCAGGACCGCTCTGCACAGTTTGCTCTGTTGTACACTCCCTGTCACAATAGACCTGAGAGGAATGTGTGTGTTGTAATCTGGCTGGGATAGACTTATCATTAGTTATATGTACACTCCCTGTCACATTAGACCTGAGAGGAATGTGTGTGTTGTAATCTGGCTGGGATAGACTTATCTTTAGTTATATGTACACTCCCTGTCACATTAGACCTGAGAGGAATGTGTGTGTTGTAATCTGGCTGGGATAGACTTATCTTTAGTTATATGTACACTCCCTGTCACACTAGACCTGAGAGGAATGTGTGTGTTGTAATCTGGCTGGGATAGACTTATCATTAGTTATATCAAGAGTGACGTACTCATGAACGAATACACAAAATTCACATGTTTTGGTACTTTGACGTTTATAAACACGTCAGTGATTGTCTGATTTCTGCTGTAAATACGAGACAACATTTTAAGTTTACCGTCCTGCAATCTTAACTTGTCGTGATTTTATTTTGTAAGAATTGTGTAATGAGTAAGGTTGTGTCACTGGATATGCTTTATCTCTAAACTTACTTTAATTATTCGACAGCTACTTTTAGAACGTTTGCCATAGTTTACTTATGCCAAATCAGATAAAACGAACAAACGAATCACGCAGAGAAATTCGGTCAGCTTTGTGATAAAATCGTGACATCGTTTCTATAAATCTTTCATTTGGAATCTAGGTTTGCATTGTCCCAGATGCCAGACTACAATGGCTTTATTTAACCACCGTGGTAGAAATAGTGTTAACCAATACCTAAGCATTCATATGAATTTCAATATTAATAATTTGTGTTTTGTTTGAAAAAGACATGTGTTGCTATTGTACATGAACTTTCTTATCATCGTAATAGATCATAGGCCCCTGCATAATGCTAATGAATTACTACATTCTCCACACATACTGTAGTATTGCTATTTTTTGTGTTTATACGTCCTGCCATAGCTGTATTAATCTTTATAGGCCATATAGACTACAAGATTTATCGAAAATAAACTTATCCAACTTCTGTAGCCGTGACAGACTACGCGCAATGTTCCACTGTGTGTTGTGTTTGTATGTAGAGATATTTCAAAGTTTCAATATGGTGTTGGTGAGCAGTAGCAACATTAATACGAGTAAAACTGCGGATTTACCTATAAAATGAGTCGATTCCATTAATGGTATTCAGAGGATAAATCATTGATTTACTAAAATGCTTTTCAATTCTCAATCCAAACTCGAGAGTTTCATACAACAAATATGCGTCGTTACAAATTAGTCACAACTTATGATTGCACGAAGATGGTGTTTCAGTTTTGTAATAAGATTTGAATGAATCGATTCACATGACTGTCTGCATGGAACACGTTGTAAAACTATTTGAAAATAATACATTGCAGACGAGATTTATAAAAAATAATATGCTTATCTTTAAAACAGCACGTGAGTCTCATTGGCGCAATCAAATTCGACGTGATTTTCGATTTCAGGATTCAGTTTTTTATAATTATATTTTTGTTTTGTTTATATTACATTGTATATTATAATTAACCTAATTATTACAGAAATTTTGCATGTAGTCGAAGCACCTGTTACATAATTGGTAAAGTGTCAACGTTGTGTGATCTGATAATGTGAAATTATATAAATATCTAAGATAAGCCATATTTGTTTTAATACAATCAACATGTTGAAAATCTATGGAAAGCGAACGTGTATCATTTCTGATAAAATGATATTTTACTTTCCATAACAATAACATGCATGTTTTCATTCCCTGGTTTAAAATAAAATATTCCCGTATGCTTCATAGAACTTACATACGCAGGCAATTAGAAAAAGAACGTTGGTGACCTTTAAAAAGGCCACAAATTACGACTTTGACATATGGCAATCTCCTGATTAAAGCTATATATACGTCATCATTTGAGCAATTTCGTGGTTTCAGTGAGCTCCGACATAGGATGGTCTTATATTGTGTCTGGTTTGCCCGATGAAGTCTTACATTCCCACCAAACCGGAACATCAAGCCACATGCCCCCGGGGTTGGTAACCACAACCGGCTCGTTATATGAGATAACCCCAATACGAGCCCTCAACTAAGTATCATATTAAACGCTCATCGAGAAAGAGATCAGTCGCCCTTGAGTATGACATTTAATGCATCCGAGTATAAATTCACAGAACCTTTGAAAGTTGTTCGCCCTCCGTTTTTTATATTTGACTTGTAGAATATTTTACACTGTGATCGAGTGGTTATGGTCGCTGGCTTGGAATCATTTGCTCACCGCTGCGGGTTCGAATGTGACTCGGGATATAGCAATTGTAAGTGAGGAAGACATCCAGCTGGCGTACAGAAGGTCGGTGAATCCACCCGGGTATCCGCCTGGGGTCTTCACACTTATAGTTGGAATAGTCACAACAAGCCCATGTCAGTTGATGTAACATAAATCCCTGTTGCTAATGAACTTTTTGCGGTATGTTTATGCATTTAAATAAGAACAGACACGAGTTATGAAGAATTACATGGGTTTATTCAACAACGAAATCATTAGTTTACAAGACTAAAGAATGAAGTCTGCCAATTTAAACCACATCCCCTCAGCGTAAAGCATTTTCTGAAAAATGAAATTATGGTCAACATAAGTTACACCAGTTTTATATCAGTATTAGTAACTTCTGCATGATGTATTTAATTCAATGTTGCAGAAAAAGAAATGTTTCGCAATAAATATAAGTCTTATCTATAAGTTCTTAATTAGTAAAGTCATAAAATAATAATCTGTAAATACCAGAATCAAACTTGGTAACAATGGCAGTGTCCATGTACATCACATATTGGGTTGCCGCCATCAGCACAGTGGTGCCCGTGACAATCGGCACTTTCAGTACAGTATTTGACGCCTTTACAATGACAGTGGCCGCCATTGCAGAAAGCTTCCTCCTGTGTATCTGGACAGGGTAGATTACAGTCTGAGTCTAGCACACAACACTGTACTGTCACTGAAATAACAATATAATAAATCCATGTATATACACAACTGTATGTGTCAGAGGCATACAACTAAGATATTACTCAGGATGTATAGTTGTATCTGTGAACTATAACTACAATATTACTCGGCATGTATAGTTGTATCTGTGAACTATAACTACAATATTACTCGGCATGTATAGTTGTGTCTGTGAACTATAACTACAATATTACTCGGCACGTATATTTGTGTCTGTGAACTATAACTACAATATTACTCGGCATGTATACTTGTATCTGTGAACTATAACTACAATATTACTCGGCATGTATAGTTGTGTCTGTGAACTATAACTACAATATTACTCGGCATGTATAGTTGTGTCTGTGAACTATAACTACAATATTACTCGGCATGTATAGTTGTATCTGTGAACTATAACTACAATATTACTCGGCATGTGTATTTGTATCTGTGAACTATAACTACAATAGTACTCGGCATATGTATTTGTATATGTGAACTGACGTCAGGTCGCTGTGGTGTAGTGGTTAGCATAACGGACCGGCAATCCGTAGACCTGGGTTCGATTCCCGGTAGCGCCATTGACCGATTTTTCGTGTTTCTCAAACTTGACTTTATTATATAACTACAATATTACTCGGCATATGTATTTGTATCTGTGAACTATAACTACAATAGTACTCGGCATATGTACAGTTGTATCTGAGACCTACAACTACTATGCCACTCTATTGGATGTACATATAGTTGTTTCAGAGACCTATAAAGACTGTGTTACACTCGGCGTATGGTTGTATGAAAGGCTTATAAATACGATATTAATTTGCATGTACAAAAACCTCAATAATAAGATCACCATTGGTTCTGAAGGAAGTAGATGATGTAATTAGTGATTTAAAATGATGGAAAACGAAAACTGATACATGGAAATAAGATTATATAAATGAAGAGGTCTTAATTTTGAGATGGTCTTTAAGTGGGGTTTACTGAGCACTTAGGTTTCAGTGACCAATAACTACAGTATTGTTTAAAATGTATAGTTGAAACAAAGACTTATAAAGACAGTATTTCTGGCATGTAGCTTGATGTCTGCTTGTAAAATACGTTATTTTGTTGCGTAACATTTTAATTCGTTGCTTGAGATATATTGATTATACACATGGAATAAAACTCGAATCCGTTAAATTAACGATACAACCAAAGATGACAAAAAGTATTGCTAATGGAACTTACCTACGCAGACGACAAGAAATAGAACCAGGATTCTCATTGTTAGAAGTGGAGTGCTCGAAATCTTATAATTTGTGTAACAACCTAGCTATCACTGATTATAAAGATCGCATAGAGGTCAAAGATAGCAGATTATACTACTTCTTGTCCGTCCTCTAAATCTTCATGAGTGAAGGGATTTTAAAAGTACGGACACTAAGTGAATGCTGTACACTTTGCATGTGTGTATTCCTGCACGACTTCATTCTCAGTCTCACTCTCTTAAAAGGTGTTTTTCAAGTTAGATTCCAACAACTCAAATTTCAGCAATTGCAGGCTATGGTACTCGCAGTCTGTAGTTCTTGTATGTATAATACACAAACAGATGTCTTCTTCGCATCAAAATCAAGGTCAAACTTACTGATTAATGTATATATTATACAGAACATGTGCTCTGGAATACATTGACACCAGTATAGTTTGTATAGTTAATCAAACCATATTGTAGTTTTATATTTGTAACGTATTCACCATTTCTATGTCTAACAGTAATCTGTAGTACGTCATCTAATGTAAGCAAGGTCAGCTATAACAAATACCCGGAACTATGACCGGTTAGTACGTGTTTTACCCCTCCCCATGTATTCTATCTCATGTCCTCCGAGATGAAATGACCAATTCAACCTGAATATTCGATGTCACGCCCTTAGTCTGTGAGATGAATTGACCCTTCATACTGAGTATTCGAGCTCAATCCCTCAGAGTACGCGATGACCCTTCAACCTGTGTATTTGATCCCAAGCCCTCAGTCTACGAGATGACCCTTCAACCAGAGTATTTGATCTCACGCCCTCCGTCTACGAGTTGACCCTTCAACCTGAGTATTCGATCTCACGCCATCAGTCTACGAGTTGACCCTTCAATCAGAGTATTTGATCTCACGCCCTCCGTCTACGAGTTGACCCTTCAATCAGAGTATTTGATCTCAAGCCCTCCGTCTACGAGTTGACCCTTCAATCAGAGTATTTGATCTCAAACCCTCCGTCTACGAGTTGACCCTTCAATCAGAGTATTCGATCTCAAGCCCTCCGTCTACGAGTTGACCCTTCAATCAGAGTATTTGATCTCAAGCCCTCCGTCTACGAGTTGACCCTTCAATCAGAGTATTTGATCTCACGCCCTCCGTCTACGAGTTGACCCTTCAATCAGAGTATTTGATCTCACGCCCTCCGTCTACGAGTTGACCCTTCAATCAGAGTATTTGATCTCACGCCCTCCGTCTACGAGTTGACCCTTCAACCTGAGTATTCGATCTCACGCCATCAGTCTCTGATATGACCCTTCAACCAGAGTATTTGATCTCAAGCCATCAGTCTATGATATGACCCTTCAACCTGACTATTCGATCTTAAGCCCTCCGTCTACGAGATGACCCTTCAACCTGAGTATTCGATCTCAAGCCATCAGTCTATGAGATGACCTTCAACCTGAGTATTCCATCTCAAGCCATCAGTCTATGAGCTGACCCTTCAGTCTGAGTATTCGATCTCAAGCCATCAGTCTATGAGATGACCCTTCAGTCTGAGTATTCGATCTCAAGCCATCAGTCTATGAGATGACCTTCAACCTGAGTATTCGATCTCAAGCCATCAGTCTATGAGATGACCCTTCAGTCTGAGTATTCGATCTCAAGCCATCAGTCTATGAGATGACCTTCAACCTGAGTATTCCATCTCAAGCCATCAGTCTACGAGATGACCCTTCAACCTGAGTATTCGATCTCAAGCCATCAGTCTATGAGATGACCTTCAACCTGAGTATTCGATCTTAAGCCATCAGTCTATGAGATGACCCTTCAACCTGAGTATTCGATCTCAAGCCATCAGTCTATGAGATGACCTTCAACCTGAGTATTTGATCTCAAGCCATCAGTCTATGATATGCCCCTTCAACCTGTGTATTCGATCACACGCCCTCCGTCTACGAGTTGACCCTTCAACCTGAGTATTCGATCTCAAGCCATCAGTCTATGATATGACCTTCAACCTGAGTATTCGATCTTAAGCCATCAGTCTATGATATGACCTTCAACCTGAGTAGTCGATCTCAAGCCATCAGTCTATGATATGACCCTTCAACCTGACTATTCGATCTTAAGCCCTCCGTCTACGAGATGACCCTTCAGTCTGAGTATTCTATCTCAAGCCGTCCGTCCACGAGATAACCTTCAGTCTGAGTATTCAATCTCAAGCCCTCGGTATGTATTCAATACATACACTGCCGTCCAAAAGTTTTTTGCTCATGAATATTTTGAATTTTATTACTTTTTTTATACAGAATTTCAAATAAAACATGTATGATCATGAAGTAAAATTATTCATCCCACTTCTGTGATGGATAGTTAAGAATTAACAATTTAACAACAAACGAAGTAAAACCGAATATAAAACTACAATATTACTGTGTGGCAATGACTATAATTGAAGTCATTTATTACAAAAAAATGTACCGCGGTTACACAGAGTAATGTATTTTCCACTTACCGACGCAGACGATCAGAAAAAGAACTAAGAATCTCATTGTCAGAAGTGAAACACGTGGAATATTACAGATAGTGAAATAATCTGTACAACTGTCTCTTCTTTATAAAGGCATCAAAGACAGGCTAACATAATGACCTATTATGAAATGTCTTACGTTTTTATTACAGCAGAAATTTGCACAAAGATAAAAATTAGGGAGTGAAAATTGGATCGCGTGACATTGATAATTGTGTTTGTGAAAATAAAGCTGTCGATGATAAACGTAGCAGGTGAAAGTCAATTGTATTTCAGTCATACGCCTAGTCTGTCCAGTCGTCTGTCATTTTGACTATCTGACGTCTATAGTTGATGCGCCTGTTTGTCTGTGCGTGTGTGTGTATGTGCCCATCGTTCATCCGTCTGTCCGCCAGAATGTCTATCTGCTTCGCTGTTGTAAATTCGTTGGTTTTTGACTTTATGAAAATCTAAATTATTTATGATATAACTATTAGTTCAATTCGCTATTGGGATGTCCTCGCTTATATTGCAGATGTCTATTCTTGTTAGTATATTAGACATACTCATTTGTGTAAATTCGTCGTACGAACATTTGTTTAACACTTCATTTGTTGCCAGCATACACCTACTATATAGATATAATTACCTAAAGTTGCAATAGAATGGTCCTCTTCTGAGCATATGCTCCACTTGTGACATGATTATCTATGAATATGTCTCTGTGTGGAGAGGCACTGTTTTGTGTATGTGTGTCTTTTTTATAAACCTTTACAAACCAAAGATAAATCTCTCGGACACATCTTTTATATCTATGTAGTTGTACTGCTGCCTTGTTTCATGCCTTGCCTGCTTGTCTCACGTGTAACTTTGTTTTATGTAGATGTATTCTGTTATGTTAAATGTATTGATATCTGTTTTCATGTTTCATTGTAATCATGAACCGGGACAAAAGCTCAGTAGAGCTTGTGTCTACTATGTGGTAACAAAGCAATTCAAACTTCTTATAAAATGTTTCTCATGCACTGTATTGTTCCCTTTGATATACATTGTGATATTTTAACATTTACAATTGTTTGATACTTCAAATGAATGTACACATTCCATTTCAGACATACATGAGGTCTTCTATCGAATCACCTGAAAATGAAAGTAGTACAATATATCTTCCCCCATCTATAACAGATGAGTTTATCGAGTCTATAGAAATAAAATCATTAGCAGCAATTACCAAACACAAATCTGACGATTCATTTCTTATTAGTGGAGCGACATTACCCGTTTCTATGGCGATGACGTTGTTAGAAGAACATGTTCAAACAGAGAAATGGATAGCTGAAAATCAAACGACACCTTTGAAGACAAAGTCGAACAAGGCGTCGAGGCGACTGTCTTGTGCATTACAAGAAACTCTAACTAAAGTTAACAGAAGAGGAAATTATGCACATGCCTCTGATGCAGTGAAACGTGCTATCGTTGGTTGTCTTCTTGATGAAAATGAGGACGACCAAGTGGATGCCAAATCAGACAAAGGTGAAAGAACCTCCGAAAGCATTACAAATAAAGATGAAGAACACGACGTTATACTTATTGAAGACGACAGTGATGATGAGTTAATGCCAATTGAAGAAGATGATGAGGAGGATGATATTATGATTATAGAGACTCCCAGAAAACTTCCTAATGATGATGGCGACGTATTTTTTGGAAAACAATTTTCAAATAGTAATGATAGCGTCATCATTATCGATACACCAAATTGCGTTAATTCCAAAAAGTACCAGCAATCAGGGGAAAAGAAAGACGACCTGTCAGCTGTGACCAAATCGTTTTCAGAGCTGCAGACACCTTCTAAATTAAAACCGGATCGCCCAAAGTTGAAAGCCACTGAAACTGCACCGCAGACTGTCGAAGATAATAAAAGAGATAAGGCTAAATCGACTGAAGAAATCAAACATTGCAAAGAAGATGACACAGTGGAAATTGCATTGTCTTCGAAAAAGAAGAAAAAGAGTGACAAAAAGAAGAAACGTAAATTGTCTTCAACAAACGATGAAAGAAATGTTGTTCAAATTTCCCCAAAAAGTGGAAAGATTCATAGAAAAGGAAAGACATATGTTCCCGAAGAGAGTGCTAGAAAGCGACGAATTCTTAAAAGTAAGATAGTCACAAACGATAAAGATAAAGTCAACAAAGATAAATCTGATACTGGCATTAACTTTGTTACAAGTAAAAGTTCTAATGAAAATGCTGAAAAGGGAAAAGAAAACGCCGGTCCATCAAAGCGGAAAATGAAATCAAAAGAAACTGTTACAAGTATTGATCAAGCACAAGACGAAGTCTCTAAACGTGTCAAAAAGTTTTCTAGATTTTCTGACATTACACCAAAAGAAAAACATCTTAATACTGAGAGAAGGGTTGTGAAGATTGCGCCAAGAGTGAACCTATTAAACGCCGACATCAGTAATACATCTGACAAAAGGAAGGATTGCATAAATAGGGACGGAAATGATCATCAAGCAACACGTAATGATCGAAGTGCTGTCAATGATGAGCCTGATAGCAGAGATATTGTAAGCACCAAACCGGTACTACCATCACTAAAAGACTATCGCACACCTAGAAGAAATGATTTGCGGTACATAGTGATAGACGGCAGTAACGTAGCCATGTCGTAAGTTTGATCTGTTATAATAAACGTGCTTTCTAGTTTGAATTATGATTATAATTCCAAAATTGAATAAATTCAGCTTTAAAATGGAACACATGTCCTAAATAAGCGTACCAGGAACGGTTTTAGATCTCAATCTAGATCCTCAAAGTAATTCAAACTGTATACAGCTATATTCTAAATTAGTCTACACATTTGAAAAGTGTTTTAGAAAAATTGAGGCATACCAACATATTTTGAAAACCTGAAAAGGAAGCACAAACCGCTAGAAACATCAAGCCTCCGTTATAAGATCGTTCTGATGATATTACGCGTTTGATAAATGCTTTAGAAAGTCATTACTTATACTCTATTTACTTCTTTTTCATTAATTGTAGGCATGGAAAGAACAGTGTGTTTTCTTGTAAAGGTTTAAGGATTTGTGTAGAATACTTTCTACGCAGAGGTCATCATTTGATTACTATTTTCTTGCCACATTGGAGGAAATGTAGACCACAGGACATGAACAGTGTGACACATAGAGACGAGCTAGATAAATTAGAAAAAGAAGGTTACCTGGTGTATACGCCATCCAGACGTATTGGTAACAAGCTTGTGGCAGCTTATGATGATAGGTAAATCTTGGTACTTGGACTATCTCTTTACACTGAAATACTTTTCTAAAGAATAGTTACCACATTTACAAAATTTACCTCCCTTGTTATGAATAGTCAGCCCTATTGATAAGCAAATTTCCTTGAAGTGTATAGAGAATTTAATGTATAAACGATGATAAAATAATCAGATATAAAAAACTAACTTATTGATTATGCTCATGTTGGTAATTGGCTCAGAAAGTGAAAGAAAAAGTGATTGTCACATGCAAATTCTCTTGGTGTGTTCTCAATTATCACATATTTAGGAATTACTCCTATAAGTGCTTATTAGTTTTGCCTATCAAAATGGCTGATGATTAAGAACATGGGGGGATAGATATTGTAAATGTGAGAACTATCTTTAAGTCATCGTAAGGTTATCAATTGTGGTATACATGTACATTTGTAAATCCTTATAAGCAGACTTTCGTGTGCAATCACGTGCGAATTTTGGGTTTCAAAAAAGAGGTTCGGGTAAGAATGAATAAAACCAATTTTGTTATTTTTGTACATGAATTCAGTGTATTTTTGAAAATATGACAATGTAAGACGTTGTCAATTAGAAACGCATCCAAGTGTAGTTTCATGTTCTGTGAATCCCTTATATTAAGCGTGGCACGTATGTTCCTGGAATTACCAACTAGTGAGTTAAATTAAGCGAGTGCTTTGCTAAAAAAAAACACTGGTTAATTATACTTTATTTCAATTATATCATTGTGTTTATAAACATTCCAATTAAAAGCGATGCTACCCACTATTATGTTTTTATTATTTTACACTTATATTGAATATCAACTCGTGACATAAAATGTTCACTCCATATACATAACTGTCCTCGTCGTGCTCTTAGTGAAGTATATATTTTAAAATAAACTGGGTGGGGATAGATAAGATAACATGATGGTAAAGTGTATTATTTCTGAACACCCAATTATTGCAGATTTATAATAGAATTAGCAGATCGAGAAGAGGGAATCGTTGTCTCTAATGACCAATATAGAGACTTGACATATGAGAAATATAGCTGGAGACACATAATACAAACTAGGTAGGTGTCGGTTTACACCATTTATAATGTGTTAATCTGATAGATAATTATTTCCAACCTTGCTGTATGTATTGGTAATCTATGCATCAGATTCGACTTTTCTAATTCAGTTTAAGTAACTATACATGTATGTCCATATATTTTATAAATATGTAAAATTGTGATTCATGGGCATAATGGCCTACTTTCTGAATACAAGACTGTATTTGTAATGTTTTAGACTGAACACATTATCAATAATGAATATACATACATAATATACGTGTAAATGGTATAAACACTGTCAGAAATTATGTCATATTTCGCAGTATGACAGCAATATAATAATTGTTTCTTTTGAAAACAAGAGAAATCAAGCCGCATTGTAAAACACAGATTTTATTATTAATGACAAACATATACGTGTATACTGGTCGTCATATATATGTTGTAATCGACACGCTGTAATTGTGCTACGATGCTGTCTTTATTTCAGATTGTTGATGTACTCATTTGTGCATGATCATTTCATGGTTCCAAATGATCCATTGGGCAGATATGGACCACATTTAGACAGTTTTTTGCGACATACGGATTTGAGACAAACTTTGAAGTAGGTTCTGTTAAAAACATTTATGACTCTATTTTTGTGCTACTCGTACAAATGATCATCTTGGTTCACTACGTTTGCTTAGAAATGTTATATACTATATAGTTGTCTTAGTAACCATTTGAAGTTTTAAAATTAACTTCTAGTCTTGAATCAGTGTTCGGGTGAGAAAACATTCATATATTTTAGTTTGTTTCAGAAAATCAGTCTTCAGCCCATATTTCAATTTGTATATAAGACGTGAAATTAATATAGTTTTGTATGTCTCTGTTCATATTCTGCTTGATAATAATTATAACAGCAGATCTATGTCATATAAACGCCCATTACGATATTGCTGTGGTTAATGTTAATACAATCAAAGAAGCAGATGCAATTACATACTAGCGGTTGGGTTACCTTCTACATTGTTGTACCTAAATGGTTGTTAATGTAAGGTCATAGAAAGAAAGTTATGTTCTATGTGTAAAGTTATTTCACTATTATGTAATACCAGTCAAACACGCACGAAAGTCCTGAATGACGTCATTACACGTGGCATGGTTGCTGATGTGTCGGATAAAACAGTCCCGTACTCTTCAAACTTCATACCTAATATTCCGCTTTGCTGGTTAGATGGTCCATTGGTGTTTTTACAATTACCTTCTCTTCACGCAGATTTACCCTTTTTGATTCTAAAGTTGAATAAGTTACGACTTGTCATACAATCTGCACCCCACAGAAGATTCGACGTCAGTGATGGCGTCATCAACGTTATTCTGACTTCACTTGACAATATCTCCTGATTGTATACTAATGTTAATATAGCTGCGCTATGAAAAAAGTCACAAGTCCGCAGACATAAGTCAAAAGGGCCCTCCAGGGCTTCCATACTGCGCTGTGGTATTTTGCCAATTCGTGTAGAAACAGGTCGATATGTGGGCGAACATCTTGCGCAAAGATTATGTAAAATATGCAATGACTTACATTATGTTGAAGACGAAACACATTTTGTTGAAAGGTGTATATTTTACATCGATATAACAGAAAACTTCTTTCATGAAATACTGAACAGTGAAACGTGTGTAAACCTATATGAAACCTATCGGTATCTGAGGAACTCGTCAATCTTGTTGAGAATTACCCAAGAAAACTTTCTAAATACCTGGTAAATGCCTACATTAAACGCAGAGCCTGCTTATATAGCAATCGATAAACGCTTCTTACTCTTAATTAATGCTTCTTACGCCTACGTTATTCTAATTTTGCATATACATTCCATTGTGATTACTAGTGGTATTCATTATTTTCATAATGTCCTTTGATTACTTAAATATATACATGTTATAATGTCTTGCCATATATAGTAATATATACATGTTATAATGTCTTGCCATATATAGCACAAGTATAAGTATGTATTGAATAGCGTTATATAATTTTTTCTTGTTCACATTTTGTTAACTTAAACTTGTTATTTACATTCGATGACTTGTAGGCCCACAGTGCATCTTTCTTTAATTGTTTAATATGATATCATGTTTGCATTGCGTATGTCACGCAAATAAACTATTTCCTTACTTACTTACTATATTATGTATACACATTTACATAACCATCCTGTGTTAACGTAAACTGATATTTTCAGATCGTTAGAGGCCCGGAATGTGGTGCCTGAAGACAGAAGAGAAGATTTTCTACACTTTTCATCTCGATAAGAAGACCTTGATGTAGTGTAACCTTAACCAGGTGCAGACACCGAACATAATGAGTTCTAGGAACTGTTTCAAAGCTCTCAATTTGATGTTAATTGTACATTACATGTACAACGACGGTCATCATGCAAATATTTTAGATATATTGTGAGGTACATATGTACGAAACACAGGAGAGTGTCATTAGTGCTCTCCCTTTATCCATTATAGAGTTCACTTCCATTGTCCATTCTTTAGTAATGTATACAATAACTCGTCGCAAACTCCTGTGGTATGAACAAAATACATTGACAGGCATATTGTGAAGTTGGCAGTAGGAACAGTAACAGCAGCTGCTACATAACTGTTAATTGCACCAGCATATTATGTATGTACTTGAAACTACCATCAGCTGTTTAGTATACGAAACTGCATTTAAGTTTTTAATTTGCACTGGTTGGAGACCCACGCAGATTGAACGGTCAGCTGACCTCCGTACATAACCAAAACACAGTTGTGAATCATCCTAAAACTCGTACACAACACAGCTAACCAAACTGTAATATTTCATTATTGTATCGTAACATGTGAATATATTATTTGATTATATTGTTTCACTTGTGTTTGTTTGTTTTCTGACATGGACGTTTATTTTGGTATTACCAATATGTAGATGAAATCAAATGTGTATATGTTTATAAAAATCACGATGAAACATCCTATAACTGCTTCAATATAGTTATGTTTATGCATGCATTTTTGTTTCCTTATCATGTAAATATGTGATAAAATATAATATCTAAAAGATGTAAACAGGTGACTTTGTTTAATTTGTGATTTTAGATAAACGCTTGTTTGTTTTAAAAAAAGCACTCTTAATACTTATTTCCGCTTATAACACTGACACTACACATACAATAATGTACATATACGTGCAATCAAGATTACATGAGATTGTCAGGAGTTGTCTCCCTTTATCCCTTCTAGAGTTCTACCATTTTAGCTCTTCTGTAGAAGGGATAAAGGGAGACAACTCCTGACAATCTCCTGTATGGTCGTGATGTTTCCTCTTATGTAGAATACAAATCGACCACATTCGAAGTTATATAGCATAACTGTTTTTTCGCGAAAAATCAAGATACAAACTACAAGGAAGTTGACTTCATCCCAAATCCAAACCTTTATATACAGTAAACCTCAATAACAAGACCACCTTGGGGACTCTTGATAACTGGTCTTATTATTGAGGAGGTCCTAATATTGAGGTTGAATAAAGTGTAAAACGGTGAAAATGGACTTGAAAAATGTGGTCTTAATTTCGAAGTGGTCCTAATATTGAGGTGGTCTTTAAGTGAGGTTTTACTGGACAAGAATCAATATACATTTATAAAATTACAAGCGCCAAACATGTGTGTGAAATCTTCCTAGACAACATACCAAATAGACCCAATAAAATGAGAATAAAATAACTCAGTCAATGTCACACTTTTTACGACTTGTGCTTTGTTAGATGTACCATGAACATCAGCAATATTTATAAGTCATGCAATGAAGTAATCAGCATCTACATGATATGTTGTTTAATTAATACTTTACATATGTTTAGTCGACTGTCTGTTAAATAATTAATCAGAACAACGTAATAAATCAGTGTTTGCCAGTACACGCCTGATCTAAAACTGATGAAACATTGATGACCGTACAACATGCCTTTTCCAAACCAATCCCTGGGGTCCCATATTTCCATCCAGTCTAACGATCGAATATTATCTTAAAGAAGTCGATTGTGTTTCTTTGTGTCTGTTGCGGAGTGAAAGCATAAGAATTGCACCGTGTTGCTGCAAATTTCTATCGGTTGGCTAAACACATGCCACATACTCGTACAGGGAGTGGTATAATTAATTGACTGAAATATAAGGGTACAACAATATGAAAATATGTTGAACTTGATTGTGGATTTAAGATGTAAGTATCCATTTTGACGGACTAATTGACGGATTAAGTATGGAAGATGCAAGCGTGTTTGAAATGTTACCTCACCAGGATGTTGACAGCAGTTCCGAGTATGATACAGAGTTAGAAGATAACGGTGAGTGGATTGTTGTGGTCGTCATGGTTACGTTTTATAATTGATAATGTATGTAAGATATTTCAATTAAGTAAATCTTTATTTATATTTATAAAAAGTGTGCACAATTTTTAAGTACAGTTTGTAGATAAATCACTTTCTAAGCATTCCTGCCAAATGTTAAATTTCATAAATGTGAATTATTCAAATTTTACTTGACAATAAATTGGAAATTATACCACTTGGCTGTTTGAATACATGTATTGAGAGTATATTTTTCCGTACAATAAACCTTTGATGTAACACTATAAGAATTAAATACGATTCTGCTATTGTTTAACTTGTATTATTTTTGTCTCCATTACGAATGTATTGGTGTGTTTTATTTCAACTATGTTTCCAGTGATCGTAATAATTAAAATTACGTTTTCGTTAACCTTTACTCATAAAACATTGTTGTTGTTGTTGTTTTTCAGAAGAAACAATAGCGAAGTCAAAAGCCAAACGACAACAGATTGAGAATGAAACGAATTATGGTGTCGGTTGTAGAACGTACGAAATCATTTGCGATAAACTTCAGATAGTTCCAATCCGGAGGTTACTTGACCAACTTCCCCTGACCACCATGAGTCTTCAACATATTGGTATGAACACGGGACAGTGTAAGGCACTAGCGTGTGCATTATGGGTAAGTGAATCGAAAAGTACTCGTGTTTACATGTATCGCGTCACACTAGCCGGAGTGTCTCTGTACTCCGACTTTTACACGCGTCTTCGTAACAGTTGTACAGCGACAGTATAGAGATGTGACGTCCGTGGCTGGACTACGCATCACACCTTCCCTTCCTCCATTCCTTCGGATCGATTCATTGCAATGTTTGTTTCGAACATTTCTTATTTACAGACAACATTTAACCACGATCTTACGAAAGATCAGTGGTGGCATCCACACTTGTATCATTTCTCTTCTAGGAAAATCATGATTTCAACTTCAAGAATTCATAAAGAATTTGTCAATTCAAGGTTTCATGATTTCAACTTGAAATCCTGAATTCATGAAGATCTCGAAATCGTGACTTTCCTATGTGAGAAACCGTTATTTAATGAAATATGAATGTCATCACCAGTCTTTCGTACGAATTAGCGTTATTCCAAGCTGTAGGCCCTACAATGCTAGTACTATGTAAAATGCATGTACATGTATACCCTATGTCAACTGTTCTTTAAAAATATACTATACAAAGAGGCGTAATTGGAAGATATATATAAGATGTATACTTTCAGCATAACACATGTCTAGAAACGTTAGAACTGAAGGATAACGGATTAACTGGAGAAGATCTGGAGCTGATTATCAAAGTCATCAAGTATAATGGAATACACAAACTTGTAAGATTGTTACCACACTTTGTGTATACATATTTTTGTCTTTTCTACACTTTATTCAAAACAAATTAGCAATCAAATACTATAGATAAAGCGATATAAAATAATCAATAACCGATTTTCGGATTAACATTCTCGAGCGCCTGAGGAATTACTTGGTCACGTGGTTTGTCTGACGGACGTCGGATTGTGAGGATTGGATAAATTAGTAAATTTGTTTTATAATGTGTTGCATTCTTTGTAAAATTAATTGTCCCATGAAATCTGTGACGCCATGATGTTTTTTTACTTTTAGTTCAAATTTACAAAATTATTTTCCGTTATCGAGTTTAATCATCAGGTTCACCGGGCATTGACGGATATATATGTATAATGGTAATTTGAATTTACATAAACAATTAAATTTTGTTTGAACATAAATGAATAATTTGTACACAGGGATTTCCGGGCAATTGTTTGGAAGAGGTTGGTGCAATGGCTATTGATGGAATGATTCGTGTATCATCATGTTTGACACATCTTAATCTGTCCGGTAGGTACCATATGCCCCTAGTTATGATGCAGAATAAGGACATGCACCAAAGTATTTAGTTTTTGACATTGCAGCGCATGTAAGCCTAAGCCACAATATTTCCATGAACTCGTACATGAGTCAAACGAAGAGGCACAAGACGTGAACATTATCCTGCGTCTTTCCAATGTGCGACACAAAAGTAACTAGCTGAGATAATTATCCATTCATTGACTGGTTGCCTTGTTGATTGTTAAACCGAATTATGCGATTGCATTATTTAACAGATGTTGGCTAATTTAATAATCGTGTTGCTAACGAAACGCCAAGTAGAAGGCGGAATATAATAAATATTACATAATCGTATCTTAATTATTTAGATTATGTAACGCCACATAGTAGTTAAGCACCTTTAAGAGTTTCTATATAAGGTATTATTACTAACAAAATCAACATGTACATGTAATACATTTCCGGTTAAAACGTTTAATGTACACTTACTAGATAAAATTCAGTCACCTAATTATCCTCTGTTGATGTTTCCCAGAATGTTAAAACCATGACCCATTTAAATAGCAAATTACATGTTTGGTTATTCGATTAAACTGTAGGCAATGGTTTGTAAATTGAAAGTATAAAGATAATAGACTGTCATCTCAACATAGTCATCACATGGTTTTGCTATTTGCATATCAGTGTTGTGTAAACCAATCAAATCTTACGTTAACCACCAAGACAATTTCGCTTCAACGGAACAACGTCTGTAATCTTGACGCGAATTGGATAACGTTTCGATAAGGGGTACGTTACGTTACCGAAATCCACTGAATTTCAGTGAATATACCGAAATCCATTTTGGATCTTGAGTTACCAGCAATTGTAACCATCTCGGCATTATTATGTTGCACAACAAATCTTAACCTTGAAATTGCGTCGACCATTTTTTTCAAGATATTTCTTGTTTTAACCTGATTTTAGAACACATTGTTGGATTAAATACAATTTGAGAACAAACGCTTCAAAGAACTTATCTCTAAAAATGTGTTGATCGTTAAATATTGGAAAAAAAACATTGGTGGTTCTTTGTTTCCATGGGCGCGAAATATTATTTTGTTTATATCGCGGACAAAATAATTCGTTGGCGGGTGAACTTATGGGGACTTTTTGTTTTCAAAAGTTAAGTCAAAAACTTTTTCCACTGACGATGTTTTGAACACAAAGTATATTTTCTATTCAATGTTCTTCTTCATTTAATATTTTCATAAAAAATACATGGACATTATCTTTAAATTAAGGTATTCAAAATAAAAAAAGTACAAATTAATTGTTTTCAGGATGTAAGCTTGGAGATTGTGAGGTTGACTACATAGCTTCTGGTTTACCTATTAATACTTCACTGAAATGGTTAGATTTAAGTAACAACAATATTTCATCAGAGGGTGGTAAAAAACTTGGGCGATCTGTAGGTAAGTATCATGTTCTCGCGTTCTTTGTTGAATACTTCAATATTATACATACCTAAATGCTTTATCATAAAAGTTTAAAGAAATATGGAGCAGGTGCCACATCCAGAAATCAGAACTTCCCTAGACATATTTAGAAAAAGGTTAAAATGTCGTCGGTGCCTTTGAGTGCCATTTTAATTCAATTTGATAGACATGAATTGAATTGATAATACAATGATGGCCTATAACTTCCAGAACATTTCTTTTGTGAATCTTAAAGGTAAATAGTCTTATTGTCTGTCAAACTATGCTAAAATGTGTGACTGTCTTCCATGTATGTGGCGTTCCCTGTAGCGTTCCCCGTAGCTACTTATTCTCTCTCTTTTAAATAATAATTACGAGAAAATGGAATGTTAATGCCTTCACATAGACATCCTCTAAAACATTCCACTATAACGTTTCTTAAAAGTTTCCTGGAACTGCAAAAACATGAGTCCGATACAGGTACTTCCTATGTTAGCGCTGACTTGGCGCGTAGGTCAGGATAGAATATACCGGTACTTCCTATGTTAGCGTTGACTTGGTGTTAGCGCTGACTTGGCGCGAAGGTCAGGATAGAATATACCGGTACTTCCTATGTTAGCGCTGACTTGGTGTTAGCGCTGACTTGGCGCGTAGGTCAGGATAGAATATACCGGTATTTCCTATGTTAGCGCTGACTTGGTGTTAGCGCTGACTTGGGGCGTAGGTCAGGATAGAATATACCGGTACTTCCTATGTTAGCGCAGACTTGGCGCGTAGGTCAGGATAGAATATACAGGTACTTCCTATGTTAGCGCTGACTTGGCGCGTAGGTCAGGATAGAATATACAGGTACTTCCTATGTTGACTTGGCGCGTATGTCAGGATAGAATATACAGGTACTTCCTATGTTAGCGCTGACTTGGCGCGTAGGTCAGGATAGAATATACAGGTACTTCCTATGTTAGCGCTGACTTGGCGCGTAGGTCAGGATAGAATATACAGGTACTTCCTATGTTAGCGCTGACTTAGCGCGTAGGTCAGGATAGAATATACAGGTACTTCCTATGTTAGCGCTGACTTGGCGCGTAGGTCAGGATAGAATATACAGGTACTTCCTATGTTAGCGCTGACTTGGCGCGTAGGTCAGGATAGAATATACAGGTACTTCCTATGCTAGCGCTGACTTGGCGCGTAGGTCAGGATAGAATATACAGGTACTTCCTATGTTAGCGCTGACTTGGCGCGTAGGTCAGGATAGAATATACCGGTACTTCCTATGCTAGCGCTGACTTGGTGCGTAGGTCAGGATAGAATATACAGGTACTTCCTATGTTAGCGCTGACTTGGCGCGTAGGTCAGGATAGAATATACAGGTACTTCCTATGTTAGCGCTGACTTGGCGCGTAGGTCATGATAGAATATACAGGTACTTCCTATGCTAGCGCTGACTTGGCGCGTAGGTCAGGATAGAATATACAGGTACTATCTATGTTAGCGCTGACTTGGTGCGTAGGTCAGGATAGAATATACCGGTACTTCCTATGCTAGCGCTGACTTGGTGCGTAGGTCAGGATAGAATATACAGGTACTTCCTATGTTAGCGCTGACTTGGCGCGTAGGTCAGGATAGAATATACAGGTATCGGACTGTTGTATTTATAGTTTTGTGAAGCAGGTAAGAAATGTGACAATACAGTGTTGTAGAGTACATCTGTATGAAGGCAATTGCCACCGATTTACTCATATTTATGATTAAGTATATTTTATTTAAAAAAAGACTATGTACCTTTAAACGTGTGCATTATTTTGTAACTCTCTATTCTCAACACCGTACGGCTTCTAAAACCACATAAATCCGAATATCTTGAATAATTGCTTTGGAACAATGCAATTAGTATGCTTGTTTTCCGCTGTTGTCAAGCTATGTTTGTATTGTCTAATACAAACAGAACTGAACTCATGTATGTTTTACAGGAGAAACCCGCACATTACAATCATTAAACTTAAGTTGGAATCACATCAGAATGGTGGGTGCTGTTGGATTATTGAAAGGACTTCAGGTAATGTTACTGCGATGTATTGGCTCGTCCCTTACATTATCAGTTCTACAACCATAGCACGTGACGTCGCGTCAGATGTTGGCGTCAACTTGAAAAATCGACAGTCCATGACTATAAATTTATTAAAATAAATACAAAGAGTTAGAGTAGAAAAATGATTATTATATTATTGAAAGCAGAAAAAAAACCGGCCTTATCATAGCTAGCATTTTAATGAACAAAGTGTGTCTTATTGGTATGAAAAAGGCGAATAATGAAGAGTAGCGTCATTTTTTTCACTGGTAAGATGTAACATAAAAAGTGTTTCTGCAACACTCAAAAGCGCATAATTCTCGTCTGCTACAACTATTTTCGTGGGAAACCATACCAACTGACGTTACGTCATTTCCGCTCGACCACATATCAAATATGGAGCGCAATACGGAAAATAGTGAATGAAAATTGAATAAAGAATTGCAGTGTGAAAAGGTAAGATTTCATTTTTTCTTTAAGACCTATCTATTTCTGTTAGAATTTTAGTTAGTTATTGATAAAGTTTAATTATATATTTAATACATTCTTGAGGTTCTTATCTTAAGCTTGAATGTCATATATTTTTTAAGTGGATTGGTATGCAAAATAAACGCAAACTATTCTATTATAAATGTCTAGCCACGATGTAACGCACAGAGAAAAAAGAGATTTTTAGCGTTACTATGTATATTGATTATTAAATTACTAAATGGTCCTTTAGTTTACAAACATCACATTTTGACCCTATTAAGTTCTTGTGTCAATGTAATTTTGTGTGTAATTTTGGGTAATTCTGATAACGTTTTCGGTGTTTAATGGGACAGTATCAATGTCTAGCCATTTTGTAACGCTTAACGTTATTGTGGTGTTACGTCGCGTAAAGTTTAAAAGTACAACTGGCAAATTTGGCAGTAAAGATTTATTAATCAAAATAAATATCATCTGTTATCGCGCTTGTTTATTTCATTTCTTTATCAAAATATATTTACATTTTCAGTTCAGGAAGCCTCCCTACAACTTGGCACATGATGTTAACGACGATTGGGGAAATACATTTCCGGCAAACTCTAGCGTCGCGTCGAGATTATATTTCCAACAGAAAGACCATGAACATCAGGACAATAATTTCAAGCTTATAAAATCAAGAAATGCCGTTGTGTTCAGTTCAGTCGTATGCTACATCCTAGAAGATAAGATTAAGGATGGAGCACTAGTCATTGATGAAGACGAACATATGAACACTATGTGTGCTGTAGAGCGCCTCAAATATGACTACTTTTAAAAATTGTAAAAAAATTAATTTACGTCATGTACAGTAGCTATAATATACCATGTACTGCATAAGTTATTATGTATTTGTATCGCATGTATTGTACATTACCATAACAAATAAACCTTATTCAAGCATACTACTTATTAGATTTTCGAAACACGCTTAAGCGCACATCGATAACGAATCATCTGCCTATTGTCTAATTACGTTAATTGATGAAAAACTGGACGTAACGTTACGCAAACTGACGCCAACATCTGACGCGACGTCACGTACATATCAACATACACATAGTACGGTGACATGGACGGGACATGTGAAGGATACAAGTCGTGGTGACAAGTTAGTATGTCGTGAATACGTGTTACCAAGTCGAATTCATTTTTCCTCACTTGTCATCTCTATTCCACCGTAACAATTGAGAACTTCAATAAATTATCAGGTTACGTGTCCTAATGGGTTCAAACATTCACCAACTGAATTTCAATTGCTGCATTTCAATTTTACCGAAAATAATCAGAAAACTTCTTAAGCCTCTCCTTCATTGAATTATCTCGAATGGATAGATCCTGCGATACAAACGCCTATACTTTAACCGGGTTAGTAAATCTTACTTCAACGAACAATATGAAAGACCAAACATCTCTAGTTTGTAGAATACCCTGTCAAAGCTTAGGTTTGTACACAAGTTTGGACATAGTTGCGTCCCTATAAATGAAGTGTTAACCTTGAAAATTGTCAGTACGTGTAAGATGGTACAATTGCCAATTAATTACTATTGAATTCTTTGCTTGTTCTCTGTGACCTTTGATGTCGATTCCGACCGATATGTAACATGCTGTAATGAATATGTGTGTTATTCACAGATCAATGATTCCTTGGTATATGTGGATCTAGCTATGAACGGTCTCGGATTTGAAGGATGTTTAGCACTTGAAAGTATGTTGAAAGAAAACAAATGTCTGAAATATCTGGACCTAAGTAACGATAGAATCAACTGGGAAGGAGTTAGCTATGTAGCAAAGGGGTTGAAGAAAAATTATACTCTGGAAGTTTTGAAGGTAATTTACAGAAGAAGTTATGATAATTAAAACACCAGTATCTACCAGTATCAAGGTTGTAAGTCACTTTTTGCTATACTTATTTAAACCAGTCATGGCAATAACCAACTACTCGACGATTGCTTTACGCATATTTTGAAGGTTGTCTTTTTTTGCACAGATTCTACTGAAATTTAGTATTCAGGTGCAATACAGATGTATGTTGATACATGTATGTACAATTTGTTTTACTTTTCTGTAGGATGGTTCTTAAGTTAGAGCAAATATCTGCGTAATTCTGAATCGTCCCTTGTACTTTACAATGTTATTTACAACAATCTACTCCACCTTACTGTGCTTATCACATAAGTATGTTTCTGTATAATGCTGTACGGGAAATTGTCTTCAAAGGTGAATACTCTGTTATATGTTTCAGATGGGCAACAATCCAATAAATATGGAGGGATGTTATGACGTACTTAAGGCAGTTTCACATCCAAAAAGTAAAGTCAAGCATATTGGATTTGACGTAAGTACATTTCGTTTCCGGGTCAGATTCCGCTTCATCTTTCAACACATAATTTTTCTTCAGAATATGCGCATCAATAGTGAAATCAGTGACTGATTAACACAATGATAGCGTTAAGTTCATTGATTTCTCTTCTAAATGTTTCCTCAAGAATCTCTAACGGTAAGGTATATATCAAGTCTCAGTTGTTAACTCGGTTGTACCGTGTGGGCCAACGTCCGACCAATGTTAGCGCTGTTCTATGGTATAGTAGACATGTAGTGTGAAGTAAGCGTTACTTGCAATAACAGCAACATCACTGTTACCTTCCACTGATGTCTGTTCTAACGGTAAAGCAGTGACAGCAGTAATATTTGTTCTTGTGCCTGCCGTGAACATGTACCAAATCGTATAAGTGTTTAGTACTCTAATACTGAAAGTGAAGCAACAAATGGGCAGTATGGAAGAAACAGAGATTACAATGCCTCCCCACACAGTCCTCAGGGAAACAACACTCTACAAAGTGTAAGGTACTGAGGAGGTACAATGGTAAACATAATTATATAGGAAAAGGGGTGCAAGAGGGGAATGTTTAATGAATGAAATTCTTCATGGAAACAGCCAAGGAAGTATATCCTTAATCATAGGCCGAAAGAGAGAGAAAAGAATATGAATATTATATCAATTAAGGTCGAGCGTCACGATTTATATTAATTCACAAGCAATACACAGAACTGTCGGAAATAAAGAAAGAGTTAATATTATTCTTATCACGACAAGAATACAACAGGAAGTAGAGTGCAAGGTAGTTATGTACAAACGTATAACTGCCGATAGTCTTAGCAGTAAGAACAGGAATAATGCTATTGTTGTCGCTGGTACCACATTGTATTGTCGACTTCGCACCGATCTAAACTACTGGTACATGTATTTGGTAGGTTAGTAGGTGATCGGTAATTTTGTAGTGTTGGACACGTGGTTAACATATTTCTTGTATGGTGTTGAATGTATTACTTAGATCTTTTCCGTTATAACCGCTAGGTACATTGTTATTTATCCAATCTAATTTACAGAACGTCCCTGTTAATGGCGCCGTTCTTACAGTAGCGAGCGATATATTGAAGAACCGTCCATTCTCCATTACACATGGTGGTATATTGGAAACCAGAGATGTCGTCGGTATCAGAAAAGGTCAGTTTCATGTTGTAATTTGTATGTTTGTACCTAGTCCAGCCACGGACGTCACATCTCTGAACTGTCGCTGTTACGAAGACGCGTGTTAAAGTCGGAGTACAGAGACACGTAGGCCGGGGCTAGTTCATTTGGTGTTCCTTTAAAGAGTTGATTGGTGATTATTGTAGATGTATGTTAAGTACCCCTTTTCCCATGTACAGTTCCTTTACTAGTTATAATATTATTGTTCTTTACTCTCCCTGTCAGTCTTTGATTACTGACTTTCTTGGCTTGTTCCCTGATGTATTACATCCATTAAAGTTTCTCCACTTGTTGTCCCCCTAAATTATCCTTAGCTGTTTTGCTCCCTATTCCCATATATGTTTACCCTTGCAACTCCTCAGTGTCTAATGTTGTGTAGGCTATTGTTTCACTGGGGACTGTGTGGGAAGCAATTGGCTTTGTGTATGTGGCGTTGCCTGTAAAAACTTGAACTCTCTTCTGTGATTTCATTTACATCTCAACATAATGTACAGTGCAACCTGCCCAGAGCACAACCCTTTGGGACATGCACATTTCTGATGTTGTTGAGAGTTTATTAAACTGGTTGTCAACTTTTGTTACAGGAATATTGATAATGTTGTTGAAGGGAGGTTGATGCTCGAGAGAGGGTCGCTCAGGAGACGTTTCACTGTCACTGTTTTGTGTCCAACGTGTATTAATGTACAAATAATAAACATGTCCGTTCTATAATAATGTATTTCAGATAAACCCGAAGACCCAATTTCATTGGTTGTTCGTTACCTAGCTGCAATGGGAATTCGCATGATTGACTTGTATCGAATGTTGGACATTGATAATGATGGACATGTGTCAAGGAAAGAATTTGTTACAGGAATCAAGGTAGACTGATCCTATAGTATTATTGTTGATATGACAATCCTTGAAGACCTCTATTCAGATATATATACTTTGAAATACGAGATTGCATTACTTTTAATACGCTGTGTTCAATGAAGTGTAATATGTTTTGTTATGTACTTTGCATCGCGTAGTACAAAGTAAGTCATGTTTTAGCATGTAATATTTGCCTCAGACAAAGTAGGTCATGATGTTATGTGATTTCAGAAAATGGGAATACCTCTTGGTGAACGAGTCTTACGTGATGTTGCCACGAGATTAGATTATAAAAGAACTGGTTTTATAAGTTATAGGTTTGTATAAAAAAAACAGTTTTAAATACCAAATGTTGAATAAGTTCATGAATAGTAATGCATTCTCTATATAAGTTACATTTCAATCTATGTTACACTGTGTGTCATATCAAACGGTTTTCTTGAAGATGTATCTGGCTAATCTGAACCTAAAATGTTTTAATGGGCTTCATCCAGTATTGTTGTTACATTGGCTAAAACATCATGAATAAGAACCATTGCCATATATAACCGTTTAAAACAATATTGTTTAATCATAATACTAACAGACAAAACTAGTAAAAACACCCGCTTGTTAAAAAACTTTTTTTAATTTCATGATGATACAAACGTCTTTTTTCGACCAATACAGAGAAATACATCTTCAATGTATTCTGTGATAATGCATATTTATTGAAGTTTTAACTAGATACAGAATATTTTTCATGTTTGTTTATGTAAACAAATGAACAAAAAATGAGCATATGAGCGCTGCTGTGGGATTTACAACCTTTTCTGTAAGTGACGTCATTTTCAGAAAACGCAATGTCACTTTTTGCAAGCAAGAAATAATATTAACTCCATATGGTCACTTCGTTTCTATATTGCCATATGGGGCAAATGTTGCTTACTGTCAGTTCATGGTGACGTCGCATGTGACGTTTTCTGGAAATGACGTCACTTAAAGAAGAGGTTGGAAATCGTACAGCGGTGCTCATATATATCTTTAATAAACTGATTCTCGAACGGACATGGATGATCTGAATGATACGACGATTAATAGCTTTGATATCTATTATGTTACGGAGATCAAGATTGAGAATATACTGTTCCCCAGCTATAACATGAGTGCCGTGCAAACTGATATACGCGTCCATTTCATGTACACTGACAAAACAACTCATTACAAGTTTATCATTTGACCAAGAAACATGTTGAAAACGGACAGATTTTACAGCGACTTAGCTTACCATTCCACAATGCTTTCATTACTGAATGTTATTATATATGTTTGGTAGATATTGGTATGTATTTATACCATAACAGAACGGATCCTACCGGGATTCGAACCTTCGACCTCTATCTCCCAAGGCGATTAGGTAATGGTGAACAAAAATAGAACATACAATAGGCTTCCTCACACAGTTGATGCTGGGAATACTGGGTACGAAGACATAAGATGAACAATGTATTGACTGTGCCCGGTAACCAGCGTTTGTTTTAAATATAAAACTCATATATTTACAATTCAGTGTGCTGGCAGCAGGCGTGAAGAACCACGTACGAGAGGAACGAAAGGAAGGCAAAAGACAGGAAGTAAAGAAAAGAACCAAATTGGAAGAGCGCAGGCGCATACTTCAAACAGAACTTCCGGTTTTATATAAACGAAACTACGCAGAGGATTTAATGCAGTTCCACAGTTCACAATCACTCAGCAACATCGATCACGTGATCAAAAACTCTACAAACAATAGTGATAGTGGTTCTAAGGGGAAGCTTCTGTTGTTACCGGAAATAGAATCCGGTCATTCAATAGTGTCACAGAACAGTGCAAATAATTCAATGCTAGATTTTGACTGTTCAGCGTCTAATCCGAGTGTCTTGTCACCTGGCCAGACTCATTATGATGCAAAACGGAGGTTTAGAAAACCCTTAGAGATGTTGAAAGTTTTAAACGCTTTCGTAGAAAGAAGGAGATCTCCAACGACCTACCAGTCTCCACGGCCAAGTTAAGGAACATAGAATAATGAACTTCTAGTTGTTCTTGTTGTATATGCTTTTATTTATCGTCGCCACCGGTTTCCCACATGGGCGACGCCTCCGGAAGAATGTTAGTCATATTAGATTTGGAGGATAGTGCATGATACAGAAGATGCCCCAGTTCCAGAAGCACCCCTGGTTCTTTTACGTGCTCGATGTAAAGCATCATACACGGGACCTCGGTTTTTAAAGTCTCGTCCGAAAGACTGTTAGTACGGTCAGTGATGGAGCGGGGAATCGAACCAGCGATCCCTGGATTACAAGTCCAGCGTTTTACCACTGGACCACTGATCCTTCTAGTTGTTCGTTCACGTTTATTGAATTTATAGTTTGCTACATACCTTGTTTACAGCGAATTCATAGTTTGCTACATACCTTGTTTACAGCGAATTCATAGTTTGCTACATACCTTGTTTACAGCGAATTCATAGTTTGCTACATACCTTGTTTACAGCGAATTCATAGTTTGCTACATACTTTGTTTACAGCGAATTCATAGTTTGCTACATACCTTGTTTACAGCGAATTCATAGTTTGCTACATACCTTGTTTACAGCGAATTCATAGTTTGCTACATACCCTGTTTACACCGAATAAAAGTATCTGGTTTTATATATAAACACATACACATGTACTTGTCTATGTAATACAGTGTTGATCTTGATTCACGGTCCGATTTGTGTTTAATGAGTTATAGCGCTGTTAGATTGACCGCTAACAGGTGTATGAACTATGTCAATTTATGTAAGGAAATGATCTCGTGCGTAAAACTATAACTGCTGTTTGATTTATTTTTCTATCAAAACACAACCGTGGCGTTTTCTCTGTCAAGATTACTGGAAAAAACGAACATTTCAATACACCTATTTTGAAATGTAATGGTCGAGATAATTTCCTGAGAAAGGGGAAACAACTACATTTATACACTACAGTTACGTTGTTTGTTATCGTTCTTCGTACTGCCTCTATCAACATACACACCAATCGATTCCTGAAATGTAGACTATCGCGAATTATGAAACTTCTTCTATTGTCAATGAATACAACGAATATTCGAGTACAAATGTATGTATAATAAAGCATATTTGGTAAAACGTAACACAGAGCATTATCAGTATGAGTGTATACATCGTCAACAGAGCAAGCTATGTCATTGTCATTGTCATACTACATATTTACACATACTATAATATTTTCCTTCCCAATTAATTTTATGAACTATTTCATATTACTGTAATACCATGTAAATTAAACCCTTTAAAACACGGCTGACGTGAATATACGCTCGTCCAGTTCTAGCTATCTAATATACTTCCGACACTGTTCTGCATACCTACATACCAGATGGTCAATGCCTTTACATAAATATCGCAATAATAGCACAGATATGATTTCATCTTCATTCTGAAAAAAATGAAGAGTTTATATTAAATAATTGCAATATTGTTAATGTTGTATGCTGTACTATAACGTGAATAAAATAGGGGATGTAACCATATCGAAATATCTAGATAAATCATTAAAAGTACACCGACCAACTTCAGATATAATATGGAGAACTTCTAGATGAAATTCTATGCTTAAGCTCACTTCTTAAGTATTCGTGACATTTCTGGTTGAACCGAAAGACGATTTAGAAGGAATATCAATGAATCGCAAACGTGCATGGCCACGAAGAACGCCTTTTATTAATCGTTGGCGATTAACATTAATTCTTCTAAACATTCCATGCTTTACCAGGTATAAAAACGTTTAGAAAAGCAAAAATCCGTCATTTTATAAAGTGTTTTCCTCGGCCGTGAACGTAATCCGTACTTGTCTCTCATTAGCCGGCAACGTCATTATTGCAAAATACCCTCTGCGCTAAACGGCATCATATTTGTGCATACCAGGGTCCCTTTGGAAGGATCAAACGTCGGTTCAATAGCACCGACAGACTTGCAACTCACAAGAACTGTTCGTAAATGACATATGTTTTGATATATGGAGTAAAACTATACAATTATATCGCAAAACAATTAAAATCGAGCAGTTGAAGGCGATTTTTTACCTTTTAAAAAAAATAAACGGACGATACAAGCTTTATTCCGAATAGATATAGCTTTGTATTGTTTTATGGTGTTTTACAGTAAATTTAGATATTCACCGTCGTTCAGACGATAAAAGATCTTACAGAAACATCGAAATGACAAATAATTGGTCAGAAAATGAACACCACTTCTCACCTGTCTGGAACGCTTCCCTCTGTCGAAGACGCATCACTCGACGGAATACACATCGGGTTATACACTGTGAATAGTGTGGGTGGAACATTGTCTTCTATAATCTGTATATGGAAGGTTTGACGTATAACTGGTGTAACTGGTTTGTACCAGAGTTACATCAATCTGCTCCTGACTTACGATGTATTGGAAGAGTTAGCGTGACGTTGAAGACAATATTATCAATTAATGTATTGAGATAACGGTTGATTCCCTGTTTTCATGTTATAAATAGTTAATGAATTTTCTAATTAGGGTATTTATCTCAGCGTTGATTTGAAGATGCCGTCAATATTGTGAATTGTAAGTGTCGGATTGCATCGGCTAAGGATGTGTGTGGTTTCGTTCTGGTGTATCTGTAATATACAGTTTTGGGATAATTATCATTTTTTATGGCAGGCAAACAGTGTAGACGTTTGCATAACTCAGATTCTCTTCATCGCATTCATTGTTGTCAAATATTACAAACTTTGTGATCATATTTTACCGTAATATTTATATTTAATCGGTATTTTGGATTTATGAATATATAAATTATCAAAAATAGTGTTATGGCATCTGATTGTCTGACTGAAAGTTTTACAGAAGAAGACATTTCAGTGGCGACAGAATTTAGTTACCTCACAGAATCTCCCCCATACGACAGTAGTGTTGAATTCGACACAGATTTTGTGGATACTGGTAGGTACAACTACACAGATTTGTGCCGATTAGCAAATCAAACATTTTATTCGTTTGCTTGTTTTGCAATACTTGTTTTAATTAACCAGTTTCGAAAAGACAAACACTGCCGAAAGCGCTAACTTAGCGTTAAATCTAACATAATCGTACAGTGCAACGCTTTGGTCACGTTCAACAAAAATGTAGTTTTGAATGTGCAGATTATTCTTGAGAGACACTAACATCGGTACATATCTACGGTGTTACCATCGCCATTCACTAGTAATGTTTCTGCGGAATATACGTTTACAGAGGAAAGCTCTTTACCGCGAACTAGACACTGTAAGACACTCTTATGTTATTGTTTCAGATGAAGACAATTTAAAATCATCATCACAACTGGAAGACAAGCGATGGTCAAACATTAACACTGGTATCAGAACGTACAGACGGATGTGCAGACAGTTAAATGTCAGACCAATACGTATTGTTATAACACAATTACCACAGAAAGCTATGTATCTCCGACATGTTAAAATGAACAACGGACAATGCCAGGCACTTATACAGGCGTTGCTGGTAGGATTCATAAAATTAATATTTATATTGTTTAGAGTACAGTACAACATCCAAAGACCCACATCCTTAATGTGTGGTAATTATCAGCTCGAGGTTGTTGCTCCGGAATAGTTAAAAGTTGGGATTGATCTAATGTAGGAAAACTTATAATGATCTCGAAGAGAGCATGTTGCACAATGGAGAGCCGTTCTGGGGAGGTTGCGCTGTAGTTGCATTAATCCATGTCGTATATGACAGTCGAAAAACTCGTTTG